>VXAZ01005267.1:2225762-2362195 GCA_013399875.1 Gymnorhina tibicen | reverse complement strand
TATATATATATATATTATATGTGTGTGCATACTTTGAGTTATCCATCTTACCAATTCAGGCTCTGCACTTGTACTGACTGAATGTTGTTTCCTTTCAGTGGATCTGATGGAAATAAAAGAAATTCGCCCAGGAAAGAATTCAAAGGACTTTGAACGTTGCAAAGCAAGGCACAGAGAAGAACACTGCTTTACTATTTTTTATGGTACCCAGTTTGTCCTCAACACCTTAAGTTTAGCAGGTACTTTTATCTTCTTTCTTTCTTCTTTAAAGGTACCGATTGAGCAAGTCAGACACTTGTTTGTTCCTGATGGAACAAAACTTGTTTGTTCCTGATGGAACAGAAATGCACAGAATACTGTGGTTTTAACTTCTGCAGTTCAGGAGTGCCCCAGATGCTTAAAATCTGGAGACTTTTTATTCAGCCCTTATTGTCTGTGACCTGCTGCATTTGGAAGTTTGACTTTCAAATGGTGTGTCATGCGAGTGTCGTTCCTGATCTTTTCTAGCAAGGTAGCCTTTTGCTGGTTAAATATCTCCAGTAAGGTTTTCAACACTGAAGAGCAAAGGTGACATTGCCCTCTTTAAAGACAGCTGTTCAGTGTGGCCAGAATATTGTTCTGACACTTTCAGTCTGGCCAAAATGATTTTGGAAACGATAGTAATGAAAAGTTCGACTGCAGCTGTATCACAGGAATTTTCCTATCACCTATGAGCAACTGCAGACTAATTTGGAAAAATGGAGTTCTGGTTTGGGTTATTTGTGTGCATGTCACCTGATAATACTAAACCTCTTCTAAATAAGTACTAGGGGACCATAAAAAAAATTGGAAGGTGATAAATTGAAAATGAAGAGATCTGTGTGAAAATGAAGTGATCTATGTGAAGGATACAGGGAATTTTTATCCTGTGTCTATAGAAAGGGTTGGGGCACTTTTTATTTCAGGCAAGATTATCCAGGGTCACAAACCCAAAGATTTTGAAATGAAAAGTACAGTACAGGCTGAATACAGTTTCTAACTAGTGGAATTTACAAAGAGATTTCTTTTCTAAAAAGTTTGTAATGGTATTGGTTTAGAACTGTACAAACAATTTACTTGGAGTCGTAGTTCTCTCTGTCCTGAGCAGGAACGTGCTTACCCATTTAAACTATTAACTTAATTGGAAAATCTTAATATGAGAAAAGGGGAGTGCTTTGTAAGTGTTTTAATGCTGACAGCTTTTATTTTTTACTATTTATGGAATTAATTTCTTATAGATTGTAGTATTAGAAGACATTTTTTGCAGTCAGGTGCTTTCGAAATGAAAGACTGCTTGTGACTAATCCATTCTTAGAGGTTTTTAACTTTAAGTAAGTTTTACCATTGTTGACTGAAGTCTGTGAAAATGTTCAGTAAGTGACTGTGCTTATGTGCAGCTGTGCCAGGGACTTCAGCTTCATTTCCTCTAACAGCCCCCCCAGTCCCTCGCCCATGGCAGTTCTCAATACTTTGAAAACACTTGGTACCATGAGATGTTGCTGTAATGCTGAACTGCAGAACAACATGATACAACTTTCAATTAAGGGGGAAATCCTTTTCCTTGTTGAAGGGCTTTGTCGTGGGTTCTTAAAACAATATAAAAGAATTGTTAGTTGAAGGGAATGGTACCTGTCATAAAGGGCAGAATTGTCTTGGGAGAAGAATTGGTTTGGCAGTGGTAGTGGGTGTTCTTTCCAAAATTGTAACTAATTGAAAAACATTTCCATGGGGAGCTGAGGCTGGCCTCCAGCTTCATCCTTGGGGGATAAAGCATTGTTTGAAAGTATGTTTAAATAAAATGTAATCTTCACCTTTTGAGAAACTGGTTTGCTTTGAAGGCTGTTAAAAGATTTCAGCTCCTGTGTGAAAATAATTTTTCAGAGCTGGTTTAATTGAAGAATGCCTTCATGCAATTTCAGAGCCAGCCTGCTAAATCAGATGGACTTTGCCCAGCTGAGGGCTTTAATGATCGCATCTCATGCAAGGTTCTTTCAGCTTAGCTATTTCCTAGGGAAAGCTGTGCCCAGCAGGCAGTTCCTCAGCCTGCTTCTGCTGGGTTGAAGAATCACCAAATGCAATCATGATAAATGATGGGAAGGACTCTTCTGGTTTGGGAAATGGAAAGGCAAACTAAATTTTAAACAAAACAAGGCAGTGATACACTCATTTGCAGGGTTGGGAGGAAGATGTACCTGGCTTCTAGCTAAGCCACGTAAGGAATTGTAGACCTTTTTTCAACTTGTATTAAAATGTTTTATATAAGCCACACCAATTTTGTACATTGCTCCCTTTCTGTTCCTCTTGCCTACATTTAATCTGGAACAATCTGTGTCTAGAGGCATGGTTAAGATAGATAGGAGGTGATTATGTCAAAAGCGAGTATATTGCACTTTTTTTGTAAGTTGCTGGGAATATAATGAACCAGCTTCATGCTATAGCAGTACTGAGTTCTTTTGCCTGTGCACTTGAAGTTGCTCTGATCTAGGCCCTGGACTTCTGCCACTTTGGAGACAGATGATAAGAAAATGAATTTTGATTGTGTTACTACAGGAACTCAGCAGTAGTTTTATAGTGTTTTTGCTGAAATATTGAAACTTTCCTGCTCTGATAAGCAGTCTTGTAAAAGGAGATATTTTCTTGTCAGAGCTTACCTACCCCCAAAGTTATGCCGTTTTTTATTAGTTTTATTAGTATCAACATGAAGCTATGCAATGAGATTTATCAAAGAGGAAAGTTAGTCAGCAGCTTTGTATTCTAGGGTTTGTGTAAACAAGTTATGTCTTGATTTTTATGATTGATGATGTATATTATTTTTTTCAGCTGACTCTAAAGATGATACTGATAAATGGTTGTGTGGCTTGAATATCTTGTATCAAGAGGTCATGAGTGCTCCCACACCTGCGATCACAGAGAGGTATGTGGATGTATTTTCACTTCGTGAGACTGGGAATTGAAAGTGGAAAATCTGAATGAAATTTTTAAGGTGCGACAAGTGATGCTTTCCAGTTACACTAAGAACACTCTCCAGTTAGTGTATGACACTGAAAGCTCATGGAAATTCTCAGTGTCTGTTTTGCTACATACATGCTCTGGAGTCACACTCTGCTTCATACGCTAATGAGAACTTGCAATTCACCTTGTACTGTGCACCCAAAACAAAATCTCTTTATGAGATCAGAAGAACACCTGGTGTTTGTGTGTTGGCTTCTTGGAAAATTCAAAGTCAGCCATATGAAGGTGAAACTGCACCCTTAATCTTCAGAGGATGTGGCACGTGAGAAACTGCTCACGCTCAGATTGCCAGTTCTGTTGACAGGGTTTCAGTGATGTCTCCATACCCCTTTGCTTTTCATCACTGCTGGCATTTTTGTTTGTGGCCACTGCTGTTACCTGTTGTGAGGATATGCTCTGCCCTTGCTGGCTCCCTGACTAAATTGTGGCTTTGACACTGATGTTGTTAAACAAGAGTAATTCCTGTTGAGGCTGAAGATCAGCATAGCAGTGCATTCATCCTTTAGATCAAAATTGTATATATATATATATATATATATATATATACATGTGTTTACTATTGATGCAACTAATAGTATTTTACTGTGCATCTGAAACTGACATGCACTGTAATGAGGATTTTCTTTAAAATTCTCTAAATTCTTCTCCCTTCCCTCTAGTTTTTAATTTTTATGCATCTAACTGATATGTGAGCCAGCAGCTCAAAGATAAATCTGGCAGAAGTCATTGACTTTATGGAGTTACTCCAGTTTAGATTAGCTGAAGTTTTGGCTCACTTTATCCTCTTACATTTTTACAGCTTCTGGTTACTCATTCTTTTCTGACCTGCCCACCCTTCCCCTTCCTGTGTTGTTTACGTGACTTTAAAATGCAGCAGAAAAGTACATATTTACAATTGCGGTTAAAAAACCTGGCCGGATCCTTAGATGCTGCACGGGAAATGTTTTTGCTTTACTAAAAGAGATTAATCTTAAAACTTTTAAGTACTTCCGTTCAGTTTTGTCTATGGATTTCAAAATTGCATTGGCTGCATATTCTCTATAATTCTTAGATTTGTTTCTTTTTTCTCCCTCTTTTCCACAAGCTGGCTGAGAAAGCAGATCTATTCTGTTGATCAAACTAGAAAAAATAGGTAAGAACTCTGTTCAGTTGTTTTTAGTGAACTTTTGTTGCAGATTCTAAGATGGAATGAAAAGAAATAAAGAATTCATTGTCCAAAATGTGGAATATGAGACTGCTGAAAATGGCTAAACACCATGTGTTCATAGCACTCACTCAGGTTTATGTACGTGATATAATGAGGAAACAAATGATGAAAACTAAGTATTTTAAATTTTAGCCTAGAATTACTTTGCCAAAATGAATGGTACAAAATGAGTATTACTGTAGAGATTGAGCTCAGCTGTGCAGGTTCCTCAGGTTGCTTGCTTTGTAGAGACCTTTGCCCTTTCACAGCCGAGTAGGAGCTGCTTGGACTGTACAACCTGCTGTGAGCTCTCCTGTGCAGCTGTGCCAGCAGGACTTCCTTCATTGCTGAGCTGTGTTTGCACTGGGGTGACCAGGCTCTAACACAGACAGACCAGAACCAGCAACTGGCCTGGCCATGGGCTTGTCTCTGCCATGTATTTGAACAGACCAAAGCCAAGAATCACCTCCAATTTGGTGCTTCTCACGTGAAAGAATTCCCATGGGTTATAGCTCCCAGTGTGATGTGTGGCTTCATGTGTTTGAGTTTCAGTAGTTCCTTTCAGGTCCATGTGTGATGTGGGTTTGTAGCTTTTACGTGCAAAGGAGACCTTTTTTTAAAATGAATTCAGCTGCACATCTCTCTTTAGAGTCACCAGAAATCATATGACACTGAGAAGAATGTTAACCTTTCCTCCCCTCTGTGTTATTATTTCACCACGATTTTTCTCTTTGTCTGGAATGTGCATTTTATTCTGAAGTGTAGAAAAGCTCATGCTTTTCCTTTCATGTTCGCCTTTTCCCAAAAGCAAACTGCAGCGTGGTGTTTCACTGTGTGATAGCCTGTGTTACTGCAGGAAATCACACCCTTGTGCAGACAGCCTGTGGCACTGTGCAGGGTGAGCTGAGACCCCATTTCAGATCTGTGTTTCCTAAACTGGCCACAGCTGGGAAGGGGACAGTCCCATCCTTTACTGGATATTGACTTGAACCTCCTGATGCATTTTGAGAACTAACCCTGCAATGGGTGTGTGTTGTTGGGGTTCACGAAGCAGAAGCAAAAGCAAATGTTAGGATGGAGCAGCTGTGGCTGACAGTAGGTGTCTGCTGAACAGGGTTCATTTGTTGCTTTAGGGTTGTTTTATTGCTACAAAGCAGTTTGGTTGGTACCAAGGAGACTTGCACTGTGGAGAGGGCAGTTTTTCCTTCTCTTCCTAGATGATTCATGCTTTTAGAAAAATTCAGGAAAGGAGTTTGGACTGAGGGCAAAGGTGTTTAGAGCTGTGGTTTTTAGGGAGGTTAATTGTAAAGGTTAGGGTTCCAGGCAAGTCCTGTTCTACAGGTTGAGTTTTTTTCCAGTGGTAATGAAGTCCCAGCTGTTTGTTTTCTCTTGCACTTGTCTGGCCAGAGGAAATTGCTTGTGCTTGGTGTTTAGGGTACAAATGGAGTGCTCGTTCTTGCTTCTAATAGTGTTTTTTTCCAGAGGTCTGGCGACAAGGCGGAAAGCCAGGAATTTCCTGAGTTCTAATCTGGCTTGGGCATGGACTTTTGGCTTAGTTCCTTCTTGCTTTGCCTCTTTCCCTCTCTGCACAATGGAGATGAGAATATCTCACAGGCTAGCTGCTTGTATGGACACTGTAGAATGGAAGTGTTACATTCATCTATGTGCTAATTGGTTCTGTTGCTTTCTAGCAAGTCTGTTCTGACCCTGGGTTTGCAGAGGTTTAATGGCTTCTGAATTGCTCTGTAGGTCAAGGCAGGGCACCTCAGTCTTGTTTTGTTGGTATTGCTTTAATTTTTTGTGGGCTTCAGCAATAGGACCCACAGGTCTTGTACCTGTGCTCTCTTGACTTGCTGCCTTGCAATTATCTAGACAGCTTTGGTGCTTGAAGTGTTGCTGGGTTATCACTGGGCATTCTGAAACTCTGCAAAAAGAATCAGCAGGTCTGTGTAAATGGGACTGGAAGGGAAGACTTGGTTGGGAGAGGAGGATGAGATCATGTTCAGGAGTTGCAGAAGGGAAGAGCCTTGCTGCTGTAAATCAGTGGTACCAGACTGAATAACATCTGGAGAAAAAGGTTAAAATGGTATTGAAAATCGGAGCTTTTTATTTTCTGTTTGTGCTCATCTGTTGGGTACAGCCTTTGTATGATGTTTTCTGTAATCCAGTTTCAGTGGGACTGGAACAGTGGAAGAAAAGCTGCAGCTGATCTGACCGTGTATAAACATCTACCTTTGAGCTCATCATCTAGATCTGATTAATTGTTGAGAGAGAAATAGGTATCTCTGCAACATGGTTCTTTTAATTCCAAATGAATTGAAATGCCTGTTTCTCCATGTCTAGCTTGCTTCCATGTAGGTGTTAAGTTTATAGAAGTTTACAGGTATGTGAGATGAGCCCTACCCAGAATGTTCCAATAGTCACATTTTTGTGTTGATAGGATATATATGAGTAGCTGACTAGAGACAACACAACTGTGGTGATTTTGCTATCTTTTTTCTCTCCTTTTTTCCCCCCAGTATCAGTCTTAGAGAGCTGAAAACTGTCCTTCCCCAAGTAAACTTCAAAGTGAGCAGCATGAAGTACTTGAAGGATAAATTTGCGGTAATTACCTGATTACTTAAACGTGTTTGGTATTATCTGATAGGTGTCGATGTTTCTTTTTAGGACACTTTCTATATTTTTGATTCATATCATGTACTGTTAAATAAATTATATTGATTAATTTCTCAGATTGGCTTTGCCTGTATCTGAGGATATAAGGAAATACAGACATAAATGTTTCTTCTTTCCATTGTGTGGTTGACCAAAGCCAACACTGGGTTTTGAGCTCCAGTACTGAGCAAATGCATACAAAAGTATTTTATCTTCCTGTTTTTTCTACATGAATTTTATCTTAATTTGTTTTTTCAATATGATCAAATAATAACCTCTTCTCTCCAACTAATGCCAATATTAATAACTTTTGAAGGTCATTCCATTCCTACAGGAACCTTGAATATCCCCACCCTTTCCTGCTTTCCAACTCTCCACCCTTAAAGCAGACATTCTTGCTTCTGCTGCCCCAACTAACAATGAGTAAATGAGGCTCCACTTCTCTCTCAGTTGTGGAAATGGAGTGAGGGTGCAAAGTGCAAGGCCAAAGATGGGGGCTGGGAGCACTATGTCATAAACCATCTGTTTTCTTGTTTGTGTTCTTAAAAACATAAATAAATTTAAAAATCCCAAGTGGTTAAAAACAAAGTTGGAGTAGAACAGAATGCGTGAAAGAATGCCAAATGGAGTAAGAGTAACTTGTTCACTGTGCAGGTGCAGTTAAGGGAATTCTGACTTCACTGCATGCTACTTTCTGTTGTAGGAAATAGGTGCTCACAAGGAAGAGCTTACTTTTGAACAATTTCATTTGTTCTACAAGAAAATCATGTTTGAACAACAGAAATTGGTAAGCTTTTCATAAATAGTCTTCATACTGTTCAACTGCTGCATCATAATAGTGAGGGCTGATTATCTTTTTGTTTGTTACTGATACTCTTTTTTCCTCATTCTTGTAACACAAAAAGGGTGCAGTGCTGTACTTGATGTATAGATAACAGTCACTATCAGCAATTGGCCTAAGAAGATGAACAAGTCATTCATGTTGCTTCTTGCGTGTTGGTAGTAGAGATAGGCACAGATATTATGGGTTTTTTAGGAAGAATTCTTGTGAGTTTGTTCAGGATGCAGAATGTCTTTTCGTTAGGTTTGGCTGATCTTTTTTACTGATAGAAGCAATTCCATATTCCAGATTACCAGCAGTGAATCTGTTACAGGACATGCATCAGACAGTCCTTGGGAGGCATAAATGCAATGGAATTACATTTCAGCTAATTTAAGTGGCCTGACTACTGTTTCCTTGTATTCACTGTACAGATTCATGAAGCTGGTGGAAACTTCATATATTTAATGACTCTGAAAGTTAGGAGCCCTTTAAAACTGTGTGAAAACACATAATTTGAAATTACTTGCATGAATGTCTTTGTTGGCTATGTGCTTATTGTGGATTCAACTTTTAATTTTGCAGATGCTAAACTAAAAGCTTTGATAGTCGAAGTCTGCTGTTTTTCTGGCAATAGAGCTTGTGCTGTTTAAAAGTCATGCTGGAATCATGGTGAAGTGATAAAAACCCTAGATTTACTGACAGGGTTTTAGTTTTGGCCATGAACGTCCTGTTAATTAGCTTGAGCAGAAAGCTGAAGAGTAAAACACACAGTAAGGAGCCTCTCTGACTTCCTTAAGCTCTTGTTATTGCCCTGCGTGAATCATTGCAAAGAAACTTCTCAATTTGCTTACAAGTGCTTTGGGTCAATTGATAAGTTTTCTGCAATCTCTAACGATGCTGTGCCAAGCTAGAAACAATTTAGGTTTTATATCCACTTGAATAAATGTGATGGATGATACTTAACTCCAGTTTTTCTGGGATAGCAAACGATAAAAGCTCCCCAGATATTTGACTGTTTGTATAAGGTGCTTTATCTAAGCAAGCATTTTGCCTGAGAATTGTGTTCACGGTGAAAGGCCTGAAGTGCAGTTGCGAGCCTTGGCAGTGTGTTTTTTCTTATGCATTTAATTAAAAAATGTGTCTTGCCAACTTGTATGCAACTTCTCTAGAGCAGACAGGCTTTTATTTCTCCTTTCCAAACCAATGGATATTATTAGGTGGACTTAGATGGAAAATTGGATATTCTTTTATTATTTATCTTTTTTCCCTTTTTTATGTTTGTTTTTTTTGTTTGTTTGTTTGTTTTTTGTTTGTTTTAAGATTCTTGATGAATTCAAAAAGGATTCCTCTGTTTTCATTCTTGGGTGAGACTCTTCATTTGTATTATTTTTCCACATTTTCATATGGTTGTAGTGTTGCAGGATTGTTTTTTAATTACCTCACTGTTTTTTTTATTTTATTTTTTTTTGTTCTGATGTTTTAGTAAGTGAAAAGAAATCATGAACATTTTTGCATTCAGAAAGGTGAACTTATATTGGAAGTAAGTCCTGGTGATTGTTTTTTACTTTCTGACTACAAAAATGATACAGACTGAAGTTGCCAGTCCTCTGATTTTATAAAGAGTTGAACAGAGCTATGGAAGGACAATTTGATGCAGAAATTTCAGCTTCAGTCTGGAGAGTGGTGTGGTGCACAGGCTTTTTTAGACCTGAGCTGAATGCTGATAGTAGTGGTTTCTGCATCTTCCACTTGACGGACTTGAAAGTTTAAATAAGGTGTGTAGAGCATGAAGAAGAGGTCACAGGCCTTGCTAACCCATTGATTGTGGATTAAACCAGTTTATCTTGGTTTTGAATATTACACTTACAGATTAAGGAAGTGAATTAAAAAGTTTGCTCTGAGTGTACCGAGTATTTCCTTAGCTCTGGGTTATGTCATTAATAAACTGGGAGACTGCTTAAAAGCACAGATTTAAAAGCACCTTCCTGGTACCAGATGCTGCTGCGTTTGTGACTCACAAAAGGCAAATCAGTGATATCACTTTTCCTTGGTGCAGCTGCACCTTGTCTCCTTTTTCAGATGATTTTGGTCTGTCACAGTTGTTCATCTAAGTGTTACACAGAAGGAATTACTTGTGGAAGTGTGGCTCTGTGATAATTTAAACGAAGTTTTTCCATGTACCTCTACTAAACTTACCAGCAGCCTGGCCAAGTTAATGCAGCTCATTTGCTTCAAAGCAATGAGTACAGAGTTGGTGCTTTTCCCAATGAATCACTCTCAAAAGTACATCAGGAATCCAGGAGGCCCAAAGCACAGTAATTGGATAATACAGTATTACAAGCCTACTCTAAATCCCACTGAAATTGTAAGAAGTCTCTTGCTGGTGGCAGCACCTTTGTACTGTAAATCCAAGATACAAATCCATGTCATTTTCTGCTGTAACATCTGATTACCCTCTCCTGTCTCTTTAGCTTCACTTTCCCTTTCTTTTTTTAAAGAAATACTGACCGTCCAGATGCTTCAGCAGTTCACCTCCATGACTTCCAGAGATTCCTGCTACACGAGCAGCAGGTGGGAAGGTTACAGAAATACTGAGCTCTTTTTCGTGGGGTTGTATCACAGAATTCTGTGCTCATTAAAAAGAAATGTGTCATAGAATATGATTGATGTCACTGTAATACTGGGCCTTGGAAAGATATCTCCTTTGTTGCCACTGAAGTCCACAAGAACTCTTATTTTTCATCTATATAAAGCCTCTGAAGGTGCACCAGAGGACAAGAGGGAGGACAGAGTAAATAAGGTTTTAACAAGCCTCCACTTAGTCATGTAGATAAACAGACGAGGTTAGAAGTGGATGCTGAGTGCAGTCAGAGATGAATGCCTGGCCTGGTTACTGCTGTCACCAGAGGTGCACTGGGGCAGTGCCCTGGCCACGGCCCCATTTTTGCAGCTCTTTCATTGCTGCCTGCCTGCATTCCTGTCAAAGGTAATTTCCTATTGAATGGAGCCAGTTAGGTGTCCCGTGCCAGCAGGCACATAAGGATGAAGGCAGGGACTGGAACAGTGTCTTCATGGATTTCTGTAATGTTATTTAGCACAGACTCCATGGGAAAAAATGGTGCAATATGTGCTAGGCACTGCTGAGCTCAAGGTTTGCAAATGTGATTGAAAAGTGAGACCTACACTTCCTGTATAAGCTTGCTACTTTCTTTTTCTCCCAATTTCACTGTTTTCAAAGGATGTTCAGATTGCACTTAGAAATGAGAGAGATCATAGTTAAGGCATGTCCAAGGAGGCCAGCTTTTTTCTGCCTGTCAATGCATATATGTACTTAGGTAGTGTGTATCTATCTGTAGATCTCTCTGTTCCTTTTTTGATTTTTGTACTGAATAACACCACTTCTAAAGTTTTTTCCTACTGTATTGTAATTATCTGAAGGAATCTTGGGCACAGGATCTCAGTAAAGTCCGAGAACGAATGACAAAGTTTATTGACGACACTATGAGAGAAACTGCTGAACCTTTCCTCTTTGTGGATGAGGTGAGATAATGGTACTTTGTAGTAGTTCTCATAGACTTCTTTCACAGAATTTTCACTGGGTGGCAGGACCTCTAGGCCCCTCTTGCTGCATTGCTGGTTTTCTTTTATTCTCATATGGTAAAAACGTTTAAATTCAGTCTCTCTCTTTGTATCGTAGTTCCTTGCTTACCTTTTTGCCAAAGAAAACAGTATTTGGGATGAGAAATATGATTCAATAGATGTGCAGGATATGAATAATCCTTTGTCCCACTACTGGATTTCTTCCTCTCATAACACGTAAGTCACCAAAAGTCCCATTGTCTATCCCTGTTCAAATAAATGTAGTACATGTAAGAGAGACAGTAAATTATGCCAGAGATGTGCTGTGTGGATGTGTGAAACCTTCCTACATTGTGGTATAAATGTGGCAAATGGAGTTTCTGGGACTCCTTTTTCCCCCTTCTCATAAGATCTTAGAGCTTTTGAGGTACAACTCAGCTCAGCTGCCAGAAAACCCAAGTCCTGTTACAAAAATAAAAAGAAGTATTGAGTTGAAACTGTTCTGAAAGCCTCTCTGCTTTTAGAAATTTAAGTTACTGAAGGGGCTTCTGTTTTTTCCAAGCACCAATAGCCTGACTGAGCTCGTGTCAGAATTCATTAATTGTACAAAGTACGTGATGATGAGTTTGAACTGTCTTCAAATGAAGGGGATTTGCTCGTGTAGCACTGTAGTGGGAAAAAAGGTATAAAGAGAGGGAGGAGACATGAACAAATAAAATAAAGCAGGGTATGCAATAAAGTGGATATGGATATAGCATACAGGTGTATTTTGAAGTGTAAGGTGTGATAGCACTCTAAATACTTTCCACATCCCTCCCACATGCTCATGCCTGAGCATGAGGAGGTTTAGGTGTGTTGCAAAGCTCATGATTTTCTCTCTAGAAGGATGTCAGAGTTGGTTGCTGTTTAGATTGAGCGTTTAGCCTCCTATAATTTGGTCTATTCAAAAACCTGATAGCATCACATTCAGCAAAATCTGGTTCTTCCATCAGAAGTATAAAAAAAACCCCCAAACCAAATGATCAACAAAAAAAACCCACCATACATTCTCTGTGACAGGAGGCAAAATGTCACCCAGTGAGTGAATGAGAACTGGTTGAAATTGATTCCCTGTCTTTTTTACCATTTCCTTTTACTCCTTAGATACCTGACAGGAGACCAGCTTCGCAGTGAATCCTCCACAGAAGCTTACATCAGGTGCCTCAGAATGGGATGTCGATGTATTGAGTGTGAGTAAAGAGCTTGTGGAGTGGTTTATAACATGTTGTCTGTACAAGCAGTTTCCCAAGAAAGAAAAAAGAACTGAAATCAAGAACTGTTTGTTTTCTGAATTTGAAGTTAGACATATAAAAAACACCAATTCCTTAAATTGTTTTTCGTATGTCTCACCAATGCCTCATTCACTTCCTCTGATTCTTGTTCGCAGGCAGTTTTAAGAGAGTCTTCCTAAATCTCCTCTCACTTTACACCAAAAATTCAATCTTGAATCTATATGAAAGCTTAGGATTTAAGCTGGAGTACTTGTGTAGCATAGATAGATAGTTTATTTACCTTCATTGTACTACAGACAAGCCTAAGGCACAGAGATTTTTGTGATGTGGTGCCTTTGTCATCCTGTTTAATTTGCTTGTAAATCAGCTGATGTCTTGGTGCATTCGTTCTCCATTGATTGTGTATATGTCTTCAGCTCTGTGCTTGTGTTCCTTATTGAGAATTTTCACTTTAATTTCATGTTGTTTATTTGACTAATGCAAAATATATCTCAAATTAGAGTTTCAGGGTTAAAATCAACAAAAGACAGAAGCTCTCAACTTGTCACTTGTTGGAGTGTATTTATCCCTGGAAAATTACTGTAAACTAGTAGATTGACACGATAGTTGCCTGAATCTCTTATTTCCAGATTCCCACATAATAAGGCTTGGGGAACATTTTGTAATGTGTTTTATTTGTCTTGCCCTAAGTAAATTTCGTTTCCTCCGTGAGAGATATAAATTCATCTGATAGAATATTTTATTAGAACAATAAGGTCTGTGAATCAGTATACAGAACGCTGGAGGTTTTTATGTATTCTTTTTACTAGAGTCATTTAAAGAACTACTTGGTCTCTTACTTTTTCCACTGCTTGTCTTTCCTAGTGGATTGCTGGGATGGTCCTGATGGGAAACCCATAATTTACCATGGATGGACACGGACAACAAAGATCAAATTTGATGATGTAGTGCAGGCAATCAAAGACCATGCCTTTGTTACATCTGAGTAAGCTTGATTTTCCTTCAGCCTGTTTTCATATGCTTAGACCCTTCTGAACTTAATTTCTCTGTAATATAGAGAAAAAAATTAATCAGAGAATAATGGATTCCAGTAGTCTTCATTATTGCCAGATGTGGGTCTTTAATAGATGCAGTTTTGAGGAGAAGTCCCAGTGCATAACCATTTGTTGTTAAGGAAGATAGTGAGTACCCTAAGGTGGTTTCCAGCTCCTTGTTTGGGTCTTCTTTTATTAAGCTGAAAGTGAAACTTCAAGTGCTTTGTGGATGTCTTAAGTCTTTAAAAAAATTAACGAGATAGTACAGTTGACAAATAGTATGTCTATCAGGTGGTGTTTGTGTTGTAGGGGAGGTCTTAGCTGAGAAGATACAGAACTCATAGCATGTCTCCTGAATTGGTAACATGGGTTTAGATCTGCATCTCTGCCCTTCTTTAACTTGTGCTGAGATGTCCTTAACATGAAAAATACTACCCAATAACTGGGAAAGAAACCAAGCTGTCAGTGCCCTGTTTTTCCACATTACCACTTGGACACAGAGAGGCAATATTTTCCCATGTGGATCAGTGGCTGCACAGGAACATTGTGTTAGTGACAACCATGATATGGGATGCATTATGGTCTCCTTCACATGGACTCTGAGACGAGTCCATGTGAAGGAAAACAGACACGATTTTGAGGAGACGAGAAACAAATTTTCACATAATGGGGCTTTAGCAGTGAAACTGTACCCAAAGAGCTTGGAGGGAAGCTTTGTCCTTGCAGATATTCAAATCTTGACTGGATAAAGTTCTGAACAACCTGATCTAACCTAGGAATTGGGCCTTCCCAAAGAATGGATTTGGGTTTGATGGGCCTTCACAGGTCCCTTCTGACCTTGGCAACTCTGTGATTGCACATCTGTTATTAGTTGTTGTGTCTATATCTTCCTTTTGTCTTCTTGTTTCCTTTAAATATTCTCTCTCATCTGGGGGCTGAGGGAGGGTGTTGTCTTCCTTGCCTTGCCAGCCGTAGCGAAAAGAAATTGTCTTCATTAACTTTGGTTTTGTCCACCAAAGATACCCAGTCATTCTGTCAATTGAAGAGCACTGCAGTGTGGAGCAGCAGCGACACATGGCCAAAGTGTTCAAGGAGGTATTTGGGGATCAGCTTTTGATGAAGCCTGTTGAAGCCAGTGCAGATCAGCTCCCATCACCAACCCAGCTGAAAGAAAAAATCATCATCAAGGTAGGCTTGCTTTGTGTGCTGGGAAATAAAATAGGAGAACAAGAGCAGGACCAGAAATACTGTTCCTGACTTCACAGATTAGTTTCAAGAAACCTTGCTTGAAGTGTTTACTGGTTACGTTTGGCAGTGATGTACAGTGTTCTGAAAAACTCTGTATTAAAATGCTTGCTCTTGGTTTTCTTTGCAGTAAGTGTGGCAGTTCAAGTGCCAGATCAAAGGTCAGCTCTTTTCTAAAGGCCTTCCAGCTCCTGAAATGAAATGTCATTCTAAATTTCAGCAAGGGTTCACTGCTGCAGATGTTCATCACAGATGTTCATCACAGACATTTTACACCGTGTGGCCTGCTTAAAAATGACAGAAGTATGTTCTTGAATAGAAAGATAGATCAGTATTACTATTTTTTTCCAAGACTGCCTTTCATTCAACTGAAACCCAAAGGTCTTGCGGCTACACACTGAAATTGTGTGGATTTCACAAATTGATGGGTGTTTGCCAACTCAGTGTGATTTAAATACGCAGTTTAGTGAGCCGCTTGTGAAACACAGGCACTGCTCCGAGAAGTCAGTCCCCGTTAGTGTCGTACCCTGTGGGCAGTGCAGGTGCCCACATCAGCTCTGTCGTGCAACAACAACAACATCACCAAAAGAAGATTTCTCAGATTGAAACTGCGGTAGAACTTTTCAAGCAGTAAAATTTGGTGAAGAATCTCAGGGCTGCTCATGATCTCCGTAGTAAAACAATAATTACTTCTGTCCATGCTTCTGTTTTCTTGCTCTTGTAACAGTTTTGCATCCTATGTGTTAAGCATCTGAATGGAAGAAATAAGGATACATAGGAATAAGAATACGCTCTTGAATGTAAGATTGGAAATAATAGAACCCCACTATAAGGTGCAAAAGTTCTGTACTTAAGTTTTTGGGGTCTTTTTTTGTTCTCCCCAGACTGTCTGTTGTTTCCGTGCAGAGCGGAGAGGGAACTTGCATAGGCACATGATCAATAACATGACAGATCTGGTTTAAAGGGAATTACAAACTATTGTGAGTGTGCACAAGAGAACATCCGTATCACTCTGTGCTGTCTGAAAGAGCATTGACGAGTCTTTAAATAGATCAGCACCTGCCAGTGAGCTGGTTGTGTTGTTTGGCTTTTGTTTGGAAAATGTTGTCAGTAAACAGTCAGAGGCAACACCTACTTCTCTGGCCTGTGAGATTTTCCAGATAGGCCTGCCAAACTGAAATCAGCCAAGAGTAGGCTGTGTGGAACTGAATGTGGTTGAGGTCTGATATGAGACATCATTAACTGAAGTTAAGTAATTGATATTGTCTGTGGCCCCTTGAGACACTTCTGTGAACGCTCTAAAGAAAGTAGAACACGACTCCTTTTTTCATAAAGAATTTCCCCTTGTACTCATTTTTCTCATAAAAGGGTGAATTCCTCATTTTAATTCCTTCTCTTTTCCTTTTGTTTTGATTTTTGTTCCTTATGTGCTGCTTTCTGCAGAAGGATTCTTGTTTATCCTTATTTCTTGGTATGTGTCACTTCATGTTTTCTGTTCTCTAAAGAATGGTGAGATCTTACCAAACTACATGTTTCTTCACTGCTTCAATGATACCTCTACTAGTTTTTTGTTACCTTTATTATGGGATCTAAATTTTAAAGAAAGAAGTTCCAGCCCTGTTGGAACAGCTGCTGTTATGATAATGACAGAAGGTGGCTGTGCAATGCAGGGAGATACTTCCAGTAACACTGAGTGTGCTGAAACATTATGACCAATTTTATGTGTGATTCTCTCTGAGTGTATGAATGTTGGTTTTTTCCTTGTTTTTAAGCACAAAAAACTGGGGCCAAAGGGAGACATTGATGTGAACTTGGAAGAAAAGAAAGAAGAAAAGAAGCAACAAGGAGAACTTTACATGTGGGACACAATAGAACAGGTATTATTTCTATGACATCTGCTGCAGGTTGTTACTCAGTTCTGTAATACGGAAAATTTACATAAATTTTCTTAATATTTGTATAAGTAATACTGTCAGTTGAACAGGTGTGGATGAGGGGAAGAAGGTTTGGTTTTTTTTATTGTTGCAGCCTGTTTTGAGATTGTGGTTGAGAGTGGTTAGTGAGTTTCCCTCTGTTAATTGTTTTAATATCTCCTAACTTTCAGAAATGGACTCGGCACTACTGTGCTATTGCTGATGAAAAGCTTTCATTCAGTGATGATATAGAACAGAATGCTGATGAAGATTCATCAAAGGTGATGGCTGTGTTTTATTGCTTAAGCATGTTCTTTTTATTATCTCAGATTATTTCAATGTCTACAGATTGTCTACAGTGTGTTTTTTATGCCTATGAAATTGCAGAGGTTCCATATCAGATAACAAGTGTGGAGATAAAAAAACTAAAAAAGGGTCTTTGATAAGGTCAACTCTAGCTAACCTTATTTTTAATGAAGTAACTTCTCCCCTTTGTTAATTGAGGACTTGCAAAAGGGAGTACAAGGACAATGAAATGTAACTTCAGTGCTTGTATGCTAATGCTGATTAGCTAAGTATTACTGCTATTCTCAAACTAAGCAGAATGAACTAATGTGTATTGTGTTACCAACGTGTTACTTGGGTGTTGTGGATGCTAAAGCAGGGTAACCATAAAGGTGATTGGCTGGAAAGTTCAGGCCTAGGAAGAGCTGAAGTCCTGAAACAGTAGATTGTTATATCACCAATAACAAGTACTTAGTTTCAAAGTCATAAAATTAGAAATGCGCTGTAAAAAATTCTTATTTTCTGGTCTAGGAGGTGAAACGCACTGAACTGCACTTAAAAGAGAAATGGTTCCATGGGAAAATGAAAGGGGGGAGAACAACTGCTGAGAAACTGCTCCAGGAGTATTGTGCTGAAATGGGTGGCAAGGATGGGACATTCCTGGTTAGAGAAAGTGAAGCTTTCCCTGATGATTACACCTTGTCGTTCTGGTATGGTCATCGTCATACAAATTTAATGGGGGATTTGTTTATTTTATGGCATTGCACAAAAATGTGTGTGTTTTTCAAATATGCATTTATACATTCATAGCTGAGAAGAAATAGGAATAACACTGGAAAGTTGTTGATGGGATTGTGAAAGACCTCTTTCTAAATTAAACTTCAGTATAGCATTGTGCATTTTGGCAGGGTTGCCAGGGCAGGGATGACCAGTTTGATTCCTCCCCCTCAACTTTTCTAGTGTTCTGGCACGATACAGGATTTGTTATTTCCTTGATACGTGGGCCAAAATTAGATCTTTTCATTTAGGGATAAATTGCTGGTTTCTACACTGAAAAAAGGTAGTCTCATGAGTGTACCTTTGTTAGCAGAGATTGATTTTTTCAGTGTAAGGATTTTCTGAAGGAAGATACTAAAATATTTTCAGGGGGCTTTTTCTTTGTGGGTTTTTTGTGGGTTGTTGGGTTTTTGGTGGGTTTTTTTGTTTGTTTTGTTTCTGTTTTGTTTTAGGGGTTTTTTGGGTTTTTTTTTGTTTTTTTGGGGGGTTTTTTTGATAGTCTGGGTTTGCTGTTTGCTTTTTTCTTCAGGTTGGGACATTATGAGGAATAGCTTCAGATAGATTTCTGACCCAGAGAGCTGTCAGAGCAAATTTTGCAGAATAAGTTTATGCCAAATTTTAAACTACTGTCAGTTGAAAATTATTATTTTTGGTCCTCTAACCTCCCTTGTCAGAATTTTTGTTGCTTGCTACTTTGGCTGTTTATGGGATGACACATATTTCTTGCCTCTCACAAGCTCTGCAAGTAGCTGACCAGGAATGGGTGGGGAAATGCTTCGAAAGAAGAAAATCTGTTACAAACCCTGTATTTCCCTTATGGCCCCTCTACTCCTTCAGGAGGTCAGGCAGAGTCCAGCACTGCCGGATCCGTTCCACCAGTGACGGGGACACTGTGAAATACTACCTGACAGACAACCTCACCTTTGACAGCATCTATGATCTCATCCAACACTACAAGGAGGCCCACCTGCGGTGCGCGGAGTTTGAGCTGCGCCTGACCGACGCTGTGCCTAACCCCAGCCCTCACGAGACCAAAGAGTACGTACAGCAGAAAGCAAGCACTGCTGCCATGTCAGTGCCCTTGCTTTGCTTTAGGTGGGCTTGGATTTCTGCACAGAAAATTCCCTGGATTCAGGAGCACGCCTCAGTGTTGCTTGTCCGTGGAAACTGGGGGAATAGGCATCCCGGAAAGATGCTGAGAACACTGACTTTGTGAGAACCTGGTACAACAAAGAGTGGTCACTGGGAAAGCAATTTCCTAGCAGCAACTGGCAGATCAGTGAGAACTAATGCTGTGGAAATGTGCCAGTTCTTCCTTTGTCTGTGCAATGTTTTACAACACCCAGTGGGTTGGGTTAGCTATTTAGTAGTTGGCTGTGGTTTGGCCACTAAGTGGTCATGGTCTGTGCCATCTGGAAGCTCTGTTACTGGGGCAGTGAGCCCAAACAGCTACGTTTGCCTAATCCCGCCCTCCACCTCACCCTGTCAGAGCTGCTTAGGCTGACTTCACCCAGGGTGGTAGGAACTAATTTATTTCCAGTTGGTATTTGTCTGCCATAGATCCTGGGCAGAGCTTGCTCTTGTTTTTTGGCAGAACACTGTAATCACTGCTCTTTGTTCTGTTTTCTTTGCAGTGGGCAAAAGTAAATCTCCTTTGCATGTAAAATAGTAATCTGTGACTTTAAACTTATTTTTTTTTGCCCCCCTGCGATCTGGGAGTCACTGACCACCCACAGATAACTTCGGAAGCCAGTGAGAGGGGAAGGAGCATTTAAGGGTTAGACTTTCCTGCCTTTCTGCATAAGCTGGAGATACACTGCCAGTGTAAATGGCCACAGCTTCACTGAAGGCACACTGGATCCAAGACAGGTCCATCCCTATGGTGAAAGATAAAATCAAACTCTGAATAAAAATTCAAATCCCCGGTGTCTTTCTTTTGTCTGTGTTTAGGCTTTATCTTAAATCTGCTGTGTCAAAATGGAATAAATACTGAAAACCAAATGGCAGACTAAAAGCAGGATGCAGTGCCTTTGTTTCAGGAACAAATGCAGATTTATGTTTTATGATTTCAGACAGACAAGGTGTTCTGATATATTCGTGATGCTTTCATCCAAAATAACCTGCTGTCTTACAATGTTTTGTAATAAACTGCTGTCACAGGTGCCAAGATGGGGAAAATCTAATGCATAATTTTCCTTAGAATGTTTGAAACTCTGCTGTTAACAATGCTGTCTGTTATTCTCTATAAATGACATTTGACAAGCCTTGTAATGTCTTGCCCATTCTGGTTTTTCACTGTTGCAGTTGGTACTACAACAACCTGAGTCGGGGTGAGGCAGAAGACATGCTCATGCGAATTCCTCGGGATGGAGCCTTTCTCATTAGAAAGAGAGATGAACCTGATTCTTTTGCCATGACTTTCAGGTAAGAAAAGATAGACAGGACTACCTTACCTAGCAGCCCAACACTATTCTGGTTTTTCTTATTAAAAAAATAATGGTCTTTTTAAAGTCGTGCTATTCCTCTTTCAAACTATTAATAATTATCGTGGTTGATTTGTGCAGCAGGTCCATGTATGAGAGCATGTGCAAGAGTTGATTTGTGACTGGCCTAAACGTTTATGCTTTTATAAGGATTGTTTGAGCACTGGCTGTCCTTTTCTTCCCATACAGCTGTATGGATGGCCCTTCTTTCATGTTTTCAAAGCAACATCCTTGCTAAAGGGTGTTATTTTGAAGTTTCCTTTGGTGCAGGTTCATCAATTATTCTATGTCCCTGTAGCCTAGAAATCCTGATCTGTCATATAACTGAAATGTCAAAGTGAAATTGTTGGTTCTTCTTGCCAGGGAAAATAGTTTTGAATAGTTTTGTGATTCTTTGTAAAAACATTAATGAAATATATAGAATTGGGGTGTTCTCCATCATGCCTTCAGATCAAATTGTGTTTCTCTGAAAATGTGTGATTTAGCAACACATGAAGTTGCTTACTTACATGCCTTATTGTGTGTTGAAGATGTCCAAAATTCCCCAGTCTCCTGTGTACTTTGGGTTGAAGTTTTCTGCTGTTACCAAGGTGGATATTGAAGTAACTGGAGCTGCAACATCTCAATAAAACCATTTCACAGCAGGGAAAACAAGAAGTACTGAAAGTTCAGCAGCTTGAAAAGGGTGTAGGGGTCTTTTTGGGTGGGATGGTTGTCAATGGATGGTTTTACTGCATTTATCAATGCAAGCACAAACCTTGTGTTCAAGCACAAGAGATTTCTTTTTCTTTAAAAATTGATCTCTGTAGTTACCAAAATGCTTCTAATAATGATAATAACTGAATAAAAGAGGCTTTGTTAGAGGGAGAAGCCATTTCACACGATGAAGGTGCACGAAGCAGCTTCGGTCCAGTTGAGAGCACCGACACCTTTTGAGCTGCGCCCTTGTTCCGCAGGGCGGAGGGGAAGGTGAAGCACTTCCGAATCCAGCAGGAGGGGCGGCACTTCGTGCTGGGAACCTCGGCCTACTTTGAGAGCTTGGTGGAGCTGGTGACCTACTACGAGAAGCACCCGCTGTACAGGAAGATGAAGCTGCGCTACCCCGTGACGGAGGAGCTGCTGGAGCGCTACAGCACGGTACTGGGGTGCTGGGATGGGCTGGGGCGCTGGGCTGGGCCCTGCCGCTGCTACAGCAGCTCTGGGGCAGGTTAAGCAGGTCGCTTCCTGTGAAATTGAGATGGCTGTACTGACTTCTCTCACAAAGGTGTGAAGGACAGCTTCATCTTTGATTACGGGCCAATTTTTGCCTTCCCCATGATTTGATTAGAGAAGCCCCACTGTGTACTGGGGATCGTTGCTCTCCTAAAATGAGTTTTTGATAATAGCCTTGCCTACAGTTGGCCCTGTCTTCTATTGCTGAAGTGTGCAGTGATTCTTAAAATGATCATGCAGATGCCATTTGCTAAGTGGTTCAGAAAAAATGAAATATTCTGCTGTGCCTCTCACTCTGGACATTTCAGGGATGGTGTCCTACTGCCTTCTGTGGCAAAAGATACCTCTGAAGGCTCACTCTTTGAAATAAGCATGAGGAAATCTCCCAGGGAGACTTGTCTCTAGCCATTGACTAAACTAGGAGCCTGGATAATTAGCTGAGGATAAAGGTCTGCTTTCTGGATTGATGTGTTTCATTTTGAGGGAGCATTGCTTTGGAAAGCCTGAGGTGCTGTCTTCACTTCTCAAGTGTATGTCTTTCAGAAGCTGCAGGATACTACATCCGGCAGGTCTGAGGAAATCAGAACCTGGGGATTTTGTTTTTTCTGGGGAGACTAAAAAGATTTTAGACCTCAGGATTTTTTATGATGTTGCCTATAGCAAAGGTTCTGTATCTTAGGACTGGGTTCAAATGGAATCACAAGGAGAGAATAAAATGAAAAATATGACTCTGTACATTTTTCTAGAGTTTTTATCTAATAGTGAAAGCAATACTGGTACTAAAGTACTGTAACACAAATCATAAGGGTAGGTATTTCTTCTCTGGTTGCACACAGAAGAGTACTCACAATCAAAAAACTTTTTGACTGATTAAGAGATACCTTTATGAGATATTGCTGTTTCATTGGGTTTTACTGTTCATTAAACTGAGGCATAGACAGATTAAATAACAAACTCATGTTCAGCTGTGTTCAACTATAGAAGTGAGCAAAACAGAGGTGTCTGGCTTCTGTCCTCTTCTGTTGGCCTATGTGCTGTCAAAAAGGTGGTTTCAGAAATGAATGTTCTATAAACATGAAGTACTTTTATAATTTTTTATTCCTGAAACTTGATTATTTTTTTCTTTCTTGTTTTTAGGAAAAAGATATTAATTCCCTCTATGAAGTCAGGATGTATGTGGAACCCAGTGAAATCACCCCCACAGTGGTATGCTTAAAGGGAGATAATTCACACTTACTGTAGACTTCTGAAAATTAGACTTGTTGGTTTCCTGTTAGCAGTAATAAAAAGAATTGAAAGCATCAGGCTGCCTGGTCTAGGGGGAACTGGACAGCAGAAATGTTAAAATTTGTACCTACACATTTTCATTTGTGTGCAAATCCTGTAATGATTCATTCAGACTGGGAATTTGGGCACTTTTTGCTCTTGGGTCTGTGGAGGTGATCTGGTTTGGTGGGCCCCCAAATTAATACCTGTGAGAGGGTTCAATTTGAGAAGGCCACATCATCATGGAAAGAAAGTGCAACATGAAAATTTCTGTGCCTCTGGGTGTCTGTACACACTCGTTCCATTAGCAAACGTGTTCTGCATGCACAAATAAGTGCAGGGTTTATTCTTGCGCTTTCTATAAAAATTTGGTGCCTTTGGTCTATTAATGAGTTACTAGAGTTTTTATTCTTTTAAGAGATCTGTACTGTTTTAAAAACAAGTGTCACAGCAAGCATTACTTATCTATAATTCTTGCTAGTGCCTGCCTATTTGTAAATTCTCATGAAAATCACCTGCTTGTAAATTTTGTGACTGTAGTTCTTTTTAGTCTTTTTGGCCAGTGAATTTGCATTGCTGCTGAAGCATTTGGGTAGTAGTAAATTCAAGACAAAGGTTTAGCTCATCCTGCTAAAACTGCACATCTTCCTAAAGGAAATGTGACCAGCAGGATAGCTGATATGGTATGGAAGTGGAGGTTTTGTAGGCACCTAAGCCTGAAAACTCCAAATGCTTATGAGTACGTGTTATTAAAATGGAGGACTTATATTTCATTTTGTGTGTTTTTTTAAAATTTTTGGGTTTTTTTGTTTTCTACCATAATTATGTTGCAGCACCTGAAAAAGGTTTTATTTTTTTCTTTTCCTTTTTTTCCAAGCTGATACTTGAAGAATACCAAAGTAGTATCACTTGCTTCCACCAATAGATGTCACTCTGGACCTTCAGTATTTTGTTTTCTAAACTTCATAACAACAACAACAAAATAATCCAATCCTCCCTATTTTTTTTTTAAGATTGCATTATTGATTATTTTATGACCTGTCCCCCCAGATGACCCCTTTGCTCTGTTTCTCTTAAAGCCTCAGAGAACAGTGAAAGCCTTGTATGACTACAGAGCCAAAAGGAGTGATGAATTGAGCTTCTCTCGAGGAGCTTTAATTCATAATGTCACAAAGGAAACTGGAGGCTGGTAAGGACAAAGATTCCTCCTGGGAGAACTTCTGGTGACTTACTAGATGGAGGAAAAAATGAGCTTTGCGTAGTAGTTTTTAAAAACTGTGCCCTTATAAATCTTAATGCCAGTGTATTAAAAAAAAACCCCAAACACAAAATCCCCTCATCTTCAATTCTCCTTTCATGTCTTTTTCATTTTTCTACCCCACAGCAATAACCTCAATCTGCAGAACCTCCATAGCCTGGTATATCCAGTATTTTTCCCATATGACATCCATCTTTCCTGAACTTTTGTGTGTTCTGGGAACTCATGCATCTCTTATCATTGCCATCATTGCTCTGCTTCTGTCCTTGCTCTGCTAAGCACTTCTCAGGAATCAAACCCACCTTTTTTCGTGCTCTGTACAGTCTCCTTTCATAACAGGTTTTCTTTTTTAGCTGGCTTGTAAATTGCTTGGAAAGCTTGGGAATCTAATGTTTCCCTGTAGTTTCTACTGGGTAATCAACCACATAATAGTATTTTTAGTACTGGAGGGGGAAAAAGCCTCTTAAGTCATTAATTGCAGTTTACAGTAACTGTAATCCCTCTGAAATCATCTGTTACTACAGTTAATGATCACTTTGTTAGAGCTTTTAGCTACTTCATCATTTATATTTTGGTGATAGCCAGCTAGACAATCTAGTGTGGGGTATTAATGACCAATTTCTTGGGGATTATTGCTTCATTAACGGCCTGTTGAAGCTCTTTAACTATTTTTTTTCATTCCCTCTACTTTTCTGTTTAAATTCAGGTGGAAGGGGGACTATGGAGAAAAAGTCCAACATTATTTTCCATCTAATTATGTTGAAGATCTGTCATCTGATAACTCTGCTGAGCTTGAAAATCAGGTGAGGGTTACGGTTTGAACGCTACATTTCCTCGGCTACCTCCTGGAAGTGGAAATCTGGTTTGTACACTCACAACTCTGTGTGCTGTGTTTGGGAGAGCACAGAATAGAGGGATGAATGCATTCTTCATTGTTCTCTGCTGCTGAATATTTTTGTCAGGGCATCCCTTGCTGAAAGCTATTTAAGGAGATAGAATATGCTGAGTTGGAAGGGACCCCTACGTATCTGTGATTCTATGATAGCTGAATTGCTGAGGTTTTAGGAGATTCTGGTTGTTTCCTGCTAATAAAAATCATAAACAATTTATATTTTTCATAGTTTGGCTAAACAACAACATGCCTGAAAACTTAACTAGGTTTCCTTTATATTAACTGTCTTAATATTTGCAAATAAGAAAATTATATGTCCGAACACACCTTACTCGTCATTTTACTCTCCATTATCAAGTTTTTATGGATAGCTAACCCAATCCTGTTTGTCAAAAGAATCTAAACAAGTCTGGTCCCGTGTCTTAGACAAAGAGCTCTTGAACAAAAGAAAACAGAACTCCACAGTAATGAGTTTTGACATTTTTGAATTTTAAAAATAAAACACTGAATTCTTTTGTTCTTCAGAAGCACTTCCAATGATTTTCCAGAAGTCTTTGGAGAAAACCACAAGTATTACATTTCCTCCCCCCTGGTTATTGTAACCTTAAGCAGACTTGAAAAATGAACAGTTGTGTCAGGACAGAAACTACTACAAAGTAGTCTTGTTTTGACTGCTCTCACTGAAGAGATTCTCGTGTGTTTTTTAGATATGAAAACAGGCTTTTAAACACAGGCTTTCAAACATCATAGTGTGCATGCTTTCAGTAGAGCTGAGATTAGATTTAATGGTGCACATTTATTATTTGTTAATGTCCTGTGCATGTTCACTCAGGAGATTTAGGGTCAGATTTAACTCACGTTTTTCAGATCATTGAGGACAACCCACTGGGCTCTCTGTGTCGTGGCATCCTGGTGCTCAATACGTACAACGTTGGTATGTATTTTCTGATGCTTATATATGGACTCCTGTCTTTTCTCTGTTGAGTAGACTCTTTTATGTTTAGCAGTAGAGATTTTAAAAAAACCAAATCAAACCCCCCAAACACCTATGTGTATTAATGTAGCCAGCACAATTAATATGTTTAAACTTCATAATATTAACTGCTGCAATAAATCCACAATGGCAGCTTAGAAAAAGAGCTGTTGGATTTCAGTATAAATTTCTTGCTATGGTATTACCTAACAGTGAAAATGCCACAAGGGAAACACAAAAAGCCTTTTGTCTTCATTCTGGACCCTAAGAATCCGGAAGATCCATGTGTTGAGTTTGCAACTGATAAAGTAGAAGAACTCTTTGAATGGTACCAAAGTATCCGTGAGATCACGTGGAAAACAGCAGAAGAGGTATTGCTACAAATTTATCTGTTGTTGTTTTCAATAATGTACTGCTATAAATTTACAGTAGCTTTTGTCTTTAGCTGCCCTGTACTGCTAAATGTTGCTCTCACATGGTCCTTCACCCTCTTGCACAGTGCTGTTGTCTGTTCATTTTATTGAGGCTGTGAATCTTGTTCCTTAACCTCTCTGGGGAATGGTAGGTGAATTAGCATTTTACGTAAATTGATGTTAACAGGAGTTTTCCAGCACAGAGTACTGTCTGTGATGCACCCTGCCCCTCAGTGGAGTGTGCTTGGTAGGCCAGAGTGGGTACCACTACAATTTTACAGCTGGTCACACTGGTTCATCCCAGTGTTAAGCAGCAGAAGCTCTGCTATCAGACTGTTCTTTTCAGAGCTGTGAATCCACCAGTGAGAATGAGTGAAATCTGAGCTGCCATTCTCTAAACTCTTCTTAATCCTCTTTGCTAACTGTTTTCCAGTGAATGCAGTGGCACTGATAGAGAATTGTTTGGCTAATACTTTATTTGTAACTAATAACCACATTCTGGGTTTCCTTGTTCTTCAATAGTAGTATTTCCAAAAACTTGCCTAAAGATTGAAGGATTCTGCCTAAATTTAGCTTCTATGCCCCTCTACTGCCACTTAAAGACATTCTTCAGGACTTGCTTTACCTGTTCTGATGTACTCATTTACCGCCCTTTAATTTAATCTTTTCAAGTATTTAAGAAGTCTCTGACTTGACCAAAAAGTCCTTACTTTGGCTGTGCTTAAGGATACTCTTGGTTTTTTTGCTTTTACTCACCTTTTATTGTTAAGTGGGTGATACGGTTGATGGAAAATGTGTTTCAGTATCATGTTGGCTCATGCTGTTTATCTGTCATATGGAGTGGAGGTGCTCTGAGGGTTGTCCTGATCCTTATAGCAGACAAGTTGATGTCTCAAGCAGAGGACTTTAAATACAGCAAGGGGAGAAGCAACAGGAGCTGTTGACCTATTGTTGGGGGAGGAGAGATACAGTTCTTGTGCTAGGCTTTCATTTAGAAATAAAAATGAGAAAAAGAGAAACATGACCTAAAAGAAGTGTCTCCAAATTGAATGTTTTTTATGCTACAACAATGGCTCTTCAGGAGCCTGGCAGCTTTTTCTCTCTCCATACAGTTGGAGAAGTATTAAACAGTCTGTGTTCAAAGATGCTTTAAAACTCATTTCTGTCAGGTGGGAGGCTTTTCTCACAGCGTGGCCTCTACAAAGTTCACATGATAGACTGACTGCAGCGTGGGGAGGGGAAGAAGATGAGGAAAAGCCCTTGTTGCCAGTACAGTTAACAGGCTGAATTTTAGGGAAGGAAAAAGCACAGTGAGTTAAGACTGTGCTGCAATGTGATACAGGGGGATTTTTAAGTGAGTTTGGTTTTGGGCAATGTCTGTTATGCATAAAAAACAAAACTAAGCTTTGTGTATCTTGTAATCTCTGCTCAGTACTGACACTTGCCATGCTCCCCGGGGTGGTTGTTCCTTGCTCTCCTGCTTGGTTATCACTAGAGGGTTCTGTCTAGAGAGGAGCCCATGCCACCTGAAAGTGATCTTTTGCTGCTTGGAGCTCTGGTTACTGTTGAGCAATGTCTGGGAACTGTGGTGGATCACTAAGTACAATGAGGTTTGTACAGCTTTTTCCCAAGGTTATTTCCAAGTCTAAACACTCTATTCCTCTTTGTCTTTCTTAGACTTCAGTGCATAATCCCTGCTTCAGTGAGATATTCTGGAAACCCGTGGCTCCCTAGTTCTGATTTTCATTCCTTTTATGTTTGTCTTGTTGAGGGAATTCTTTTGGAAGGCTTCCTGATTGCTGCTGCTTCATGATCTTTTGTGCCAAAGCTAATCATGGTTCAGTATGGGACTCTTCGAACATGTTTTATCCTGTAGCTGCTGCTTGTGCCTGAAAAGCCTCCAGCCCAAATGTCTCCACTCAGGACACGTCTTGTTGCTTTCAGCAGTTCCCAGTCTCTGCTGGCAGGGAACATTGCTCAGCTTCCACAGAGCAGGTGCTTGCAAATGTGGAAGTAGAGAGAGTGGGTTTAGTAGTGGGGATTTCAACAAGATTGCACATGATTTTCCATACAGAACATGATGGGTTTGGTGCACAAATAGAAAACGACATAGGAATGATGCTCAGAGGGTTTGAATTTCACTGTTTGGGAGTTACTAACAAGACTTAAGTTCTGCCAAGGATTATAAATAGATACAGAGACACTTCACTACCCTTTGCATTTTTTCCTGCATACATTTGCATTTATATGAGGCACAGGGTTAAGAATGTAACTAAAATTAAGTTGAGTAGAGCCACATTAAAAGCAAAAAAAAGTGTTGCCAGAATTCTGAGCAGGACTGATCAGGGAAGAAGTGAAACTCTTGCTTATAAAAACCCCAAACAATACCTTTCTCCCCACCAAAAAAACCCAAAAGTACATCCCCAACTAAACCTGTTTGGTTATTGCCTGTTCTCTGAACTGGGTCTGAAAGTGCATTACATCTGTGCAAGTGTGTAAAGTATCAGATAGGAATCTGGGCACCAGAGAAGGCATTCATTAGAGTGCACCCTGGAGCTACTGTGCCATAATACTCAGTGTGCCTATAATCTAAAACTTTTATGTTTTCCAGGAGAACAGGAGGAAATACTGGGAAAAGAATCAGTTAATTGCTATTGAATTATCTGATCTGGTAATCTACTGCAAGCCAACAAGCAAAACCAAGGACAATTTAGGTATTGCCTTTAATATCACATCTGAATTTTACCCTTTCTGCTATCTTTACAGAGGTTAGTTGGGGTTGTTGGGCTGAAGATAAAATCTATCCTACTGGAAAACAAAGTGCTGCCTCACCCAGGCAGTTTTCAATAGCACTTTGAAATTGTTCACCAGGGAACTTGGTGCTGTTCATCTGTGACAAAAGAACTGTCACAAATTGTAATTAGTTAACTAGAGACACCCTCTCAGATGTATATTCCATGGGCAAGCTCACTAGTTATGTGTCAATTGACTTTTTTGAGACTAAAAGGTCTGGCTGAACACTTGGGATTTGTTTGTAAAAAACCTTCATAAGTAGGTTTACTGCGCATTTTTACATTTTACTGTAAGAACATGTTTGCCAGGACTGAGCTGTTGGAATGATGCATGGCTTCATAATATAACTGGGCCTGTGTAAGTGCAGCTGTGGATTCTGACACTGAAATATGTACTTTTTATTCCAGTTTTTTGTCATTGCTGCTGGAGAAGCCAGCAAATGTGCCCTTTTTCTTTAAGTTTCTTTGCAAATGTTTTTAATAAGCTGTCACTGCATTTAAGACATTATAATTATAGTAATTGTTTGAGGCATTAGCTAACCCTGGCTCACCCTTTCTTCTCCCCATTTAAACCCGGGAAAAGATGTCTCATTTAAATATGTGTTATAGTGATCAGAAGTACATTATTAGCAATGATGAGATGAGAACATGACTACAGGCTCTTAGCTGCCCTTCTGCGAAGCATGTGGCAGGCAGGCAATTTTAACTTTCAGGCTTGATTTTCAACCAATTTGCCGTGTCTGCCTGAAAACTGTGCCAATTACTGCATTAAAGGACAAGGCAAAACAAAGTAAAACAAAGTGTTGGTAAAAATACAGTATAAATATCAACTTCTTTCTTCCTTTGGTAACCCCTCTTCTTCCTCCCACCCCTGTTGTAGACAATCCTGATTTCAGAGAAATCCGTTCTTTTGTGGAAACCAAGGCAGAGAGCATCGTTAAGCAAAAGCCACTGGAGTTGTTGAAGTACAACCTGAAGGGCCTGACTCGTGTCTATCCCAAAGGACAGAGGGTCGACTCATCCAACTATGACCCATTTCGCCTCTGGCTTTGTGGCTCCCAGATGGTGGCTCTGAACTTCCAAACTCCAGGTAATTTGCCCTTTGAAAAAAGGATCTGACCCACCTTCCATTTCACTGTAAATGAGTCCCTTTCTGGCCCTTCTGCTCTTCTAATCACCATCCTAATTATTTGGACTTCCCTGCAAGAAGGGGTGTTTGCAGTTTGCCTTTTAATGTGTGGGTTGCCATCCAGAGCTGGGCCCCAGAAATAGGTCTCCAAAAGCCCTGTCTCTGAGCCTAACTGCTCCCAAACCCTGAAAGATTTATTTCACCTTGATCTCTTTGTGATAAGCAAGCAGAGATGTTTACAGTGAGTTTCAGGTGGATAAATGCTTGTGCACCCATAGGGAACAGCCTATATTCCACTTCCTGGTGAGGGCCAGCTAGTTTGTGACACACTGATAGGAAGCTAATTGGGGATGGAGATGGGGTTTTTTTGGGATTAAAATTGGTGAGAAATGGCCTCTTGGATTCAGTTACCGAAGGAAGTGAGTCTCCCACCTTTCCAGCTCTTTCTGATGAAGTGGTGACCAGAAAGAATTGCAGAGAGGAGCTGTTAATCTGATATTTCCTTAGCTTTATTCCAGGGGATCTTGTGACTGTTTGACTCTCTCCCCAGATAAATACATGCAATTGAACCATGCCTTGTTTTCCCTGAATGGACACACTGGCTACGTGCTGCAGCCAGAGAGCATGAGAAATGAGGAGTATGACCCCATGCCAAATGACTCCAAGAGGAAATTGCAGATGATTATGACAGTGAGGGTAAATCTCTTTTGTAAATTATGCTTTTTTGCAAGTCATAAATATCTATAAAACTAAAAACAAAGCTATTATGTTTCAGAGCAAGATCTGATAGATTGTCAAAATACTGTTTTTAAATGTCAGTGTGTGTGAGAATGAAAGTAACTTCACTGGTTCCTGAAAAGAAATACATGTCTTTATCATGCTAGTGAAGAACATGCTATAGGACTGAAAACACAATCCTGGGATGATTTTGTGTAATTGCTAATAAATACATCAAATGAACTAACTTGAATTTCCAATCAAGTGAGTTCTTAGTAGAAAGGTCCTATTGGAGATTAATTAGCAGCAGACTAATCAATCTAGTTTAGTTTAGGGCTTTTGAGTGTGAAAGAAGGATATTTATAATGAAATATAGAAACTAAACAGAAAGCCTAATAAGATGATCCCCCACTTCATCATATTTAATACACTATGACTTAATCTGAGTGTCATTCTCATTTTTTTTCAAGAGATGAATTTATCATTGGAAAATTTTGCCATCTTGACTGGGTGCCAAACAGGGCTGAACGTGTTTCTGTTCTCAGTTGCTGTGCAGTAAGACATGTCCTTTAGAAGTATGTTTTCTGAGAAAGAAGAGACACATTAATTGCTCTCCACTACAGTTTAAAGATGAGGTAAACAGGCCCTGTGAATGCAAAGCAGGAATGTCTTGAAATGGGTATGCAATAAAGACAGAAGAAGGATAAAACTTACGCTACAGGCCTGGCCTGGAGCTGCACACTGTGTGTAATGAATGCCAGCTACAGTGCCTTTGCTTTTTTCTTACAAAGAAAACCATTGAGTTACCCAGACTATGGGAGGTATTGTTATTGGTGGCACAGATAACACATGCAAACATATTCAAGAGAGAGAATGTGTGTTTTTCCATGTTCTAGATTTTTCCCCCCTCTAGTTCTGTAGGCTACCTTCTGTTCAGCAGCAATGATGCCAAGTTTCCCTGGGAGGTGGTTATAATTTACAGTTGCTTTTGCAGGTTTTAGGTGCTCGTCATCTCCCTAAACTTGGTAGAAGCATCGCCTGTCCCTTTGTAGAGGTTGAAATTTGTGGGGCTGAATATGATAACAACAAATTCAAGACAACAGTTGTGAGTGAGTATCTGGGTTTCTGTGTTGCTGGGATATGGTTGTACTTCCAGGGGACTTAAATAACGTGAGCAGAGGATGAACATTGTAGGGGGTGTAAGTTAACTGTAGCTCTGGACTGATGAGTCACAAAGTCTTGTTCTCTTGCTTATCTCTGGGCCTGTTAATTTGAGAAACTTCACTGTATATCAAATTTAGAAAAAAACAGTACTGTTGCAGTTTGGAGAAAAAAAGCCCCATTCTGTTGTTGCCCATGCATAAGTTTTGTGTATTTGCATGTTTTAAAAAATTACTGTCTTCAGAGTGCCTCCAACAGCGCCAGTCAGTCCCCAAAAGTCTGGCCCAAATGGGGAGTTGCTACTGTGAGATCCAGACTGTGTTTATTTAAACTGGGGTTCTAAGACTGGCACCCCCTTGGAGACAGTTTGGGTGTATAGGGCTGTAAAACAGATTAACTTGAAATGCATTGGAAGTTTGATCAAAGATCAGTCCTGGGGAGTTCTGGATAAGGAATGTGTTTGTGTGTACATGAACTTAAGTGTGCTGAAACGGGGCAATACTTCAGCCACTTCGTATTTCACCATTTAGTATTTCTGGATGCAGCAGTGTTCCTCTGGTGAAAAACAGGCTTTGGTTCTGATTATCCAAACCAGTGAGACCAGTGGAAGATAAACCAGCAGAATTGTGCATTGTGGCTCCTTAGTACTTCAGAGAAGATGATTATGATTTAAACTTTCTGTGGGAAGTGACCAAGACTTTAGAGAGCAAACTTCCTGGCTGTGTCACATGTAGCAAATCTTGGTGTTCTGTACATGACTACAAAAATTGGGCCAAGGTACATTAATCTTCCTAGTGCTTTTCCTGCTTTCTCTTGGATATGGAGCATGAGGTTTATGAATATAAGAAATTAATTAGCTTTCTTTTTTCTCTTTACAAATACACGTCCATGTTTGAATACAAGTAATAGCTTTTCTTCATGGATTTTCATCCCTGCCAAGTTTCCTCCTAGTTCTCCCACCAAGTAAACAAATACAAACTTTCTGAAGCAAGGTTACAACATAAGACAGATGGTAAATAGGATTTTTGGGCTTCTGTATCCCTCAAAAATGTCCTGGGATACATACCCATATGTGAATGAAGTGAAATTATTGCTTCATTCTGCAAATGTTTCCTTTCCATTACAGATGACAATGGCCTTAATCCAATTTGGGCACCTTATGCAGAGCAAGTGAAATTTGAAATTTACGACCCAAATCTGGCGTTCCTGCGCTTTGTTGTTTACGAGGAGGATATGTTCAGTGATCCCAACTTCTTAGCACACGCCACTTTTCCCATCAAAGGAATCAAATCAGGTGAGATCAGTGGTTATAATGAGGTGGCTGCTGAGCATTGTACTGTGATTCCTCTCTGCTGCCAGACTCCCTCCTGCCTCGATGAAGCTCCTTCCTCTGGCTTTAGTTTTCAAGAGCATGTGAAATCAGGTGTTTCTCAATTTTGCCAGTCTTGCCTTCTGCTTCTCTGCAATTGCCACAGCAGAGCCTGCTCTCAGTAGAGGAGCATTTGAGCACTGAAGAATGTTCACAGTGTGCACCATTTCTGTGACTGCAAATTTCCCCTTGATGGACTCTAATTGCCCTTTGTTTTTGTTCCCCCTGCCCCAGGTTTTAGGTCAGTTCCTCTCAAGAATGGCTACAGTGAAGATATAGAGCTGGCCTCGCTTCTGGTGCACTGTGAGATGGAACAGGTTCTGGTGAGGACCACTGGGGTTTGTTTTGTGCGCTTAGTGTGTCTGTTACCAGTTCTCTGTGGAAAGCAGGGACTGAGGATTCAGTTTTCTGTTCTGTGTCTGATGTGCTGTTGTCAGGCATTTCTTCTGCAGGTACTGGGGAAGACAAATAGCACAAATTGAGTTACTCTCCCTCTGGGTGGACAGATTACACAGTTGTTAAAAGAAATAAAGCCTCATTACCTCCAATACTTTTTGCTGTAACAGCACGGTCGTTGTCTTTCCTTGTTAACTGACTGATGCCATGCAAAGCTAGCTAAATTCAGCTTTGGCTTCATAGAATAATCTTTTTTTAAAGGTCCTACATAAAAAGAAATCACCTCAGCAATAGAAGATAGTAATTTCTCACAGTATTTCATTAAAATAAACAACCCATCAAGGAGAAAACATATCTGGTTCTTAAAGAACTGCTAATCTGCTTCTTTTAAGCCTCTCTAAACACCTACTTGAAGTAGTAGTATTTTAAAACACATAGGGGAAAAATAATGATGCATCCCTGCTCATGAATCCAGGCATTAAAGCAGCTGATCTGTGAACAGTGTTTGTTGGTGTTCCAAGGGTGCTGCTGTATATGTTGATTTGTAGGATATTTCTCAGTCTTTCTCAGTAATATATTACGTAATTTAAATACACTTGTGATATGATGAAAGTTTAAAGATGCTTCTGGGAAGTGGCTGTTTCAGGGTGCTTTCCAGCACCCTTCTGGTTCAGAGGAAAAAAAAAAAGTTCAACTTCTTATTTGTAGTCTGTCAAACTGTTCAGGCCCACGCTGCACTTCACACCAGTGTACATTATTTTCTGGTTGAAACATCAACTTCTGTGAACTCTTGTGTCATTATGTCTCTGGAGGGATTTGTGCCTGCAGTTGCATACACTGAACTGGAAATTTCTGAGTTCAGTTACACTGTTCTTCCCAAAGGAGTGGAAGCCTTTTTCAAACATCCTTTGTGGAGGTTTTTACGAAGCCATCTTACAACACCTGATGTGAAATGACAGTGTGTGCAATGACAGTGTTTGAAAGCTGTAGTAGGTTCCTATAGGTTCCTTCTGTGGGCTAGCCAGGGGTTCTGAGAGCAGCAGAGGACTAGAAGCTGAGCCCAGTGGTGTGTGTGTAAACAGGAGACCTACGTCCTTTCAAGATATTTAAATTGTTCATATTTCACGGACTCAAGTCTGATAGAGGAGGCCTGGGAAACTGCTGGTTTTGGGCTTGCTGCCTTTGAGAAAACTGACAAAATCACCATTGCCTAATGCTGAGCATGGACATCACTTGTGGATACATTTCAAATCCCTCCTGCCGTGGTTTCTCTTCAGGAACCCAGATCATTATTTGCCTGGGGCAGGAGCAGCTCTCAAAGTGGTGTTCACAGCAGCAGTCTGTCCCCCAATCTGTCAGCACTGACTCCTTTGACAGTAGCACATTTCACACTCTAGAAGCCCCTTCTGCTTGTTAAGCCAAATGAAGATGCAGCTCAGCTTGGTGTTTTTACAATGCCTGGTGTCTCTGGGTGGTAATGCAGTGGCAGGAGAACTTCCAAAAACTTCCTTTTGTTTGGCAGCCTGCAACAAACCCAGACTTACCACAGCTGTCAGCTCTAGAAGTTCTGCCAGATCATTCAAGAAGCATCAGAAAAGATCAAGGCTGCCTCAGTTCCTCTGCTTCCTTTTAAAAAGTGGTGACCTTCCGTAAAACGATACCATTTAATAACAGGCCTGTTAATTTACAGAGCCCATCTGCATGCTCTTGGAGATGAAATACAAAATTATAACGAGGCATTACAGATGGCTGGGAAGTTTATCAGGAATAGTAAAGCGAAAATATTTTAGACATAAGCATGCACATTTGTGAATTATTATGTGGGGCCTTATGCAGTTCCTGTACAACTGAAACAGGTTTTTTGATATTGTAGAAATCGTACTATACGGAGGTGGCTGTTGCATTTATAAGCAAGCCTTATTTGCTTGAAAATTGATTTACTTCCTTCTGAAAGTGTATGTATTTCTTCAGTTTTTTCTGACTACAGTCAGCCTCAATGGTGTATATGTTCTTAACTTAAAAGATTGAAGTGGCCATCCTTAAATGCAGTGTAAGCTGTACCTTTGTGGAGACATTTATTTACAAGAAGTAACAATAGTACAGGTGCATTTTGATGATTACACCTGCAAATTGGTAATTAGCAATCTGCATTTCCTTTGTGATTTGGGAATACAAAGTTTCCTACCCCTTTACAAACAAAAATTAAATAAATTACTCTTAAAATATTAATCAGTAGCATAGCACTGAGGCTGTTTCAGTTGCTCCAACCCATACCTGCGCAGGAATGTGTTTCAGGAGGAAAAAGAAGGTTTAGGAAAGGATCTTGTTGCTGTAACTGAAATCCCTTGGGTGTGTTGCTAAGCTATCAATTTTCCTAGATCTGGACTGAATGCAGAAAGAGGCATTCTTATTAGTATGCTGCCTTTGAAAATGTTTGGATTTATTACATTTATTGATTGCGTGTCATTTCTTGTAGAAGGAGTATCTTGTTTTGCTGCTGATGTGAAAATTAAGATTTCAGTCCTGCCAGTTCTATTCCCCACTAGTAACTCTATAAAGAGGCAGCTTTTGCATCCGAAGTTTTGAAGTATTAAAATAATTTGAAGTCTGAAGGGAATCATGATGATTGTTTTATAGCTGTGGAATATTTTGAGACTTTCTACTGTGGGCCACAACAGAAACTCAGACCTACTCAGTTCCTCTGCAAGTACTGAATTGCCACAGTTACATGGAAATACAGGATCTGTCCTTCTTTCTTGACCATCTGAGTACTTGCTGCTGTAAGGGGTCCTATTTACCAGTCACTGTTTTGATCTTTAATGTAGATTTCAATATAAAATCCCCAGGATTGTGACTTTGTCACAAGATACACAAATATGATGGAAGAGCCAAAATTTAAACATTCCAAAGTATTTTTAATATTGCTATAATCTGATAAGCCATCATGATACACTGTTTTCCATTTGTTCCTCAACAGACTGACATGCTCTATTAGGGAAAAATATTCCAGTAGAAGTGTTTAGATACACAAATTTTGCCACCTGTGCTAGAATGTCCCTGATGCCCCTGTCAAGAGGGTATGGCTGGTCATACTGTGGGGCTGAGGGGTTTTTTTTTTAGTGCTTTCTAAGTTAGTTTATTTCCAGAAACATTCCAGAAACGTCCCATCAAACTTAATTTTATAAAACATTCTATGTAGTTATTAAAATGTGGTTAGGAAAACAAAATAATCCCCCATTGTCTTGTTGATTCTGTGTCATTTTGGGAACGTGCTTTACAAGTTGATTTCCAATATTCCTTTGAAGGAAAGTGAAGAAGAGCTTTATTCCTCATGTCGGCAACTTCGGAAGCGCCAGGAGGAGCTGAATAACCAGCTGTTCCTCTATGACAGCCACATGAACCTAAGGAATCCCAACAGGGATGCTATACTGAAAGAATTCAACGTGAATGAGCACAAACTACAGATATATCAAGAGACTTGCAACCGCAGGTGGGTTGATGATCATTCTCCCTTCCGAGGCAGCTCTGTCTAGACAGGATTTATGGTAAGGAAACCTCAAATATATCAAAAGGAGCATCTAAAGAGTGGTGAGGGTAGAATGAGCTCATCTGAAACAAGGAAGGGCTGCCGAGAAGCCAGGCTGGGCCTCAAGCCACTAGAGGCCAGCAGAAGCTGTGCAATGTGCGCTCAGTGACATCTCAGTTGCAGTGATCACAGTGGCACTTGTAATCCTGTGAGGTTTTATATCCCTCTCTTCTGCTTTCTGGGAGGAAAGCCTGGAAGTATATACAGACAAGTAAATAAAGCTCTTTGCTCTTGCTACACTATCAGAGTTATGTCCCTGGAAATGTCATGCACATATGAGATATGTGGGAACAGATACACAAACCACAAAAGGTAAAACCAGTATTGAATTGTAACAGCACAGTGTTGGCAGTTCAGTGTCAGTGCACTATCCAGAGCTTAGGGGAAGGTTCCTTCTCCTTGGCTGCCACTTTTGGGCTGAGTGTGAGGGAGATAGAGAGAGGCTTCATGTACCAAGAGGAAGTTTTGAGTAGATCTCAAGACTTTAAATATTCTTACCCTTTACTGTGTGTGCTGAACAGCTGCATGAATCACTTGTTTACTCCCATTTATTGAGGGAAAAAATTGCAATGCTCATTGCTGATACATTACTTGCCATTGGTATCCACGTACATTGAACTTGGTAGACTGTTTTCCTCTGAAATTCCTATTAGGCTTGACTTTTTCCTTTTCTTTTCCCTCAAGATTAAAGGAGAAGAAAGTTAGTAACAGCAAATTCTACTCTTAGAGCCCATCATTCTTTGATGTGCGCTTTATGGTGCAGTTCAGGAAGAGATGAATTTATCCTGGTCATCCTACTCAGAGACAGTCTCACCAGATGGAATGACTGGAAGAAGAGGAGGAAGAAGAAATACGGATTTCCTTTATAATTTCTTCTTCTAAGAAAAACTGTTTTAATACCTAATAATTTATATTCTGTACAAAGCATACCCTCTGTGCAGGCCAGAGCTTCTGTGTATTCAAGATTTTTAAAACTTGAGGATGTGTAGTTGGATAGACCTCACTTCTCATTATCAATAGCTGAAGTACAAGTATAAATCATCTCCTGTTATGTGTGTACACAGGCTGTAGATAAGACAGTCACAACAATTTGCATGCATGGAATCACACCACTTTTAACAACCTGGCTCCTCAAGATTAACTAGTAGTGAGTTTTTAATTTATTAAATGCTGTAAAAGCACTTCTGCACCAGCATTGTCGCGTCATGTATGTTAAAGTCCTCGAGGCAGCAGATTGTGCTGCTGATACTGTATAAAATATTTTGGGCAGCTATTGTCTCTTATTAAAAGTCTTCTGTTACATTTTCGAGAACAAGATAATATGTTAATTTTGTTGAAAGCAAATACCCTCTGTGACTGTAGTCGTGTTTTTCCTGTTGAACTCTGTTCAAAGGTTTAAGAAAGGAGCAATGTGTGAACCTCTATTCATAGCCCCTGTGAACTTCTGTTCATAGCCTCGAGGCACTGGAAGGAAAAGTTTTAAGATACTCAGTAGGAGATATCTGTTTGTTTGCAGAAAGGGAAGGTATTTAAAATTCTGAGAAGCACTTACTTTTGTACATTTCTGCAGATCCTTTCAGCTGCTAATGTGCTTAGAAATGAATTTTTAAACGAACTGTCAATTTTTAATCTTGCAATCCTACATAGACAACAGTCCAATGATAATGTTCTGTAAATGTAGACCGCTTTCCCAAAATGTAACTAATCCAAGAACGATAGTGTGCACAAATATAGAGGTACATCCTTCTGGTGCCTTTAATCAAATCAAGAACATGGAGCTGCAGATGAGAATACTTGTTAGATTAGCAAGTGTATTTTCCTGCCAGAGCAGAACTAAAGTCCTTCAATGGAATATTTAGCAGCAGTTGTCATAATTTCTGTATATGGTGGTCCTTTGTGCTAGTGCTGTGTTGTTATCATCAAATTCCTGGTTGTCTTATCTCTACATGGGTGGAGTTTTGCTATCTATATTCCCAGCTTTAACTTTCAAATGTGTGCAGAGGAGTTTAGTTTTCGGAGTGACTGCCTGAGGCACAAAATGCTGCTTACACAGAGCTGTGCTTCTGATCACAGAGGACTTGCACGGATTTGGGATTCATGGCCTGATGCAGCTGCCTCAGCAATTTTCAATTTCTCTTGCTCCCCACGCTGTGGCTTCTGTTGTTTCAAGAGGCGCTTAATTGATGCCACTGTGCATTCACAGATGATGGTTTGAGGAACCCCCTTGAGGTTTTAGCTATTCTGTAAAGACAGCCTTGTCTCAGAGATGAAAGTGTTGTAATAGTGTATGCCACGATGGGGTGGCTTCCGTAAATTTTTTCTTATAAAGAAATTAATTACTAATCACCCAACTGAAAACCAGAGAAAAGTTAAAGGCAATTCTCTGCTTTTCATCCTTCTGCCTGAAATCTCTTCAGTATCCAGCTGGGATTGACCTGTTCAAGGATTAGATGGGTGCAAACCCTGCTCAAACAAAGAAAAAAAAAAACCACGTCAACTGTGGACACGGGAGGTGGAGCTGTAACCTAGACTGCTGTATAGAGCTGGTTTTATCTTCATTATCGAGGTCTGGATTGCTCTGTTTGTCAGAATTGTTTTTAATCGCAGTTCCAGAGCAGACCCAGCCAAGCTGTCCGTTTGTCCTGGCTCCTCCGTTGGTGTGTGTATTGCTGGCACTGCACAGCCACCGGGTGTGGGCACAGCACTGAGTTCCTTGTGCTGCTCTTGTGCAAATATTTAAGAATTAGCACATTTTGTAGTCCTTTGAAAAGTCCTGTGCACATTCTCCACACATGCATGATGTCAGCAGTTATGAGAGGCACTCCATCAGTATTTATGGAGATGCATTTTGTTTTACAGTAAGACTTTTTCCCAGACTTTGATGTTGCACTGGGTGCAGAATGAAAATACCACAGTGACTCTTCTGCTGACTTGCAAGTGGTGGGCAAGGCTATGTTCTAACTCTTCTCTTGGTTCTTGCATTCTGTGTTTTTATCTCCAAGGCCTCACCTCTCAGTTCTTCTTTGGGGCAGACTCTGTAGCAACTTTTTCCCAGTTGCAACTGTTTGAGTATGAAAGTACGTTTGAATGTGTGTGCTATTTTTTTTAATCCAGGAAGGAAAACATTTATAAATTTTTGAAGTTAACAATTGTTAAATTGTTATATTCTTATAGAAACTGTTTTAAATCATTGAAATAACTTATTTTAATAAATAATTTTTGATATCTCACATTGTTGTGAATGCCAGGTGCTTCTTTGTTTAAGCATTGCTCGTTGAGTTTCATGACTTTTGGCAGTCATTTGAAGCAGTGAGTTCTTACTGAAAAGTGATCTGCTGGTGTGCTATGGTGTGCTCTGCTAGAGGATGGAAGAAGGGCATTTCTGTGTTTTTAAGATGAACTGACTTAATGATTGTTTCAGCAGACAGGGTTATCACTGCACTTCCTCTGGCTCCAAACGCACGAGGCAGAAGGAAAAGGTCAAAGATCGAGTTTGACTTGTGACTCCAAACCAACCTTTTTCAGTGAGAGGCAGATCCAAACTCCAGCTCTCGTGAGAATCACATTTGTATGAGCTTGAACAATAAAATCTGAGCAAGGCAGAGATTCAATTTGTGGTAATTTTAGAAGAAGAGTAATACTGATTTTTACCAAAAAATTTTATCCAAACACTTTCTGCCTGTGAGGTTGCACAGACAGAACTGCTGCTGGGTGAATGCACTATGCCTTTATGATTTTTTAATTGTTGGGAGTCTTGGGAACAAAATTTTTCTCATCTTTTGATCAAAATTACATGTTTATTGAACATGAACCAGTATGAGGTGTCTGCAGCCTAATTCTTCTAGAAGGTCATTAAATCAGCCAAACGGTCTTTATCCCCTTTGCATTTGTAAATACTGGTATGCATGAGTTCTGGAGTCCAAAAAATTGCTACGTTTAGGTGTTTTGTTGCCTGTATTCTCCCTTTTTTCCACCCCAACACGTCTATTTATTTCTCTGTTGAAAGCATTTTGTTACTTTTGCAGTTCTTTAACCTCGGAAATGGTGAGATTGGTGCGAGCCCTGTACCAGCCATTATCTTTGAATTCTCCAAACCGGTTGGAAAAATCTGAACGTGGTGGGGAAGCTGAAGTGCAGTGGTTGAATTCTGCTACAGTCATGTGTCAGCATTTTTAGTGCAGTCCCAACTATCTGGCTTTGTTCCAGACTGAAATTCCATTTCTATCATGAGAAATAGAAGTTAAATTTAATGAAAATTAACCTTCAGAATCAGTTCAGAGATGAATTTATCTTCTGATCCACAACAGTATTTATAAACATGCCCAGCTATTAGTTTTAAGGGAATTTAAATTAAATTAAAAGCAGTTTAATTCATTGCTAGTCTACATTTTTAGCTGTAACTCCAGCAAAACAGGGAATTGTGAGCTTGACTAAAATAAATCAGTAGTTCCCCCAACACTTGTGTTCTCCTGAATTGCAGTTTAATCCCCAGATCTTTTACAATATGTGTAAATTATCAAGAGTTCAGGACCCTTTTCTCTGAAGATCACATAGTGAATTATTAATTACGCCACTATATTTTGGAAAGTATGTGGAAAGCAGCAGTAAATAGAAACAAAGGGACATTTTTGTTGGGTCCCTTAGGAGAAGGGCCTATAAAAATCTATTTGATTAAGCATCTAAAATAAATATACTTCCCATGTGTATTTAAATATAAGTTTTCATGTATATCTGGCAAATTTGTACCTTGACATGCTGTGCCTGAGGTTAAGTAGCTGACCAAATATTCTTAAACTATTCACTTTAAACATCAGCATCATTCTTTATGGTGAGGCACCTATCAGTTGTTCAGTAATTTTGAGGACTAGGAAAAATTGAATCTGAGCTATATTTTCATTTTGCTCTTTCAGTTTTTAGGTGCATTTCTGGTAATTCAGTTTTAGGAAACCAGGTAATAAATTAAAATTTGAAAAGAGACACAACACTTGAATTAATTACCCTAATTTACCCAGCTATTCATGCAGGAGGAGTAATGACAAAAATCAGGAGAAAGGAGAGAGAATTCTCAACAGTAAAATACTTCAAATAGGGCAGCTGTGACTGTCTTTACAGGGATGGAATTTTCGAGCAATTTTACAGTATCTCCTTAAGCCACAGACTGCCTGTTTTCCTTTTGGGAAGAGTAAGTGTATCCTTCACCTCTGCTGTGGTCAGGACTTGGGTTTGTTGAATACATGGAGCGTATTGCCAGGGAATTAATGGGAATTAATGGGAATTAATGAATCCCCAGTGCACCGATGATGGCTCTGCGGTGTGTCCCCACATTAACCCCGCGTGCTGGAGCACACTCATGGAACACTGGGACAACGCAGTGCGTCCTGCTCTGTTATCAGAGAGTTCTGTCCTTGACTCCAGGCAGATGAAAAGCTTCACATGTTGAGCTCAGCTTCTGCAGGAGTTCTGCTATTTGGGGTTTTGTTGGGCTATTTTTGTCTTCTCAGGAGCTGCCGCTGCTGCTGTACCTCAGAAGCTGTCCAGGGCTTGAACCTCAGCTGGGACCTCAGCGTGGATTTAGGATTCATGGCTTAAGGACCCTTCCATAGATTTTTTTCCCTAACCCTACCGTTGAGATAATTATAAATAGCAGTAGCTGAGTTTTGCTAAAAGATTACAAATAGCAGAGGAAATTCCTCTGGGGCACAGGAGTTCAGTTCCCTATGTTAAAAACAACTTTTTACAAGACTTGGCGTGAAATACCGATGCTGTATCTGTGCAACAGGCTTGTGCAATTTCTTCTACATTTTGGTTTTGTCTTCTGCTGGCATTGCATTTTTGTAATCTACTTCTGATAACATTGTGTCAAAGCCAGAGAACTTAAAGGGGAAAAGAACAAAGTGGTTTCTACTTGAAAAAACAGAGCTGTTGGAAAGAGAGCACCGGCCTGGCACTTTCACGAGGTCATGACTGTCTTTTTTCTGTTTTATTAAAAAGGTTTCTTCTTTCTGCAGATGATGTTGTATATTAATGACTCCTGGAGAGTGGCCCTTGTGCCAACAGCGCTCAGTTGGAGGCACATAAGCTCTTTATAAGAGAGTGCAACACTCCTGCTACACAAACAGCTTATTTGCTGTTAGAGAGGGGAAAAAAAGTGAGTTCTCTCTTGAGCTGTCCCTCAAGCTAAGTATTAAATTTAGTTTCTTTCATGGTGTACTTACTGGTAGTGGAATGAAGAAGAAAAGTCAGATGTCAAGCATAAAAATACAAAAAGTTATCAATAGTGTGGGTTGGGGTTTTTTTAAGGTAAACTTCTCAGGAAGAGAACTCAACAGTCAAAAAATAATGCTGTCTTCAGTCACCATGAGCTACAAAAATCTGCATCTTCTTAGCAGGGGTGGAATTGGACTTCTAGCTTGTTTCCTCTATTTAGGCCCTCCTCTTTTCTGAGAATCCTTTAACAGTGCAATGGAACTCTGCTTCTTCATTACTTCCCCATTTCAATTGCAGCAGAGTTTAACAGAAGTATCCGGAAGTTACTATTAATTTAAGATCAGTGTAGCTTCAGCTATTAAAATGAAAAGACTAAAGAGATGTTTCAAATTCCTCAAGGATTCTGCTTTTATCAAGGGGTACAGAAGCTGTAATGCTGATGAGTTAAGGGAAAACAACTTTGTGTTTAACATTTGAGGTGAAGTTTCTCAGTTTCTGTATTAAATTGACAGAGAGAGTTGCTTGGGACAGCAGTGACCTGTATTTAACAAGGTCTTATCTTCTATTCTTAGAATTCCACAAAATTACAAGTTTCCTTGTAGCAAGTGCTTATCTTTCTATTACAAAGCTGAAATTCTATTCAGATGGTGTCAGGTGTTAAAGAAATATTATTAAAGGCTAAAAATGTTTTATGAATAGTGGAACGTGAATGCAATCACTCACCAAATGTCTTTGATGAATTATGTGTTTAACCACTCAAAAATGCTGGGAAAAATCGTAGGTTTTATTTATGAATGCACTTCAGCTAGCTCATTCGTTTTAAACAGGCATATTTTACTGTTAGAAAAATCTCCAAATCTGTGGTTCTTCAAGCACTTTACTGTAATTTAGATTAACCATGGTGCATTTTCCAGAAATGTCATTAGATACCAGAGTTAACTCAGGAAAGCATACCAGAATGTATTCATGTAAAAACCCCGTTTGTTTATTGCCTAGCAGTTTATCAGTTAATTTTGGTTAGGCATATATATACATCCAAGCTGGGAAGCAGAACTGGGGTATGGAATGTGATCAAAGAAGTTTATTCTCCTCTGGATCATGCAGCACAAACTCTTCAGGAATAAAGGGCAGGGATCAGGAGTATAATCCCATCAGGGAGGAAGAGTCAGCCTAAGGACATCTGTTCCATTCACTGTGTTGTGCTGTTGTACCTGAGACTAAAATGCTGTTTGCAGTAATACTGAGCTTCACCTTGTTAGCGAGCTGCTCAATTTCACTTTGAAGAGAAAGTACATATAAAAAATTACACCTTTTTTACTCAGCAGATCTGTTCTTTGGGGATAACGCCGTTATTTACCTGAATCACACAAATAGGTATTTTTTAAAAAATCTTTTATTACCTGTCTGTCAAAACAAAGAGTAAGCAGAGAACGTTAACTAAATTCTGTCCTCAGCATTTCATCTTTCAGAGTGAAAATGTCGCTGCAGATGGAAACCATGAGACTAGCACAGCAATCAGCACCAAAAGCAGTCCTCCATCCCTAACCAGATGCATCATGGTGTAATTTCCTGGCTTTGGTCCACATCCCTGGGATCTAAACCACTCCACCACTTCATCCAGGCTGTACTGCTGGGGCTCATAGCCCAGCTCCTTCCTGGCCTTGTCCATGCTGAAATAATGTGTGACACCAGTTTTGTAAACCTCCGTGCGAGTGAGGAGGGGCTGGAAGTTATAAACGCGCCCTACAAGAAAATGAACTATTTCAGTAAGGAATGCAAAAAAATAGACAAGGGACAGGGGAAGGCGCCGGGTCGGGAACTTGTAACCCAAACCTTCCACCAGCGGGCGGAAAAATTCAAAGTTATTTACAGGCCTGCCATCTGAAATAAAATAGGCCTGGCCTGCAGCAATGTGCTGCTTGCTGGCTCCGAGGGCCTCGGAGGCAAGGACGTGAGCCTGGACCAGGTTGTCCACGTGTACAAACTCTACCAGACTCAGAGGGTCTCCATACACGAATTTAAACAGTCCCCTTTCAATGTAGCTGACTATTCTTGGGAGGTGTCTCTGCTCCCCAGGCCCGTAGATCCCTGCTGGGCGGAGAGCACAGGTCCTTAGGACGCCTCTCCCGTTCCCAAGCTCGGCACCGTTTGCCTCCAGCACCTTCATTTCGGCCAAAGATTTCGTTCGGGAGTAGTGATCAGGGTGAAGGTGCAGAGGTAGGTAAGGCAGAGACTCGTCCCCGTTTTCTATAATCTGGCCTCCAAATATCACGTTGTAGGTACTTGTATAAACCAGACTCGGCACTGCCCTGCTCCTGCAGGCCTGGATGACATTTTCGGTTCCCTTCACGTTAACATCTTCTATAAGTTTTCGGTTCAGCTGCTCCCTGCCAGACATTCCATAGGAAGCGATGTGGAATACGCAGATTACATCTCTGAGAGCTTCTTCCACTTCAGACAGGCAACAGATATCCCCCTGCACGAACTTTATCCCCTCTGGCACAGTTTGAAGTGGCTTCACAACATCAAAGAGAATCACATCGACTCCCTTTTGATGTATGGCACAACCTAAACTAAAACATGATAGAAACCATATGTTAGGATACAGCACCACGGTGCATGAAACATTTCACCTGGAGGAGAGAGAGAGTATTAACTGTTTTCATGCTGATTATTTTTCTGATGGGAGTCTTTTAAATACTCAGCCACCTACTATAGGGAAGATTCAGCTATGGTAGTTTAGGTACTGAACTAATTGCTCACACTCCATCAATACTTGGGAGAAAAAAAATGAAAAAAAGAGGCAGAACTGCTGTAAACAAAAATTCTGAAGAGAAATAACTGAAGTTCTGTCTGCTTCAAATCAGCAACAGCAACTTTCAGATGTGCAACTATTGCCAAATATTTAAAAAAAAAAAGCCTTACTTGTTTTTTATCTTACTGCTTTTGTGATATCCCAATTCTGTCAAAACAACAGGTTGGTCTTTGCTATTGTGTCTGAAATTTATGGAGGAGTGGGAGAGATGCTTCTAAGCTGCTATGAATACTTTGCCACGTGTCTACACTTTACTCCAAGTCACAGGTAATTGACAGAAAGTATAACTGGTGTTTGTCTTCCCCTTTCCTATATTTTTGTATGTCTATTGTGCTTTAAGGGGATGAGAGTGGAGGGAAAAACCAAGCAGAAGTCAGAGGCATCTTCTGGGGTTTTTTTTTCCTTCCCCTGACTTGACATTTACTTTGTTTTCTGGTCCTGACTGTGATCTCAGTTCTCTATATAGTCTAGGGCTCAAAACAGGATTTTTTCTTTACATGGCCCGCAGAGTCAGCTACAGCAGGGGAAAATGGATTTCACTGAAATCTGCACCTTATTAACAACTCTAATCCTAAACCATCGCTGTTCATGAAAATAATACATTCTTGAGAGTTCAGCTGGAGTTGTTAATCTATAGAGCTAAGCACATTTGTAACTATTCGCAGGTCAAAAGAAAAACGTGTGTACAAGAGTAGGCTTGTCCTTCCGAGCAGGCTGCTGATGGTGATCCTACCCCCCCTGCAGAGGTGAGCACGCAGGTAAATGTCTGCGAGGCAGCTGGTGCCTGACATTTGGAAACGGGATAACACCGTCACTCGCAGCCTCTGGACACAGACTAACGGAGTTTGTTTAAAACAGACCCCGCATGAACCAGAAGATGGGATCGACTGGATCAGGTGTCTCAGGCCCGCGGGTTTCCCTTTTACAGGTGGATTTTGCTGCCTCCCCAGCAGCAACCTCTTACATTTATTCCTGTATGTAATAACTATTTAATGCACTAACCGGAAGCCAAAATAACCCCCTCCTCCAGTAATGAGGACTCTTTCCTTGGCAGCGTTTCCTTCTTCCATCCTCTTCCCTTTGGCACGGTGTGCTGGAACTGACCTATAAAACACACCGCAAATACACGCATTAAAACCACGCCGCGTTTTCGCACCAGCGCACACTCCCGTAGTTATTCACTGATCTCTTTCATGCTTTAATTGCAACCCTTCCCTTCCCTTCCCGGGCCGCCGGGGAGAGGAGACAGGGCCGGGATCGCTCCGCAGGGAAGCTGTTCCGGAGGAGGGAGCCCGGCGGTGGAGCCGTGTCCCCCCCGGTGCCGGGGTCCCCCCGTACCTGCGGAGCCGCTCCCGGCCGTGCCCGCTCCTGCCGCGCTTCCCGGGGCGGTGCCGGCTCCGGGAAATGGAGCCGGGGGGGCGGGGGCCGGCCCGAGATGGCGGCGGGGACGCTGGGCCTGTGCCGGCCCTGCCGGCCGGGCTTGGGTGGGTTCGTGTGCCGGGAGGGTGCGCCCGGAGCGCTCTGAAACGGGGGCTCGCGGGTGGGCCGTGAAAGCGGAGCCTTTCCCGGCGCGATGTTGGCACCGCAGCCCGGGCTCGGGGCAGCCCCCGGCATCGATCCGGGCTCGGGGTGAACAGATGGGGCAGCGCTGGCAGAAGGGCTCGGGGTGTTGCTGGGTGAGCGCTGGACCTGCCCCGGCCCTGAACCCCCCGTGCCCTGGGCTGATCCGCCTGTGTGGGCAGCAGGGGAAGGGGAGGATTCTGCCCCTCTGCCCTGCTCAGGTGAGACCTCCAGAGCCGCCTCCAGCCGAGAGAATTGGAATTGTTCATCCTGGGAAAGAGAAAGCTCCAGGGTGACCTATTTGTGGCCTTCCAGTACCTGAAGGGAACTTGCAGGAAGGATGGGGCAAGACTATTTGCAATATGTGTAGTGACAGGACAAGGGAGAATGACTTCAGACTGAAAGAAAGTAGGGTTAGATTGGATATTACGAAGAAATACTTCCCTCTGAGGGTGCTGAGGTCCTGGCAGAGGTTGCCCAACGAAGTAGTGGCTGCCCCATCACAAGGCCAGGTTGGATGGGCTTTGGAGCAACCTGGTCTAGTGGAAGGTGTCCCTGCCCGTGGCAGGGGGTTGGAACTGGGTGATCCTCAAGGTCCTTTCCAGCCAAACTATTGTGGAATTCCATCAGGGGGTGCCTGCAAGTCATCCCAGGGTGTGACGCTCTGCAGAGGTCTTGGGCTCTTAAGAGAGGCTGAGGAGCCCTTGAGCCCTAGGCAATTTGGGTGGACAGGGGCTTGTTGCTGAACATTTCTTCACACAAAGGGTTGTCAAGCATTGGAACGGGCTGCCCAGGGAAGTGCTGGAGTCACCAGCCCTGGAGGTGTTCAAGAAAAAACTGGACATGGCAGTGCTGTGGTTTAGTTGAGAAGGTGGTGTTGGGTCAAAGGTTGGACTTGATGGTCCTGGAGGTCTTTTCCAGCATTAATGATTCTGTGATTTCCTGGTGCTCTGAAGGTACCACAGCTGCCTTTGAATGTTCTACCATGTCTGGGAGAGCATGCCCTCACAGCATCTCCCTGGATGCAAGTGGCTGTCCCACATCCTGCTGCATTTGTTGTGCGCCTGAACCATGGAACACACTCACAGGAGTCTGCAGTGCCCCGTGCAGAGGTTGAGATGTTTTTGGCAGTGGGAAGACACTGCACAGCACTGCCTGGCTGCAGCAGAACTGCTCCCGAGTTCAGCATCAGCAGTCCTAGCTGTCCGCGAGAGAGAGCCGTAATAGGAAAACAATGAAGAATTACACGATCAAAGTCTGGCTTGTGGTGTATTCCACTTTTCATCTGCAGAACTGAGCCACTTGGGGAATGCCAGAGAGTGGATTCAGTGTCAAAGCTACTTAAAACCCTGCAAGTTTCTGTTTTGCAAAACCGTGACAGAAGTAGACGCAGTAGGCTCTGTTGTATTTTTGATCGATGGCTGGCAAGGATTAGAACTGAGCAGATTCTAGGAATTCTGTAAGTACTAAAGATTTTTTTTTTAGCAGTGGTTTCTTGCTGGTGAACCTCTGGGACTCTTAAATAGAAATTTCAGATGGAGCTGGTGCTGTACCTGATCATACAGAGCTGCTGCACCTGTGGAGATGTGCGGAGCGTCTGGCGTGGAGGGCATCCCTTGGCCATAGCTGATTTCCCTGTCTCCTGTCTGTATAGCAGGAGAGTGGGTTTGAAACAGCCTTGAGGCATCCCCTAAGATACCATCCAGACATATAATCAATGGTGTGTTCACAGAGGTATGAGAATTGTAGCTCACAAGCAGAAAAATCACTTATGTATATTCCTAAACACTAAACAGAAGGATTCTGTGTGGCTGCATATGCCTTCGGGATTTATGCATAATCTTGGTGAAGGTTTTGAGAATCCCAAGTGTTTAATCACCTGCAAAGTCCAGAAGGGTCCTGAACTTACCCTGAGATCAGTGGACACAAAGTTTTACTATGAGGAGTCCCACTGAGATTATGGCACCTGGTGTCTTTCTTTTGATGGAAGAGATCGTGTTTGAATGGAATACTGAAGGATCACAGAACGGCTGAGGTTGGAAGGATATTGCCCTGTTGAACCCCCTGTACAAAGCAGGTTCAGCCAGAGGGGTTTCACGGGGTTCTGTTGGCACTGAATATCTCCAAGGATGGAAACTCCATGTTCAGCCACTTTCTCCTCATAGCTCACAGAGCTTTGTGCTGTCTGAGCAGTGACCTCACGCTCCGTGTTGTGTGAGTAAATCCCTCTGTTTGAATAGGCAGCTGTTACCCTCAGGATGACGTTTGTCCTCTGGACTTCGGGATGTGTCCGTGCAGGACAATTTGCAGGACTGAGACCTCTCTCTGCTTTATCTTGCTCTCTGCCTGCTGTGTCATCTACAGTTGAGTGAATTTTGTCAGGTTATCTCATAATTATGAATATTGTGACTATAATAAGGCTGTAGTTTAGAAACTGTAAAGATGTTGCTCTTAAACCACTACCAGTTTTATTTCTCATTATAGTGAACTGTCCTTTTTGGCTTCAGAGAACAATGAGGAACCTTCAAAATGGTGACACCTATGAAAGCTGTGGGTAAATATTGTTCTCATTTTACATTGACAGATCTGATGTTAAGACTTGACACTCTCAGATCTCAGTTTTGCACAGCCTATTTATTACTGTTTTTTCATTTACTGTGAGACTCTGCTTTTCCTAAGGTTTTATGGACTTTCTGAATGTATCATAAGTTCTGCTTTGCCATCAAATAAATGGACTTCCAGTTTTACTTTATACATAACAGAATGTTTGGCCTGAGATTGTGTCGTTCTTTTAAAAAACATGTAAACCTTACTTTTCCCTTTAAAGATCCAGGCTTTTTGGAGCATGCCTTGCATATATCCCAGCATGCAGGGAATGAGACTTTGCTACAGTCACTTGAAGAGATCGCATGGATACCTTGAATTGCACATCAGGATAGAAGGATTTGCAGTATAAGTGGGAGTTATCTGCAATGAACCTGAAACGAGCTGCAAAGGAGTTCTTAAATCAGCTAAATAAGCAGCTGCTGTAAACAGTGCAAATTAGAAAGAATGAGCAATGAAATAATTAATTATTCTTTCATAGTATGTTAGTTCATCTGGTTCCCTTTGCAATTTAAAATACTTAGCTGGGAAAATTATTTTTGTCATCAAAATCCAAAGCATGCCAGCAGTACTATTTCGGGAAGCAGGGCAATATTTCATATGAGGAAATAGACCTTAGCTTACTGTTTTCTTATTATTTGATTGATTTCTTTTAGGTATTACTTAATTGTGATTTTTTTTTCATTGAAAAATGCAATGAGAGAAGAGAACAAGATTTAAAACTAGGTTAGAACCGACCATGTTTATGGCCTTATTAAAATATAGAAAACCAATTGGTTAAAATAGTACTAAAGAGGTGAAAACAGAACCTACATTGTGAATGGAATTAGAATTGTAATGTTCAAATTTAGAATCAAACATTCAATTTAGATTAGACTGGAATATATTTCAAGGAGGACAGTGTTATGGATAAAAATGCTAGTCTGAGTTTTAGTCTTGGCTCTGGCAGGGGTTGCCTTAGTGACCTTCAGAACACTGATGTGTGTTCTGTGACAAAGGTGTCATTGAACTTCCGCCCTGTCCAAGGCTGTGGTCATGCTGGTTTCATTTGTGTTTCTGGTGCTCAAATTTGTTTGAGAGCTGCTGTAAAAATGTTAAGAAACCAGGAAATCAGTTGATTGGAGCTTAAAGGGCTCAGAGAAGTGTGCAAGTTACACCCTTTGAATATGTCAGCACTGACTTCTTAGGGCACCTGTTGCCTGTACGGTGTTGCTTGTGGAAGTGTCACACGTCTGGTGATGTGGAGATGACCATCCAAAGTGCTTCTAGTTGCTTTTTCCTGTGAGTTCCAGTAATGGAAAAACGTAACCTATTTTTTCCACACTGAGAAAGGAAAAGGATTTCAGTATTAATTGTATTTACTGCTTAGTGAACACCATTCCCTGAATTATTCATCTGAGCAGTTGCTTTATATCATTTTCCTAATCTAATTCTGTGGGATTAGGAGAGCTGTGCTCTCTCACTTTAGGAGATAGGACTTTATGAACATTTTAGTCCTGACTAGAAGGAGATGCAGGGAGTAGTGGATTCCTTATCAAACAGGAATTCACAAAATGGAAAGCAGCCTCTACTCAACAGTCTTGCAAAGGGTCAGATTGTTTGCAGAGTGTTTTGAGATCCTCGGGTGAAGGAAGATTTTTAATGTTGCACTGAAGACACATGGGCTTTGTTATGTAATTCTTTCTATACTGTAGAAAACTAAATCTCCATTTTATTATAGTTTTGGGATTGTCTTGAGCAAGGATGTGAATTTAATTTTGGGGTGAATGTTGACCTGTAGCTAACAAGTTCCTTTTCATACCTGTGCAGAAGCTGGGTCCAGTGAAGAGCTCATGGAGGGAGGGGGCTGTGATTCCGTCCCTGCCCACAGGGTTCTGTTCCTCCTCATTTGCTCGAGGCAGCTCTGCTCAAGGCTGTGCAGGAGGGAGCCTTCCATCCCCCCCCTTCCCCAGGAGCACCTCTGGCCTGAGGTGTGGGTCTAGGAGGGTGCAGTCAGCTTTCAGAAGGTACAAACTGCTCAAACTTCAGCTGTTTCACCCCAAAATATAGCCGAGGTGGAAATACCAAGTAGTTGCCACTCAGACCAAATACTTAAAGTGTCTGGCTGGTTCCTTCTGCAGTTCCATACTCAGATAGCAGCCGTGCCCTGAGAGAGGGTGCTGTTGTACCACAGTGCTGATAGCACTGACATCGTTGATGTCACTGCTGTATTTGATGCCAGGGCTTAGTTACCAGCGAGGTATTTCACACAGCACACGTGCACAGCCGGGTGTAAAAACAGGCTGGCACAGGAATTGTTCTTCCTTCACAGAGCGGAACAATTTAGGCTCAGCAGTCATGCCTTGCGTGACTTGGATTTTCTGGGTGTGTTGCACTGTGGTCATCTTCAGTGCGTTAGTTATGAAAAAATCCTTCCTGTAAAAGACGCTGAAAATGCTCGGAATTCTCTTGGCGAAGATTGTTAAGGAACAAGCTTGATTCTGAGGTGTCCATTCAGCAGTAGGAAGTGATGCATGCATTCTGTGGAGCCATCAGAAATTAACTTCTTTTCCATTCTGCAGTGCTTTGAAAATGTAGATTATCGTATTTCCCAAAGTAGCAGTTATTTATCCTAAAGGGAAGGGAATTTTTGCATATTTTGGGATAAGTGAATGATTGAGCACAGGACTGAGAATAACCCATGTTCTCCCTTTTTACTTTGACGACAAATTGCTGTTTGTGGTCCGTGTGTCTCTTTGTGTGGCCTGCAGGGCACATCAATAACCCGGTTTTTAGAATGAGTATATATTGATCTTCACAGCCTCTGTGGAGCTGAGCAGAGTCTGCAGGGACTCGCCCACTCCTAAGCATTTCAGTCCAGGTGTCTGAGGTCGGTGTTTGCTCCTGTGATAGTGATCTTAAGCTCCCTTAAGCCTCGTGTGGTTTTTTAAGTGGTAATTTGTCCCGATGTGTTACCTGATGTTCCGAGGTGTTGATATCTGTTTGCATAACGTGTTGCACTGATATCAGTCCTGAGCAGTAGAAGGTGATGCTATCCGGTGTAACTGCAGCACCTTGGAAGTAAAAGCCAAATTTTAGCTCATCCTGTAACCTCATTAATAATTTCAGTATTGCAGAGGAGGCACACAGGACCACGAGGGCTCAAGGACTGAGCCTCTTTGTACCTGAAAGGATTATATACTGTAAAAGTTAGTATGTTGGGAAATGTCTCATGGAAAGACTAGTAAAATATTATTGAAAATACTCTCACAGATGTTTTTTCTCTCAGAGTAGGGGAGGACAGGTTTTGGAATGCAGTGCTGAATGTCTTTGATTCTGTTACTTAAAGCAAGTCTTCTAAATTTTCAATAGGAAGCTATTTCAGAAGGTAATTGTACACTTACATTTCAGTAATTGTCTGATTCGGTTTCAAGTGTGATTGATGTGCCTCCAGATGCCCTTATTTACCACACTAATAACAAGGAAAGGCTTCCCTGTTGAAGTAATTTATAATTTAATTCAGCTATCCATAGGTTTACAGAGATCTTACCCTCTAGCAGAAGCAGGATGAGGTTGATCTGTTATGAATCGTTGACACTAATAATTGAACACCCAGTTGATGGTGCTACTTTGATCTTTTGGAAGGATCTAAGGGAACTTTCAGCTACACAGGCAGCTAATCATGTGCTGTAGATACCATATGGAGAACAAACTCAAGGCAAAATGTGTTCATTAATCCGTATTTTGTACTGTGCTAATTTTCTGTGAGTGTGTAAGAAGTCTGCAGACACGGGTGGTGAGGATGAGACGTGTCAGCAAGAACACCAGGGCCTGAATTTGTTGTGGCATTTCTATGGGTCTCTCAGTGGGAAATGTACTTGATGAGGGGGGAGGGAAGTGTATTTGCTGAGGAAATGTCCTCCATCTTCACACTCCTGGTGCCTTCATATTCCTGGTCCGGTCTCCCATTTTCAGGAACTGCAAGAAAACAGAACAGACACTGGCTGAAAAAATGTTACTACCATTTAGTTCTGTAATGACCTTGAAAACATTCCAAAAATTACATAATTTTTCAGAGGAAAGATTAGGTAAGAGTTTGAAGTAGGGGAAAACAAACTCAAAAAAAGACAAAATCTCTTGCTTCAGCTGTGCTTGGGCGAGATAACCTCCATCAGGCTTCCTTAATGGCATCTTGGTATTTGCAAGAGCACCACACTCTTGTGTATTTTTGGTACTGATTTATTCTGTTCCACGAAATTAAGAATTGTAGAATTCAGAATTCATAAGCATTTTATCATGGCCTGATGTGTGACTCTGTTCTGAGCTATTTCAAAATAAGAGATTCTGACACAAGCCTGAGTTTTCCTTTAAAAGGGGTTTGTTCAGAACCAAAAAATTTTGATGGTTCAAAGCACTTGGTCAAAACAAAATAAATCCGATAACTCTAAGATGGGGCAAAATTACTGAAGCTACAAAGATGAGACAGTTATAACATGCATTTTTCTTCTGTTCGGAAACCTTATTTGGACATGTTTTATCCTGGAATGGCAGCATGAGGAAGGTGTTCAAAGTGGGATCTATTCACCTGGACGTGTACTATAGCTTACAGTAATTTACTGCAAGTTATTCTTGCTCCTAATTGTCACTCCTTGTGGCAGAAGTTGTGGGTGCAGCATCTGCTCATAAGTAATTTTGAATTTTTGCGGCTTGTGAAGGAGAAGCAAGATCTGAATAACCAGGGAATTGAAATATCTGATTTTTTCTTTGATTCTTACAGTAAAACAGTTCTGAATGAGCTTTGCATTTGAAGTGCTGCTTCAATGTCTTTCAGAGAGTATCCAGCCCATAGAAACAGATTTTGTGCCAGTGGAAAACACTGGATTAATTCCAGTCATACATCAGCTTAATTCTTCATTCATCATAGGAACGTGGAAGAATCAAACATCAAACGCATTTATGGACAAACTGCATAAGCTGAAATGTTCTTCTAGATGACTTAGGGGAACAACATGTTCCAGTAATTGGCTTTCCTGTATAACGAAGATTTCTCAAGTTGAATACATAATCTTCAAGTTTCCCCCCTCCCAAAAAAAAAAATTGTACCAAAGAACGCCTGGTTTAGCAGTCGTCGTTTTAACGCAGAGAAAACATTATCTGGGGCAGGTCTCTCCCCAAGGCTGCGACTTTACATTGCCTGAGCTCCTTTGCCCTTTTGAAAATTGCTCTGGGAAAGCCCGTGAAAGCAGTTTGAGTGGCCAGTGAGAAGCCCCTCAGTGCCATACTGTTAACAGCAAAGCCAGCAGATCTCACCACTGGTGTTTCTCGTGTAGTTTTGGTCCTGGCTCCTTTCCCTGCTGCCACAAATAAAGGTAATCTCTGCTAGGAACGGGCATCAACTCCAGCAGGCACTTACTCACACTTCAACAGCATGCACACTGTTAGCTTATCAGGCAGAACCATCCCACCTCCCATCATGTTCTATCTGCTTATGAAGAAAATGCCTCCCATAATTGTAATTGAGAAATCAAAATGACTCAGAGTTTGGAGGTGTCAATAAGAATATATTATGCAGCCAAACTCCTTGTGTCTTGTGTGCCAAATGGGTCACTCTGTTTTTGCCTCGTCAGGAAGGGTTTTGTTCATGAGGGACTTCCTGTGGTGTCCTGAAGTTTATTAACTTGAAGGGAGTTTCGAAATTGGGGTGTCCCTTGTGAGAACAGGCCACAAACATTCCTCCCATTTTGGCTGGAAACTCCCTTATTATCTCTGGTACAAAAAGACCCAGTCCAAGCAGGGCTGAACAAGGAGGCAGGGCTCCATCTCCTGTGGATTACACTTTAAAAAGGGGTCTCAGTTAACATCTGCTGTCACCAAATCCAGTTTTAATGGGTACTCAGTGCATTATTACATCATTAATGTGTATTCCCTAATTCAGGCTTCTTAAAATTAGAATTATCAGATTATTTGACTTACTGAATTTCTTGAACAAGTTGACTTCTTGTTGCTTCTGGCCGTAGTAGCTGCAGTGATTACCATGGACTGATACCTTGGGGTGAAGGTGCCATATGTTACAAACTTTTTATTTACTTTCTTCCTTTATGGAATAAACAGAGTAATATTTAGTATACAAATTAAGGCTAAATTAAACGTATGTGTGTGAATGCCACAGAGTATTGTTCACATGTAGCAGCTAGAGCTTGTTCAGTGCCTCGTGCTGGAGGCTGCACAACTGCACTCTAAGAAAGGCTGTCAGAGGAGTTTTTTCCCCTCTGGTGCCTGTGTTCTGTGGCTGCATCTGCAGCCTTTGAGTTATGACTGTTGTACTTCAGCTGCACTTTCTGAAGTCTCTAGGTGATGGAGCTGTCCAATTTTGACTCTCTTAGTCGTTGAACTGTTCTCTTGCAGCTGAGGTACCAACTGTAAACCTTTAACACCATTTATACAAGTCTTCAAGGTCCCTTACTGTAAATACTGATTTTATAAAAGCTTCCTGTGTTCTCTGGCATTTTAGAGATTTTAGAGATGGCAAAAGGACATATTTATAGCAGCACAAACCCAAGTATGTGATGGCATTCAAAGGAATGGATGAAAATAATTGTTGCCACTTCTCCCCTTTTCATTAGAAGTCTTTGTATTTCCCTCTGTCTTGCATTACCGTAAACTTGAAGTTTCAGGTTCATGGATAATTTGTTGATTGCATTCCTGTTTGTGCAGGTGTGTACAAGGCTGGAGTGTGCTTTAGCCTCATGAGGCTGCAGTACCTGTTTAACATGCTCACAAAATTCCACAGAATATAAAGTTCCAGTTTTAAAGACTCCAGTGTTACCAATTTCTGTCATGTATCCAGTGATCCTTAGGGGGTCTTTTCCAACCTCAATGATTCCATGATTCTTAGCCCTTAAAAATACTCATCTGAGACTCAGCTTTGTACTTTGTGAGTACAAAGTCCTCTCTGACCTCTGTTGGTTAAATCCAGAGTTTTGCATGGAACTTCTGCTCTCAGAAAGGACACGGTGGGTGGCAGGTCCCCCTCAGCTCCTTCCAGCTGGACTTGGATTCAAGGAAGACGTGTGAAAGGTGATAGAAAAGCTAAGAGTGGGGTGCAAAGAATCCCTCCCAGAAGCGTGAAACTGGGGCAGCGCTGACTGCAGGACTGAACCTGCAGCAATTCTGCAGAACAGCACCCTGTACTCGCCTGGATTAGCATCTCACTGCTGCTTTGTCCATAAATTCTAGCTCAGCGTGCCTCTGCTGCAATGCAGGTACAGTTCGTGCCTCACTGAAGATCTTGGATTTGAGACTTGTTTTGATGGCAAGTTGGTTCAAGCTTACACAATCTGTGCCTTCAACAAAAGAGCAGGAAGAGCCTCACATTCAGAATTTTAAGGCTCCTCTCACTTTTAAAATTAAGTTTATTTATCTTCAGTAATTGTGCTTGGATTTATCCAGTGCTGGAATTTTGTTTCTGATAACAGACATGAACCAAGTGAGGATAATAACATCAGATAAAGTAGATAGAAGAGGGTTATCTTATGTATAGGAAGCACTCAGTGAATCACCTGAGGCCAGGTGTGTCACAGTTACAAGTGGCCATGGGCAAAATCTTCATACAATAACATTTTTATTCATGCTTCTGGCATAACTCCTGTGGATCAGTAATATCTTCTTTCCTTGTCTTTCTGTGTAAAAGCAATTTTTTTCCCAGCTGTATCTGGCCATTTACATATGTACATTCGTAAACATTTCTTACACTTCTCTCTGATTGAGAGAGATGCTGACTCCTTTCTGATGAGCCCTTCCAGTCTCCACTGCCCACTTTGGATTTTCTCAGCTGGGCATCTTCCTACTTTTTCTCATTCTCCAGAGAAGTTCTGTATCAGCATCTACAACACAATTCTCAGCTGACCTTTGCTGTGATGTCTGTGAAGTGTTATTTGATGGGGTGTAGCCTACGTGTGCTCCAAGAGCACTTCCCATCAGGATGATCCCTGTGAGCACAGGACTGAGAGCCACAATCCAGGAGTTCTCAGCTGGCATTTTTTACTGAACAGAAGATGATCTCTCTGCTTCAGTTCATTGATATGTTCTGTGGGAATGGTATTTCCACCTTGGAGCATTTACAACAGCTAAGTACTTAAATATTCTTGGTGGAAAGAAGTGCCATTGAAAGAGAGATTGTGCCAGCAGAGTTTTTCTTCAAAATACCTATTTCTTCTCTATTTTCTGCTCTAGAGTCTGGTTTCTAGAGGTAATTAATTCTTTCCCACTTTTCCAAATGTAGTCGGGTGCCTCATCTCCCTTTGCCATTTTGAATATAACTGTGGGGACAGAAGACTGAGGATGAATCTGTTACCAGCAGTTAAACATACGAAGGGAAAATTACACTCCTTAGGATACAAACATATTCCATCTAAATTTTTTTGATTTAGTTTGAATTGTACCGGTGAAGTTTGACCAGTATCTGCTGATTTGCCTCAGTACTTCCTGTGGTCCAGTTTTAATGACTGCTTGGAAAACCCCCTGCCTGTCCCTCTGCTGCAGTCATTGTGTGGCTTTCTCTGGGACCATCTCTCATTGTTTGGCACATCTCATTTTCAAGCTGCATTATTTTATCAAATGTAATGGCAATTAGCTCTTCTTTGTAACCAGTTGTAAGGGTAAGAACTTTTAAACTTTAAACTTTCAAATGACATTGAAATTCTTATTTTTATCAGCACGAAGATGTATTTGAAGTGATCTTTTACTTTCTTTAAAAATAAAAACCCAGTTGAAAGGAAGCAAAAATTACTCCTAGATACTTTTAGATCCTAGCTTCAGTCCATAAATTTGACTGTAGGCTTAAATTGGAAAAACATAATATTAACAGGTAACATAAAATCCTTAAGAATTGGATATGCAATTAGCTTTAAAATGTTAGAACTCAGAAAAAGGGAATCAAACCCACATATGAGCTCATTGTTAAAAGTAATTGAGAACCAAAAGCCTCCTTGGATACCTGTGTGTATCCTTTTAAAGTTGATAGAAACTGCCTGAGAACTTTCCTGAAAGCACGTGTCTGGAATAGCTCTTAGGCATGAGCTATGTGATGACATTCCAGCCTGTTAGAATGGAACTCCTGTAACCTGGAACACCTTCCCGTTGTTTCAGAACACTCTCCATGTGTTTACAGAATTTTTTGCCCCTCGGTTACAAGTGTGGTTCAGTGGTGAGCAAAAGTAGCTCCCTTCTGGTGCCCATTTGCATCTCGTATTTCAGCTCAGTTCCTGCAGCCATTTGTTCACTGCTCAGGTCCTGCACTGACTTGCATCCCTAACAGAGAGAGAAAAACTCTACCACAGTGTAGAGGATGGGTTAAGAACTAGAAAGGGTTATTAATTTGAATAACTGTGTTCTGGATCTGCCCATACATGTAGATCTAAATATAAAAATACAAGAAATCCCAGGGACAAGACCCAGAACCTGTCTGCCATCTGACATTTTTGACAAGCTCTCCAGAATTAATCTGTCTAGGAGCTACTATGCTCAGCTTAATTATGGAAAGGCTGCATCTGTGTTCAAAGCTGTTCAGAGAGAAAGAAGAAAGTAAAAATGTCCACTAGGTTTGATTAACTGCTTTCAGCCTGATGAATAAAGACAGATGGTTACTAGTTATTTTTCCTTAATGGATTTTGGAGCTCCATTTGGTGGATGAATTAATGTTATAGGTCCCAAATCTGCCTTTGAAGCTACGCCTGCCTAACCCTTAGTGATTCTAGCAAAGTTTGCGTGCCTCCAAGAGAGAGGTTTGCCCTGAGGCTGTCGTATATATTGTTAAAAACAGTTTTGAAATTAAAAAGTAAAAGCGAAGCGATAATTTACAGCGTTAATAAAACAAGCCACGAACTCTGCACAGCTCAGGAAGGAATCCCTTACAAGGGATGATTATTTTGAAGTGTCTGTGCAGACTTATCCCCGTAGAATCTGTGCCTGTTCGGGAATGAATGTGCCTGTTCGGGAATGTGCCTCCACCTGGAGCCTGACAATATTTTAATACCGACTTTAAAACTTGGAGAAGTTCATTTTAAAGTTGCACTTTATAGTTGTGTCACCTGGAAAGTGAAATAAATAGTTTTGTGGTGTAGGTTCATTTGCATGAGTCGATTATCATATCTCAAATCCAGGTGGGGAAGGTCTTTAAGGCAGGCTCTAATTCTCACAGGTGTGCATGTTTAAAAACATGGCCATGAATATTTCTTTCCTTTGCTTGTGTGTGAATATCTGTGCTTATTTTTAAGAATGTGCATAAGTGTCTGTGAGTTTGGGCTCTCGGGGAACATTTAGGCCTAATGGGTCTCGGGACTGTCATTCAGCAACCTATTAAATCATCTGTGTGGTTTTATGTGTGCAGAGTCGTAGTGATTTTAATGGGATTAAATCTGCTTACATCCAAAGAGTTTTTGAGTCGGGGTTAAGGTTACTGCACGATAAAAAATGTTTAAGATGGACAATATAATAAAGGGAAGCAAGCCAGCGAAAAATTACACTGAATATACGGATTTTTTCATAGTCAGTGGATTGCCCAGAGAAAAAACCCCACCATTTAACTAAAATGCTTCCTCCCACAGATCCTGAAAGGGACCTTGAGGGGTCGTTTGTCCCCCTGCTCCGTGGCAGAATCATCTGTCACCAAGTCATTCCTGACAACGTTCGAGTGCGATTGCAGCAGTTTACAGGCAGCACAAAAACGGCTGGAAAATGCCAGGAATGGGAACGTCCTTCAGATCTCAGCACTGAAGGGGAAACCGGGGACGTCCGGTCCGTAGCCTTCAATCCAAGCAACAACGTAAGTCATTGATTACACACAGAGTGAGGTCACAGTTCCTCAACAGGAAGAATACACGGCTTCAGCCTTTGGGAGCGAGGGGCTTGTCCTTCAAGAGACAGCAAACAGAGTGCGCCCAGGGCAGGTGACACTTTGTCATGGCCGACTGCTTAATGCTTTTTGAACCATGGCTCGTTTTTCATCTCGTTCTGCTTTGGCTTTCATGTCAAAGGCTGCCTGATGTAACTCTGAGGAAAATCTAAAAATAAGCGAATTCCACTTCTGAGAGGCGGAGATGTTTTTAAGAGTTTGCAGGTGGAGGGAAGGCACGTGGCAGATGTGCGCTGTTAATAACCCGAGCGACAGCGGGGAGGTGCTGCCACCCATTTTCTTTCATCCCCTTTGCAGAGTCCGTGCTCAAAGCTCAGACACGTTCTGGGGCTCTAAGTTGTACGTGATTCACTCTTAATGTTGTCACTGTCTACAGAGAATGACAAGTTGTGTTGGTGATGTTGTAAATCCCCCCACCTCGAAGGGACTCTTCGAGACAGTTCCTCTGTTTGCCCACACGTGCTCTAATCAGACTTTTGATTACTGTGCTTGCCTAATTTCCTGGTTTACCTCTATATTTACATTGCTGTTTATGAATTTAACTGCACCAAAAATTATGTGGCTTTTGCACAGATAATTGCCTAAATGTTTGAAAACATGCTGTGGTCTAACATTAAGATGTATGGAAAATGTTGAATGCGAACCAGATGTGTCTCCAGCCTGCCAAGGTTTGAAAACACGCGGGAGGAAGAGTTACAGAAAGGTGATGCGGAGTGTGGTTTTTATCTGATGTAGATATGGTTGATAGGGGTTGTGGTTAGGGCAAAGCATCAGAAGTAAGGCAGGCAAAACTGCACTTGCTTTTCAGGAAGCACCTGCAAAGAAATGATCAGGCTGTGGGCTGTGGAAGTGAGGAAATCCTTTGAGTTCTGAGCACAGAGATGCTGCCGTTAGCTTCAGAGAGGCAAAGCTGCAGAGAAGGGAAGGGAATAGGGAGATACAATAAAAATCTAGTTGGAAAAACACACTAAATTTCCAGTTGAGAGTACAGCTTACGTCTTTATTTCTCATTTATTGAGGCACCACTACGCTGTGCTCCATCCTGGGCAGGGCTGGAATGTTGCTCTGAATATACCAGAGGAAATTTTAGGGAACAGTCTGTGCTGTCAGAGAAATGCACTAAGATAAAGTGGTATCTTTTCTTTAACACTGATGGTTCTCTGCAAACCGTTTCATGTTGCTGGATGACAGAAAAAAGGCAAGCAAGTGTAATTTCTCATGAGGATAACCTAGAGATGATTCTTGGCTAACTTCCTAAAGAGTGCCTAATTGCCTTTAGGTTTTCTGATTCTGTCCTCTTCTTGGAAAATAATCACAATTGGGTTGATAAAAACGACTTATTTTGGGAAAAGGGCAATCCCCCTTTAGCTCTTCCTGAAAGCCCAGAGATACACGGATGTCTGGAGAGTTCGGGGAGAAAATCTCCCTTGCAAATACAAAGGAGTGCTCATAATTTTAATGATTTCTCTGATTTAAGATGTTTTGTCTATTGCAGGAAATTTACAAAGGGTGATTAGAGTTCTTGTAAATACTGCAGCAGAACTTACAGCCCTTGGCTTCATTTACAGGTCCAAATTTGCCATCAGTACAGACATTCTTCACTCTGAAGTTCTTTCCTGCATTTAAGAAAGATGTAAGAGATTTAGCTAAGGAAATTGTTGATGCTGTTGTTATTATTATTTTCTTTTGTTAGTATTGAATTGTAAGGAATGATGGGCTACAGTTTTTTGTTCACTGCCAAGGGATGATCTTCAGGATCTACTGTCAATCTCTGAATTTACAGTATTTACCATTATTATATTTCTAAAAACAAAATCTCCAGCAGCTTAGAGCTAAAAGGTATTTCTTACTTTTCTTTAATAGGTATACACTTTATTTGACAGGAATTATTTTCCCTAAGGCTCTATTAAATAAATAGTTCGAAGACAAAGGAGAGGTTGCACAGCTTTATTTCCACTGGTACATAATCCTTTTTTGCCTTAATTCAGTTCATGCCTGTGAGTTCAGAGATCTTAATTCACAAAGGCACTTGGCTGCACTTCTAGCTTTAGGCAGAGTAATGGTTTTGTTGTCTTTACTGGGACAATTCATGCACTTCAAATTGAGTGCATCAAGAGAGAACAGGCTGAAGGAAGAGGATTATCTCAACCTTTGTACAGGAGCTGTGCAGAATTTGTAAGAGGAAAATCTGTTTGCCCAAATGAATTTTGTTTATGGAAGTTCGACAGTTTCTGCATCCAGGACGGACAGCCTGACAAGTGTTTGTGTAGCCTTTAAGTCCACCAGAATCCAGATGTATGAAGGTGTTTATGTTCTCTCAGAAGCTGCAGCAATAAAAGTAAGTAATTTCTTCTTTTTTTCCCCGCTCCTATATATATTTACTCACTAGAATATTGTTTCTGTCTTGGTTGATGACTCATTTGTGGAAACAGATTCCAACCTGTTTTATGCTGAAATTATTTTCCAGGAAAAGCCTCGTGTACCAGAACCTCCCTTCAGAACCTGAAATGCAGAGCCCTGACCCAAGCCACAGAAGAACACAAAGCACACAGAGCAGGAGCTCTCAGGAGCCACAGTCATTGCCTTGCACAGCTGAAAAAGCCTGAATCAGCAGGCAAAATGGTAAATTGAAGAGTTCTGTGGGAAATCATAACCTGAATGAAAAAACAAATCTATGACTGGCAGGGAAAGCTGAAACAGAGACTGGATGCGTGGAAAAACTGCCTCATGCTTCTGGACAGTGAAATTGATGTTCCACCTGGGACAGAAGAATATCAGTTGTATCCAGCTGGGACAGCAGCTATTGGATATGACTCGTGGTGCTTCTGGCTGAAGGGAAGATGCTGAAAGGAAAAAATACTGACGAGTAAATTATTGGAAAGTACAAAGAAAGCCCATGGGAAAAGTGGCTAAAGAATTGAAAAACAATGCAGGATGAGGTAACAGAAACATGCCTGAGAACCTCGTGGTTGAACTGGAAGCTTCTGCTATGCTGGAAAGTCACAGAGGCTTTAAAAAATTATAAACATCAGGAAAATTACTGAACTCAAAAGGGAGCCATGAAGAACGAAGACAGAAGAGAGCTCATTACCAAGGCAGAACCAAGAAAGAGCTCGGTGTATTTCTAAGAAGTTGTGACCAGGCTCAGCTTCACCACATTTCAAAGGAACTGGGGAACCTGAACCTTTCTTCTGCCCCTTTTTTTGTGTTAAGAGCAGCAATCAAAAGCACAGGCTGCAGCTATCATGGTGGAAAACACGGAGCCAGCAAAGGATGACAGGAGAAAAGCTTCAAGAAATGGGGAGGAACTAAGTGAATGTCTGTGAAGAAGTGATTTAGCCTCCAGCATGGGAACGTGGAGTCAACAATTTGATGTCTGTGATAAAGATCCCGCACACTGGAGGGGTGTCCTTGCTTTGTCCTGGGGACAGTCTTCTGCAGGGATACTACACCAGGTGAAAGGTGCTGTCACTGCAGGATTTGAAGGAAGACAAGCTGAATTTTTAGAGACTGGCTGTTCATGTTGCTGATTGCCATGGAGCGATCGTTCTCCGGGAAAGGCAAAGAGAAATAGGAAATAATGCAAACTCAATTGCAGTCCTGGGCTACTATACAGCTTTTAGGGCTGGAGCCATCCCAGAGGGGTAGAGGGGAAAGCAGGTGCTTTTTCAAGATGTGTCATTGGCACAGGATGATAAAAACTTACCTTGTGGCAAAACTGTGCTGAAAAATCCTCAAGCAGCAATCTGTCATTGCTGGTGTCAGAGAAAGTGCAGAGGCTTTGTGAAGTGGGTACTCCACGCTAGCATTTCTCAGCCAGCTTTAGATCAAGCCCTCCTTTTCTGGTGTGCATGATCTACGCACTTACATGGAATTTTATTCACACACCAGTGTGAACACATGGTCAGCTTCTCATTAAAACAAGGTTTAAGTGTTTGTATTTCATATTAAAATTATAAACTGAGCACTGATTCAGACAGAGTCAGTCCCCACAGCTGCTCTGCAGGGTGTGGGTGCAGACAGGTGTTGTGTCCGTGCACCACAGTGGGTGGGTGCATAAGGAATGCGTGTGGCATCCCCAGCTCTCCAAATATCCCCCACCCTGCCAGCTGTGTCCGAGGGAGGGGCTGTGCACAAATTTCAGCGGGGGACGTGGTGGGGGAGACTGGAGCAGAGGGGGACTCTCCTGGAGCTTGCTCTGCAGGGACCAGGCATGGTGGTCACCCCAGAGTGGCCACTCAGCCACCTCTGCGTCATCCCCACAGGCCGAGCAGAGCCAGGGCAAACATCAGGCTAGAGGAAACCACTTCTGCCCCTCAACCCACTATGGAGAAGCTCCATCTCGCTGTACCCTCAAGTGTGAGAGCTCATGCTCTAAATGCCATCACGTTTGTGATCATCTAAATCGTGTGACAAAGACCAGTGATGGAGAGAGCAAAATTCTCCATTAAAATATTTAAGAAGACACCTTAATGGACAGCAAGGTATAGCTGACCTCAAGAGCAGTGTGCTAATAAAAGCAGAAGCAGCAAATGGCAAGGAGAAGTGAAAATATTTTTCCTTTGGTGCACCGGGGGGAGGATGGGTGGATGAGTGTTTATGAGAGTAATGAATGATGAGCAGACCTTGAGAGTAATGTTCCTTCACAAAAGTGACCTCATCTCTCTGATGTAAACTACCTGCAGAGGTATGTAAACATTTTCACTGGCTAGAAAAGTGTATAATCAACTGATTTGTAATCCCTTAAAACCCCAAAGGCGGAGTGGAATGGAAACGTGCTCTGTTTCATGTCAGGTTTGCGCCGTGCGCTTCAATTCTCGGTGTCTGAAATCAGATAGATCCAGCACTACATTGTCTTGGGAAACCAGCTACATCATGTTAGCTGGCTCTGTGGTAACGTAGGCTTGTCTCTCAAATCAGTTACCAGGGGTTTTTAAACAGGGTTAAGTATGCATGCCTAAATTGTATCTCAATCTCTTTGGCTGGCTGGCTTTTAAATTTTTTCATTGTTTAAATAACTTCCAGAACACAGCACAGTAGGTGTTAAATCTCTCTAATATACTTAATTGATTACTTTTCCCCCCCTGCAACTTGCTGTGGGTACCAAGCCAGTGATTTCTGTCAAAACCAAGGGGAATATCATCACTGGAGGTCAGCTGAAGACTCGATCTCAGGTGTGCTATTTGTGTTCACCTAACCAAGTGCCCCTAATGGCAAACCAGCAAAAACCTGTTCCCAGCCTCCCAGGACTCCCCGAGTGTCAATTTGCTGTAGGTATTTGCTGAATGTGGAGTAGGTAAATAGGCAAAGGTGGGAACTAAAGCAGGGTAGGTAATTTGGGGCTTTATGTTGAAAGAGGAGGGTTACCCATGTGTGATAAAGCCCAAGCCAGTCTGTGCTCCAGAGGTTAAATAATCCTGGCCTGACTAATTTTTGTCACTGCCCATCAAAAACCAGTTCCACTGAAACTACACCCTAAGTTCTTTAAGCAGGAAAGCCCAACTATTTCTCATAGAGGAAACTGTTCCTTTTCTCACTGCCTAGGAAAGTGCACTTTAAAGATATAAAAAAAATATAGCAGCTAACTTTTTTTTCCTGGAGCCAGATCTTGCTACATCATGTCCATTCCCGGTGCTGTCAATCATTATCCAGCCAGCACGTTGTTCAGAAGGTGGAGCTGTCAGGCAGAAGGAACGAAAGGTGAGGAAAGGAAGGCTTCTCCTGCTCCTTGCTGATGCCAAGGCTGAGTGAGATTATGTCAAACCTCTCAACAGAGTCCCCTTCCTCTGCCCCACCCCCTGCTCCTATATAACACACACCGCATTTAGCAATACCTGCTTCCACCCAGCCGGGGGTGGGGCGCGAGTGCCGGCTGCTGCCCCCCGCCGCTGGATGCTGCGGCCGGCGGCCCCCTTGGGCGGCTCGCCGCAGGTGTCCCCGCGCTGGCCGGGCTCGCCATGCTCTGCACGGCCCAGGGCAGCGCTCTGGGCACGGCCAAGGTGCTGCTCTGGAGCCTCCTGCCAGCCTCGCTGGGGCTGCTGTGCGTGGCCGCGCTGGGGGCCGGCGGGGGGCTGGGGGTGCTGGTGGCCGTGTGCCTCGTCTGCTCCGTGTGCCTGGGGGACAGGGACCTGCTGCCCGTGGGGGACAGAGCCGTGGTCATCACAGGTAAGGTGCTGCCAGCGCGCAAAGCCGAACAAAAGCTGCCTTTTCTCACAAGTGGGCTGGGAAACTTCTTGTCCTCGGGTTAGTGCCTGCTTGTGAGAGTTTCTNCTTTTTTTTTTTTTTTTTCCCCGCTTGTTTTATTTGCTTCGGCAGAGATGTTTTTTCCAGGTAAATAAGTGCTCTGAAATTAAGTAGAAAAGCATCTTAATAGATGCTATTATTTTTTAGTGTCTCATTTAATCTTTACAAGCAGCTTTTTAGACATACTTGTGAAATTAACTGGTGCAAGAAGCATAAGAATACTTATGATGGTCTAATTTTTTAGGAGAGACATTAATTCCCGGGAGCCCTCGGAACACTATGTTCATACATTACTTTTGTTTGCTTGAATTAATTGTGCTGCTTACAGATGAAGAGTTGTCTTTCAGGGGGTGGGTGTGTGTGTGAATAGTGCACACTCTGTCTGTCATGCACATATTTCAAGACACTGGTTTGGTGCCATCTCTTTGAAACACTTTGAAATCATTTGGGAGGGAGTAATTCCCTACACTAGCAGGGAAAGTTCAGAGCTAATTAATTTGGTCTCTATTACTACCCTGATCTCCTCAAAACCCACTTTTATTTTGCAGGGATGGCATTTTTGTAGTTTCATGGCTTTTCTCCTGTTTCTTCTAAAACTTTAGGTGTTGTTTATTTAGATGTTTATTTGTGTTAATCAAACCTTTAAACTGGAGTGCCTGCCAACTGCTTCTTGCACTCTTAATGTGCTGTGTTTTGTTTTATTTTCTGTGGGTTTTTTTCCTCCTCTGGAAAGCTGAATTGAGTTGCTTTAGTTTATATAGCAATTTCTAGCAGAATTTCATTTTGTTTTACAGGGACACCTGGAAATAATTTAGATTTGCCTAGCAAGCTTTAATACGGGGATTAAGCATAAAAGTTGAGAGAGGACAAGATCAGCAGCAAGTTCTCCCCTTGCAGCTGGGCTTCTCCCTGCAGGTGTGTCGGATGAAGATGGATATTGGTGTGGGGAACAGGGAGCGATCCTCTCCCACCCCTGCAGACTCAGGGGATGTGCTTGCACCTGAGCATCTCTTTGCTCTTCATATGACTGCAAATCTTCAGGAAAAAGCACTCTCTGGGAGCTTATCTGCTCTGGAGAGCCTGAATTAGAACAATATAAAGGAGTTAGGAACATCTGGGTATAGTCCAGTAAGGGAACGTGCTTTCCTTTGTGCCTGTGCTGCAACTGTCCCAAATAATGCAAGTTTGGACATCTCTGACAGCTGATTAATTTGAGGAGGCTCTTCTTTGTTTTTATTGGAATCCTGTGCAATCCATCACACCCTCCATCAACTGAAACAGAAGTTTTACTCAGCATGTGTTTTGGTTAAATTGCTCTGTTTGTGCTATTCTTCCCCATAACGACTACAGGATGTGTGTCCCCGTGCGTCTGCAGGTGCAAGGTGCCTTTAGGTAGATTTTGGTGTCATTCTCTCCAGTTTAGACAAGACCTCAGGCAGGCACTTTGTGGAAAATGGTGATTTAAGTTATTTTTTCTTTTTCCCTCCACCTTTCACCCCGCAGGGCTGAGGAACGTGGCTTGGTTCTGGGCAGCTGCCACATACCCCTTGTGAGACAGCTGCCTTTGGCCAGAGGCTGGAGCAAGCTCTGCTGCACTCCCTGGGTTCTGTCACGCGTTGTTCTGGTCCACTTTGGATGTTCCTTGTAGGGTGCTGCTCTACATCATTTATTTAAGCCAGCAGTTCACTGGAGTACCAGGATGAGGGAAAAACTGTGCCTAGTGGTCAAAATGCTTTGTCATGTGGGTAACTGTGAGCAGGCTTAAAGCCATTGCTGAAACTCTGCTGTGGATCCTCTTACTGGGAGCAAGAGCTCCAATATCCTTAAAACAGAAGCTCCTGGCATGCAAACGCTGTAGGGGTAAATGCAATAGCCACCTTCCCTAAAAATTAAATTGCCACCGAGATCCAAAGTAAGAGGAGTTGTAAAATTCTGTCCTCACTTAGTCTGTGTGCGGTGGGATGAATTTCTCCAGTTAATTTGGTGTTTCCGTTCTTGGGGAGTGATTTGGTGCATGTTCAGCATGAGTCAATTGTAAATTCTCAGCAATGATTCAGTCACAGTCAGTAGTGACTGCTTTCCTTATAATAAATCTTCTCATAATCCACAAATTATTTTTGACATAGAAGAAAGAGTGTGATTGGGAGGGAATTACCTTTTCTTTCTCCCTATGGAGACTCTTTGAATTCTAGGAGTTGAACAGTAAAGTTTCTCTGGACTTCAATAACAGATCTGAAACTCAAATCATACTTGTTTTGGAAAAAAAACCAGGGACAAACCCAGCATCAAGCAAAGATAAAAACAACTTCTCTTGTTTTCTTGGGATTGCTATGCCTGTCCCAAGTTGAAGTTGCATTACATTGTGCCCATTCTCAAGTTAAAGCTGCGCTGTAAAACTTGGGTATTATGTAGCTGTGGCTGTGTTCTTGCTGGGAATGATGAAAAAGGAAGGATTTGATCTAAAACTAAGGTTTTTCACTAAAAGAAAAAGAAGGAAAGTCACCCCACCCCCAAACCTAGAAATCTGTCATGTCTGGGATATTTGCAGATTTCTTCATGTCCCTTTAGGGAATTCAAAGAATGCAGGTTTGTTCTGTCAGGTCAGGACTGGAAGAGCTTAATGCGATATTTGCAGTGCTCTGGTGCATCTTCAGCAAACTGCAGACTTCAAAATGCCAAAAAGCTGGTGCTTTTTTTTTTATTTTTTTCCCCTAAGGATTAAATAGAGCATGAGTAATTCTTTTCTCCTTTTTCAAGATGTGCTGATTGATCCAGACATTTAGTACATGTTTGCCTCTAGTCACCTGGAATTAGTATTTTTCACCTTTCAGGACTAAAGCCCCAGTTAAAAGATAGAACAGAATGCAGAAATGAAGATCTAACATGATTATGATGAGTCTGTTTGGCAGTCAAATTCTACTGACTACATATACTGAATGTAGGAGCAGACCTGGGATTAACTCCGATGATATCCTCCTTGGTGTGCCAAAATCACAGACTAACCCAGGGAAGTTTATGGTAGGGTTAATTAGGGAGTATTGCAGCTCTTTCACAAACAAGAAAATAGTAAAAAATCTGCCAGGAGTTCCAGTCCTTTGTCTCACATTCAGATTTCCAGGGTTTGGAAACTGAAGGTTTATGTAGTAAATTGTGATTGCAGGAGATCCTGGGATACCTCCGTGGATCCCAGTGCACGGCAGCACCCAGGAGCTTTCTCTGCTGTAGTTGCAGTGGAGGGTCTGGTGCAGTATTGTGGAACAGGCTGATGCTTTACAGTGTAAAAATTGTATTAATTTATTAAACTCCTCATTTTCCTCCTAATCTTGTCCTTTGCAAAGCTCCCGAAGCTCAGCCCCTATAAAACTCCTTCCCTGTCACTACCTGTGTCGCTTCACTGGGAGCCTGGGTGGGTACATGGGTGATGTGGTTCTTTCCTTATGGTGTAAGTTTCTCTGTAGGTGGGAAGAATGGAAACCAGAATTTAAAAAATGGAGAGAAAATACTTAAAATGAACTTATGATACTGGGGGGTGTTGGTTGATGAGGAGCTCAGCGTGACCCAGCTGCACCAGGCGCTGGCAGCCCAGAAATCCATCTGTGTCCTGGGCTCCTTCCAAAGCCCCGTGGGCAGCAGGGGAGGGGGGGGCTCTGATGGAGACCTGCTGAAGTGAGTCCAGAGAAGGCCACAAAGATGATCAGAGGGCTTGGAGCACCTCTCCTGTGAATACAGATGGAAAGAGCTGGGATGGCTCTGGGGAGACCTTAGAGGCCCTTCCAGTGCCTAAAGGGGTTCCAAGAGAGCTGGAGAGGGACTTTGGACAGGGTACAAAGTGACAGGACAAGGGGAATGGCTTTAAACTGAAAGACAGGAGGTTTAGATTAGATGTTGGGAAGAAATTTTTCCCTGTGAGGGTGGGGAGGCTCTGGCACAGGTTGCCCAGAGAAGCTGTGGCTGCCCCATCCCTGGAAGTGTCCAAAGCCAGGTGGGACGGGGCTTGGAGCAGCTTGGGATAGTGGAAGGTGTCCCTGCCTGTGGCAGGGTCCTTTCCAGCCCAAAGTATTCTGTGATTTGTTCTATAGCAGCAGCAAAATACTGTGTCAAAGGGAGACGCAGTATCGTGAATCAAATTATTTGTTAAATATTCTTCATTGGTACCTGCTGGCAAGAATTGCACAAATGTGATCCCAAAGACCATTGTTTGTTTGCTCTAACAGTGCTTCCTGCAGCTGCCAGGTCATTGCATTATATAGACAAAGTTTGGGAATACATTTGGATGAGGATAGAGAGGATAAGAGAAATTCTGATGCAAGTTTGTGTGAATTCCATAGCTGACTTTGCACAAAAATGCCATTTTGAAGCTTTCTTAGGTTCTGAAAGCATTGAAATGCTCTGCAGGTAAAGAAACAGTTGCCGAGTTTTGGCTTGTTTACAGGCTGTAATAAAAAAGTGCTTATCTGAGGGATCCGTGTGGTGAGTGTGTGAATAAAATAATTCTACTTCTTGGAATGAAGAAATAGAACCCAAGAATTTGAATTCCAGTGCCCTGTAATTGCTTTGCCCTTTGGAGATTTCAAATTAAAAAGTTAGTGTGGGATTTTTTGCCGTTTGTTTTTTTTTCTCTTAGATACTTTTGTTATTAGGTTTCAGTGTGAATATTTGTATAAAACCAAAACAGGGCTTTATTTTCTTCTCTATGTGTGAAGTCAGAGCATGTCAGTGGCAGAGGATGAGGTGATTCCACCAGCTCTGAGTCAGGAGAACATGGTCTGTCAATCTTTGAGGAACATTCAAAGGTCCAACTCTTCAAACTTCAGATCTGAACCTCTCTTCCTAGTGACATATTTATTTCAGGGACTTTGTCATCATCTTTTTGTTTACATTCGCATGGATTTCCAAAGTGTGTATTTTTTAATGCATATTTTTAATGGTGGTGTAGGACAGATCCACTTTCCATGCTCTTTTGATGCTTTCAGGAAGCGACACTGGGATTGGACATGCGCTGGCTAAATACCTGGACAGCCTGGGCTTCGTTGTGTTTGCTGGGGTTTTGAACAAGGACGGCCCTGGAGCTGAGGAGCTGCGGCGGACCTGTTCCCAGAGACTCTCTGTCCTGCAGCTGGACATCACCAGTGCCACTCAGGTCAAGGAGGCCTATCTGATGGTCTCAGAGAAGGTGCAAAATTCAGGTACAGGTTTTTTCTGCCCCCTTCACGATGGAAATACTGATGTAGCAGCTCAGCCAGGTGCATCTCCTCGCTGTTGGCTACACCACGGCTTAGGTGTGTAGGACGTTTCCAGGGCAGAGTCTTGGGCAGTCAGGGTATTTCCACCCATGACTTCTGGTTTTTGGGACGTGGGAAGGTGGTGGTGTCTGCTCAAGGAGTGGGGAATGTGTATCTGCAGCTGCAGAGCATCTCTGCTTTGGCCTGGAGGCACCATCCAACCCATCAGTGCACTCCTTATGGAGCTGTTTTCCTCATGTATTGCAGCCCTGTGCTTTCTCCTCTTCCCAGGACTCTGGGGTGTCGTGAACAATGCAGGAATCCTGGGCTTCCCTGCTGATGGAGAGCTGCTCCCCATGAGCACCTACAGGCATTGCATGGAGGTGAATTTCTTTGGGGCTGTGGAGGTGTCCAAGACCTTCCTGCCGCTGCTCCGGAAATCGCAGGGGAGGCTGGTGAACATGTCCAGCATGGCAGGTGAGCTGAGCTAAAGCACCAAATAAAGTCCTGGAGCAGCAGAAAACCAATGAACTTCCTTGGCAAAAACGCCAAGGAAGGTGTTGGTCAGTCTGGCTTGTCAATACACCCAGGGAATTACATATTGACACAATAAGTTCAGGTTTTTCTTTAGTTTGGGATACTACTCCCAGAAAACAGCCTTTAAAGAAGAGTTTCATGTGGCTAAAAATATGCTGTGACAAAAAACCCAGTAAAATTCAGATCTTGTCTAGATGCTATGAGTGATAACTTTGTGAGCTTCCATAAAGATGGGTGGTACATCACAGGTATTTCCATAACATGTTCAGGCAGGAGTCTGTGACCACCTCACTTTGTGATGTCTGCTGATAACCTGGGAGCTGTGTGTTTATGTTTCTTTAAAAATATTTTGGATGCCTTAGAAATACTTAGGCCTAACTTATTAGCAAAGAGGTATTTTTCCATGGGAAAAAAAAAAAAACAACTAAACCAAACCTTTCTAAAAATTAACATATGCTTTCCATTTCTTTTCCCATAGCTTTTGCTATATATATATATATATACACAAATATATTTGCATGTCTTTATAACGTGACCTTCTATTCTAGGAGGACAGCTGAGATGCTAAGATGTGGGAACTAATGTAATACAGTAATGCAGTATCTGGTAGCCAACAGCTGAGGAGCAAGAATGCTCCTTTGAAAATGAGACCTGCTAGAAGCAGGATGTCCGTGCTGCTGGAAAGTATTTTGGAGTAAGATCTCTTAGGGATTTACTGTGTCATGTGCTTCCCACATTTTCCTTTGCCCTTCTGCGCAGCTGGAGTCCCCCTGAGCCCTGCTGTATTGCTGGGCTGACTCGTGAAGGTGTTACCTGATGTTGCCCTTCCTGCTGGGGATGTGGCTGCAGTCTGGCTCTGGCACTGCTTTCTCTTTATAATCCCAGACATGCTCTGCATTTGCGTGGCTGTTCATGGGTCACTGCTGACACTGAGAAATCAGGACTGAATTATCAGAAGAACCTTTCTGCTGCTGCTCTCAGGCCAGACCCCTGTCTCCTCTGCACCCCCAAGTGAAGCTCTCACAGTGGGTGTTTTGGGGCAGTGAGAATGTCCTGGTGAGAATCCCTGAACTGCCTTGAAGGGATAAATGCAGAGCTTCCCTGTGCTGAGTATTTTGCTCTTACAGGAGCTCATAATGACCCTGCTCAAACTAAGCTGTGTGCAGAGATGTTGTTGTACACAGGCTGGTTTGGCTGAAGAGTCTCCTCTTAACCCAGGGTCTGGGGGTCCTTTGGTGAAACATTAGTGGAGAAGTTAGTGAGGTCTCATTGTGCTGAATCTGTTCCTGTCTGTGTAGGGCTCATTTAACTGGGCTCAGGTTAGCCTGACCTCAGAGGGAAAAGATTCAATTGGCTCTAACCAATCCAGCTTATTCAGATGCATACAGAAGAATAATTAACATATAATTGGCCTGACTTCTTCAAGGGAATGGCTCTGTGTAACTCCTGTGATACCTTGGTCATCCCAGTACAGTACCCAACAGCACCAGTGGCTTACCTGAAAATTCCCCTGTATCTGAGGTATTTTCCTTTAAAATACTCAAACACATCGAGATGAGCGTGTGGCACGTGAAACAGAGGCTGTGGGGGGGGATGTGCCCAACTGCCCGTGTAGGCAGGAGAAGGAAGGAAGGCCTGGAGGAAAGGATTGTCCATTCTGCTGCCTCCTCCCTGCTGCCAGCACAGCCTGTGGTGACTGTGACGATCTTAAACCTGTGTGGTGATAACACCAACCTTGTGGAGGAAGTGGGAGGGCTGAAGAAGAATATGCTGGAATCAAAGCGTGTTTGTATTTTTCTAAAGCTGAAGAAGTGACAATCTGCCAGTTTTTCTCTGCTTTTGGAAGATACTCTCTCCTGGAAGCTTGTTTTTGTAAATGTACTGGGTGTTCTCTTAGCTTTCCCATCTGAGCAAATGTTTCTGGGATTGAAAAAGATGGGATAGAACAATAGGCAGGGGATCTGCTTCTGTGCTGGGTCTCAGGGAGTCCTGTCACTCTTGGGATGTGATTCCAGCTTTGGTTTGTCCCCAGATGTTTTCCCCACTCCTGCATTATTGTCTCTGGCCTTTCTGAAACTATGTGGGAAAAACAGGAAAATAAGTTGGCTTTATAAATCCAGAATTGAGATTACTTACCCTGTTCTAACTGGGGTTTAAAGGGCTTGAAATTCGTGTAACAGTGACAAGAACAGGAGTATAAAAGTACTGTGTCACTATTTATATGAACGAAAACATTATCTGTGTTTCTCAAACCAACAGCCATAACTTTCAGCAGTTTTTACACTTAAATGCAAACCAGTTTATTTTTTCTGCCCTACAAAGTGTCTTACCAGGTGTTACTGAGCGTAACTGCTGTAAGCAACTGCTCATTTACAACTTCCACTCTTTTTTACCCTCTAGCAAGAAATTATTCCCTCACTGACTTGTCGTTAACCTCAGCGAGAGAGGCACAATTTTGGTTGTGCTATAATCTGCCTTCTAAATCATGAAAACAAAGGCTGGGTAGAGACACTGTTGAGGTTTCTCAGGTTTCTATTGCTCCTGCAGGAGGCATTCCACTACCGAGGTATGCTGCGTACGGGGCATCCAAAGCGGCTCTGTCCATGTTTTCTGGAGTAATGAGGCAAGAGCTTTCCAAATGGGGCATTAAAGTCGCGGCAATTCATCCATCAGGCTTCAGAACAGGTTGGTGTTTGACATTTTGGGATGTTCTTTTCTGCCTCTCCTCTCTCCCTGTAGTTCAGCAGCCTCAAACAGAGCCCTAAGTGATTCTCAGGAGTCAGACTTTTTTCCCCCCTTCTTTATGTGGGTTATGGAAATTAAGTTCTGTGTTTGTTGTGAGAGATGTTCCCTCCAGCTCTGCACACTGCCTGCCTCCCCTCTCCTGGGCAGAGCTGTCTTTGCTTTGGGGCAGGGCAGGATGCAGGCAGGTGCTGCCTTCCCTTGGCTGCGGCGTTGTTGGAGCTGACAAAGGGAGCAGCACGGCGCGGCCGGTTTGAGTGCCACGGCTCACCTGTCCTGCCTGGGAGCTTCAGGTCCCCCTGCCACTCCTCCCTCCCTCAGTATCAGAGCTCTCTTCATTGAGCTGCTCTGTCTTGCGTGGCACTATCTGCAGCAATACCTGTCATCCTGCTTGCTGTCAATATCCTCTGATCTCTTCTCTCCACTCCTTCCCCCTATGTGCTCCTGCTGCTTTCTGTTCCAAATTCTCCTCCTCCTCCACTGGAGCACTTTTTGCAGAGCCTGTCCAGGTTCCAGACTCATCTCCTGCTGCACATGCCTTCACTGCACCCCGTGCCTGCCCAGAGCATTTTTTTTATGTCAGTGTAAATCAAATTGGTCTTTTTCATAAGATGCTACTTCCCTGCATGCCTCCCTCCTGGGAAGGGGCCCTGTGAGGCTCTGGGCTCTGACAGCCTTTTGTGGTCAGTGGAACCTGCCTGAGGCTTCACCTTCAGGGCCCTGCTTAGCTGTTCTCAGGCTTACGGGTAAAAATGAGTCCTGGGATTTGAGATTTAAATATTTAAATAAATCTTTTTCTTTATTTGCAATGCTTAATTTTTGGTAGCTAGGTAATAATTCCATTGGAATTATTTTGGTAGCTAGGTAATAATTCCCTGCTTTCATTTCTACACGATGCAGATGGGGTGGAAAAATAGATTAAATTACGGTTCTAAATCTGTCCTAATAGAAGGCTGATCCTTCAGGAAACTAGTTACTGAAATACTAATGTCACTTGTGAAAGGGCATCTTAGCTTGGCCAACCAAGTGAATCCTGTTCATCTTAGTTTGCCTGTCTGTCCTCAGTTGTTTATAATAAATACTGATTGGAAACATCCACAAAATGATTTGGGACAGAATGGGAAAGTGGGGAGGAGGGGGAAAGAAAAAAACGCTGATTTGGCTGTGAGAGAGCATTTTTAGGTAGAGCGGGGAGCCAAATGGGGCACGAACTTTGTGCTTTTTGTGTAGCACAAAGTGCTCATGCTTTTCCTGCTCTTGCAGCTCAAAGCCCTGGCTGCTGACCAGCTGTGGTGTTTGTTCTCCACTGACCCCGTTTAGCTCAATTCTGACTGTTAATTACAGATCTGGTTTTTTTTCCATGTCCAGCCCCAAACCCACTTGCTATCCTGTGATGTTGCAGGTATCCAAGGCACAGCTGAGCAGTGGGATAAGCAGGAGAAGGAGCTGATGGAGAACCTCCCGGCAGACACCAGGCAGGCCTATGGAGAGGAATATCTCCTGGGGCTGAGGAACTACCTCCTCCACCTGCCCTCCCACTGCGCCCCCGACCTGACCCCCGTGCTGGGCGCTGTCCTGCATGCTCTGCTGGCCAGGAGACCCCAGGGCCTCTACACCCCTGGCAAGGGGGCCTACATCCCCCTCTGCATCTTCTGCTGCTTCCCCCTCTGGTTCTACGACTTCTTCATTAGTAAGATGCTGAGTGCTGGCTCTGTTCCAAGGGAGCTGAGAACATCCGGAGATGAAGGCAGGAACCTCTGAGGTGCCCACTGGTGTTGGTCTCACTGGATGAGATAGCTGGGAAGAACTCTCTAAGACACTGCTACGTATTGTGCTGTCTTTGTTAAGTTGCACTGACACTGCCTTGCAAGGAGGGAATCTTTGTGTTGAGAGTAATGTTTGGGAAAAGCAGTGGATAAAAATAAATAGAAAGCTATTCCCAGATGGGGCATTTTTTGAGGAATTTCAGTGTTTTCCTGATGTCTTTGTATCCTGTTTTCTGTGTAAGGTACACCATGAAATTATGTAGTTCCTGTCTGCTTCTAAAGGCATCACCAACACACAGAGAGATAGATAACATGTTTTTTTAAAGCAAAACAAAAACCCCTTGAGAGTCAACAACCTTAAATCTTGTAAGAAGTTAAATATATTCCTATTGTTGAAGAGACTTAGAACTGTGTAATGCAAGTCTTTTTCTCTGCAGCTTCAGCCTGATGTGTTTGGGGTTTTGGTTCTGTTGCTGTTGAACCTGAGAAATGATTGTCCTTTTCCCCCCAAGTTCTGTGATGTATAACTTTTATCTTTGCTAGACTAAGCAACATAAATTAGTTGGGGGGGGAGAAAAATGAATGCAAACAGAGCAAGATCTTTATGAAGAGATAAACAATTTCCTTCCTACAGTAATAGAAATAGTCATAGTGAGTGTATCAGCTGCTAATGTGATGTGTCTGGGTCATTCTGTGCATTGCCTGTATATGCCTGTGCTTATCTAATTGTTACTAAACTCTGATGTCACTTCTGCTTTTTGTACAGTTCCTTACTCAAGTCTGGGTTTACACACAACTCATTTTTTTGCCCATTTCTCTTGATACCTTCTTGTGTCTGCCTCTACTTTGCGGGGAGTTTGTGCTCACTCATCTGAGATCAGTCAGGCTTCATGTGGCTTTGCTGGAGTCCAGTGTCCAGCTTCTGATAGATTGGGGTCGCTCCCCTTCCCTAATTTCATTCCAGGAGCACCAGCTGCCCTCCCTGGTGCCCTACACCATAAACCCCTCGCCAGGGGTAAGTGGTTGGGCAGCTCACCTGTGTTTTTCCTGCCTTACTCCATTTTTGCATTGTCTGTCACATTGCTGGGCTTTGAAAGGCTGTGATACTTTGAAAGAAATCTTGATCCCCCTGAGTCCCGTGGTTTGGCCATGTGTTCTGTCTTTTACAAGATGCATTTCTTTTCCAATGATGAAAAATTAAAAGTGATCGCATTCTGGGCTTTCAATGTAGACACACTTCTTTCCTTTCCTTTCTGAGCAACTTCTGACTCTTCTGTCACAATCCTTCTGCTGTGATGTGCTCCTGCACCCAGCTGGCCAAAATCACTGTTTAATTTGCAGCTATGGCATTTATTCCATCGTTGCCCTGTGTCTGTTACATCAGTGCAAGACTCCTGTAAATGCACAGAGGATGCTCAGAGGGCTTGGGCTATCATTTGAATCTGTGCTCCAGTGGGGGAATCTTCTGTCCTGCACATGTTGTCACAATTGCTGCTTTTGCTACTGAGGTTTGTCACCTGCTGGGTTTGTATCAGTGCCCTGATTGCAGACTTTTGCTTTTCTTTGAGGAAGTGTGCTCAATGTTTTGAACTCATGAAATCTGAGACTATTTCTTTCTCTCTCTCTCTCTCTCTCTCTCTCTCCCAATTTTTCCTTTATCTATTTCCCTAATTTTTGTATGTGTCAGCAAAGATGTGTAATAAAAAAATACTATATTTAGTAACCAGATGGTTGTGACTCCTTGTCTCATCTCACCTTTCCTGCTTTTTGGGGATCAGTGCTCCATGCCCTCCCTTGTTCCCATAGCAGGAGAGCACTGAGGAGGAAGGGGGTGAGGAGCTTTTCCAGGGAAAAGGGACAAAGATGGCAGCTGATGCCCTGTTTTGGGCAGGATGTGATCCTAACTGGCTCAAAGGCAGCTCTCTCGCTGGAAGGAGAGATGAGTGTGAGCTGGGGGTGTGCTGGGTGGCAGCCTGTGATTTTGGCTGCCTTCAAGGTGAGGGAAGGTGCTGCCAGGGAGCTTATCTCGATCTCCATCGTGGATGGAGGTGGCTGTTCTTCTCTTCCTGCCCAATTTGGGTGTAAATTCTGTGGGCTGGAATTTTGCCCTTAGGCACATTATACGTCACACCACCGAAATTTGTTCTAGCAATCAGTCAGCTGCTTTTCCTAGCAATCTCCATAACAATCTTTAATTGTTGCTTTGCTATTTGGCTGTGGTTATAAAATGTAATTTTTTTTTCTCCCCTTGCCTGTCCTAATAGGAATATTATCTTGCACACTGCAGACATATTAAATTAGGCATTTACTCGGAAGTTTTGACTTCAATTTACTTTTTTTAACTTTTATTTCCCAGGAAATTTCTCTTCTAAATAGTCATTTTATGTTTCTTCACCTAACTACAAAGATATTTTAGCAAGCCTCTAATAATTGCGATATCAAAGATTGTTATTGTTTTGTCCCTACAGGGATCTTACTTTGTGTTTTAAAGATAATTCTGTTGTAACACATTATTGAATTAGGTGTCACTTAATGGGCTGTAGTGTTAGAAGGAAATTTCTTTTGCTAATGGCTTGCATTGCAAATAATCCCAACTGTGAGAGTGGCAGAACTGCAGAATAAATCGTGGGAGTTTGTGGCCAACCAGCCCAGGTGGATGTTAGTGCTGACACTGGCTCATGCTCTCAAGGACGAGTGTCTGGGTGTTATGGTCCTTTGCTTACCATAAAGGCTGATGTGAAACAAAGATATCTGGGGAGTGGGAAGAGGGTGCTTTGTTCTAGCAGTGGAAAATGTTCTGTTAAAAACCCCAAACTAATTATCGTGATTTGGGCCTATTTTCAAAGATAAAAATTTTTAAACAAAATGCACGTGGTGTGAGGAAAAGCATCTGAGAAACTGGAGAAATTGGCTGTGGCCCTAAAAAAGGCTAATAAATAATAGTCTAAAACATCACTTAATGCCCCACAGTAATCAAGTGTGTATATATTGCCAACACATGTATGTAGTGTAGAAGGGGTTTTAAACTGTGGAAATCATGACTAAAGAGCAGGTTTTATACACATCCCTCTGATCCAGCCTCTGGAATGCAGGTTGTGGCTGCTTTCTACAAAGGAATGCCCTGGCTGGTGTCCTGGGGGTGCCACTCTCCTGCTCTGCATTCATTGCTCTGGCTGCCATGTTCTTCATGTGAAGAATTATTTGAAGATACGCAGCTTTGGGGAGATGGAAGGTGAGTTATAAAGCAGCTTGTTTTCATAAATTTTTTTATTCTGGCTCAGTTTCCCCTCTTTCTGGGGCCCCTGATGACAACCCTGCCTGATGTGTGCCTGCACCACTGCAGGCTGGGGAAGATGGGTAAAATATTGTGCATTTTTGTGGTTGTGTCACTGACTGGCCGTGGTGGGGAAGTTTTGGTAGTCACTTGCCAAAGGACCAAGTCTGCATTTCATGGATTGTTACGTGTGGCTGGAGGTAAAGGAAAAGGGCTAAGAAAGTTTAAAGTGTGCTCAAATGAGAACTCTGACAGGGGGGTTTGGTTTGGATTAAAGAGGTGCTGTAGGAGAATGGGGAGCTCCAGCCCACTGAGTGTTGTAGACTCATGCAGGGACAAGGATTAATCCTAAAACTGCTTTCAAGCTCTGTAGGAGGTTGGGCAGACCCATTTTTCACTAGCAAGGGCCAAAAACAGCAGTGGGGAGAAAGGTAACAGTCACTTTGTCTAATTTAATGAGCATGAACAGAAATGTAATTATTTCTGAACTAAAGTATTTCAGATTTTGCCAGTTTGAGTCCCTGCTATCTTCAGAAGAGAGGGAATAACTTCCATGTTCCCCTGGCACGTGTGAGGGGTTGCTTTGTTTATAGCTGCATATGAAAAGCTGTTAGAACTTTTGTAAGAATTCTTTGTGTCAAGGGGATGCTGCCAGGGAGCTTTCAGGTCTCAGTGATGTCCAAACGTGCTGATTTCCCAGTAAAGTTACTCGCCCGGGCACGGCATTGCAGCGGTACAATCAAAAGGGGTCACATTTCATTTGCTTGGAGCCAAGAGTCCACATGTAGCCATCAGCACCCCTCTGGGCACCAATGGTATTTGCAGCATGTTTGGGACAAATGTGCGAGTTTGGACAGTTTTCCTAAAGAGACGGGTTCTGGGAGCTTTTCTGGGTCACAGTGTTGTCTGTTTTACCCTGTTTATGTCTGTGTTTTGAAAGACATCTGGATTCCTAAAATGATGCAACCCCAGAGGGCATTGTGCATCACAGAGTCATCATATTTCTAGGAACGCTCAGAGAAATAAATTTGAAATCCAATTCATGCAGGCTTCAAAGAAGAAGCGTTCAAACAAAAAAATCTTGGCGCTTGCGAGGAAGTTGGGTGGGGAATTTTCTTTTTCTCCCAAAAATCTGAGGAGACATAAATGCAAAGTATTGCCACTGCCAGGAAACACCCTGCACGGTGGATCCTGGGGTGCAATCATTCCTGACAGAATTTTCCAGCTGGTGCAGGGTCCCTGGAATGCAGGCACCGTCCCAGGCAGGATTTCGATAGCCAATGCTTTTGTCAGTCAAGCTGAACGTCGGAGCTGTTGCTGTTCAATTATAGATGTATTCTGGCAACCTTGAGGGAGTGGGCTTTCACCACAGTAAGAGAGGTAATTGCTTTTACTTTTAAAGCATGACCAAACCATAAATCAAGAATCACTGACATCTCATGAAAGGAGGCGAGTTTTAAATCCCTTTAATAGGATAAATGGGTTTTAAGCATGTTGTATAGGTCACTGTAACCTAAGCTAATGAATCTGACTTTAACAACCTGTATGAGAGTAACTACAGTGATATAAACAGTCTCCACAGGTTTAATGCCTGGAATATGTAGGTTAAATGATCCAAGTTTATATCCCTGTTCATGTTGTTGCCTGTAGCTTTGGAAAGAGCACTGAACAAGCTGGAAACTAATCCTGGGAGCTGAGAATTTGGATCTCAGCATCTGCCATGAGTAAGAAAAGGGGGGACAGCTCAGTGGTCAAAGGGGTGGCTCTCAAATCCTGGTGGAGCTAGCACGGCCTTTGCTACCAGTCTGCTAAATCAGGAGAGCTCTGGGAGGTGCAGAGTGTGTCGCTCTTTCCACACAGCCTTTCAGAAGTGACCTGTTGATTAGACTGTTTTTCTTCCATGAGTTGCACATTCTGGCCATGTTTCCCTGATTTGGGACTTTTCCCTTGTGGTACTGAAGGACATGTTTCAAAATAAGAGCCAGAATATGGAGCAAAGATCAAGGGGTGTGAGGATGAAAGATACAATGAAAACAAAATGACAGCCACTGGTATAAAGGGAAGGAAGGAAGCAAGAAGGATGATTCTCAGGAAATGGGTTTGGGCAGGTTCAGCTCCAGTGGCATGTCACACTCTGGGTCAGGTTGACCTACCCACTGTCTTCCACCACCTCCTTCAAGACCTGACTCTTTAAAATGTCATTTAAGAGGCTGTGATCTGAGATAAATTAACTTACTTTGAAGTCTTACAATACTTGGTCTTGTAGCGTCCCATCCCACGAAGAAACAGGACATGGGGTGTTGTGGTGAGCACAGGGGTGGATGCTCCAAGCTTGACCTGTGTTGGGTGGTCATGGGAGACAAGTCTTGTATTTCCACATCCCTGTGAAAGGGGAGATGCTGGTGAAGCATTGCACTCCCACACCCAGCGCTGGCTTCTTTGCTCTCTTTCTTTGGGGGAAAGAATATCGCGTTGTACTTGGTTTCGTAATGGAAAAAGAAATTATTGGCCCTTAGCCATAGTAATTTACATATCAGCAGTCTGTGAGAGGAGGCAGTGCTGTCTGTCTGGGCTTCCTGTGGGCTTGCACTGTCAGCAGCCAGTGCTGACACCGATCCACCAGCGTGTGTGGTAATCTCTGGTGCGTGCCTGACACAGTGAGCAAAGCACTCAGGATGAAGATGATGTGTCTGAGAACAGCCCGAGGGTGATTTATGCCCCTGCTGTGTGGGCAAGCCCTACCTTTTTAGACAAAGGGTTAGGAATCAGTGTTAGGGCTTCTGTGTATCTCAGAAAGCATCTTTTGGCCTTTACTTTCTCAGATAATTCACAGAATCACAGAAAGGTTCGGGTCAGAAAGGACCTTTAAAGCTCATCTCATTCCACCCCCTGCCATGAGCAGGGACAGCTTCCACTAAACCAGGTTACTCAGAGCCCCATCCAACGTGGCTCCCAGGAATGGGCATCCACAAGTTCTCTGGACAAACTGCTCCATTCACTGCTTGAAGAACAAAATCCTAAAGGACTAATTTAATTAAGAGGATGAATTGGGAAAAGCAGAGCAAACAGTCTTAATTAACAGTGTTCTAATGTATATACAGCAATGTAATCACGTTGCGTGCTTGGCATAGATGAATTAAGGGATTATAGGCTTTAAAAACTTAGCATTTTTGAAAATGTTTTATCATGTAGAAATGTGCTAGAAGTTCATGATGGGAGTTGGCTGTTTCCTAGCGTGATTTGAAATGCATGTTCATGCAATAGTATAGTGTGGTTTATATCCCTCTTTCCCAAATGTTGCCACTATGGTTGCAAATGTGCTGCCTTAGATAGAGCAGGAAGCATTGCTCTTAAAGGTTAAAAAACCCCAACCAACCAACCAACCAAAATCCCACAAAAACATCCCCAAAACAGGATCCACTCACCAGCATTGACACAAAACCATGACTTTGGGCCGTGCCATCGCTCCCTCTGCCTTTTGCAAGCGTTCTTAAGGACAGGAAGTGGCTAACAGTAATATTAAAGAAGGACTGATGTTAAAAACAAGAAGATAAATGATTCTGCTCAGCCTACTGGTTTAACATATGGTGTGGAGAAGCAAATGGGACGTGGTGACAGACCCACGTGCACAGTGTAATGGATGGTTTTGTTCAAAGGGAGCAGCACAGCAGCCCAGCTCCACTGGAGTCAGCTGCATTTGGGCACCAGGGAGGAAAGGATGCCTCAGCTTGAATGAGGGCAACGTGATGGATATGCCACACACCAGTTAGAGCTTAAAGCTGAAATCTGTCGAGGTGGTTTTGTGCAAAGGAGATACAGGAACTCCTGGCCTGGGAGAGGCTGTGTCCCTGCTGGTGCTGAGGTGCACAGGCAGCGGCTGACTGAAGTGGATTTTTTGGTTTTGTTTTTGTTAGTTGGTTTAAAGCCTCTTGAAAGCATTGTTAAACATCACAGACTTCCTCTGTGAGGAAGGAAGGAATTATGGGCTTTCACCCTAACGCCATCTGAGACTTTTAACTGTATGATGTGATGTTTGCACCCCCCTGTCTGTCTTTTAGGGGATAAATGACTGAAGATGTGAATCTTTGTGGCTGTAAGGAAAAGCTTAGGGTTTCCTGACTCTGTGAGCTGAGAGGCAGCTCTTGAAACCTTTTGCATACCTTACTCCAAAATAATATCCAGTGCCTGCAGAAAATAGTCTGTCCCAACCATTTTGAGGGAATTGGCTTAGAAGAACCCATTTCCTCTGAAAGGGTTAATCTTCCCCATGGAGTTTGCACAACCTCCTGGTTGTGGGAGGGTAGGAGCCTACACTGAGTGCAGGCACTGCTTTTGGTTTTCTCCTGTTACTCCATAGTGCTTGCTGAGCCCAGAGGATGCTCTGTTCTGGCAGTGCGTGTGTCTGGGTGAGGAGGGGAAGCAGGGCTGATGAAAGAGGGTTTGCCTGTGCTTGCCCATCTGTAAAGATCCGATGGTCTCGTGTTACTGAGATCACTTTTGCCACCACGGAAACTCGTTCCCCAAAGCTGCTGCTCGGTCTTGGTCTGGGCTGGTCTTGAAGAGTCCTTGCTCCTGTGCTGCTCAGTGTGCAGCTGTACATCTTGTGGAAGCAGGATTGCTGTGGATAACGTGGAGGGACAGCCACTGTGAGGCTGATCCTGGCTTCATCACAGCCTGTGGCAGCACTGAGAGGCCTGGCAGGACCCTACCTGGATGTGTGACACACCTTCACAGGCCCTTCTCTTTCCAGAGTGACATCAGTGCTGTGTGCCCAAGCAGGACGGCACTTGCACATCGGAGCTGTGTTAGAGCTGCCTCCATCTGAGTGTATTTATTGCTAGGAGCCGAGTCACTTGGAATGGAGACAAACGTTGGCTTTCCTTTGGGGAATGGGCAGTTATTTTACATCCATCGGTTTGTTCCTGGCACACGTAGCTTGGCAGGAATGCTGCCAGAGCACCAGTAATGCCTGCAGGATGGCCAGGACAGCATCCCATGCGTGCTGCTGTTGCAGGAGGCCCTGGAGATAAAGCAAATGCTTCCACAGAGAAATGGAAGCTCTTCAGGCTTCGTTTCCTTAACCTTTTGAAGCCCTGTTGTAGCTTGGGTTGTTCCTGGTTCTTAATGGATGTTTCTACATCTAACAAATTCCTGGTGCAGTAATTGGTTTTTCAATACTGAAGCATTTAAGTGTCTTAATTTTTACGCTAATGAGCTGGGATTCCCCACGGGTTGTCTCACAAGCTGTTTCAGCATCACAGAATTTCTCTGTGCCAAATATCACTGGTATCTTTTGGGAAGCAGGAGTTTCTGTGACCCCTCCATGCCATTAAGCTGGTTGCTGTCTGCCTGTGTCAAGGGTGACTTTGACAATCCAGTTTCCTCTAGGCAGCAGAGCTGCTCACTCATCTTTCCCTTGAGCAGCTTTCTACCCGCTTCCAACCTCAGCCAGCTGAAGCTCCTCTTTCTCCTCGATCTGATTTATTCAGCAGCTTCAGTGTGACTTGGGACCAGCACTAAAAGTGGAAAGTAGGCGTTGCTGGGGCACAACCCATCTCTTGTGTGCAGTATTTGGAGGAATGCTGCTGGCACCTCTGTGCCAGTGCTCACAGGGACCTGGTGGGGTAGGATTCACTGGTAAAATCCCCCTTTCCCTAAAATCCAGACAGCAGAACATGCTGCTGCCTGCTCGGCTGCAGCCTCTCTGAGAACTGCTCAGACAGCAATCAGAGGCTGCGTCTCTCTGCCAGCATATTAACGAGACAATTTACTGTGCTTTGCTAAATATTTACAGCATATTTACACCTGAATTTGAGCAACAAACCCTCTCACCCACAGAGATGCTTTGGGCTGTGAGGAATGATGCAATATACTGAAAAAAGATATTCCCAAGGATCCCTAAAAGTCACGCCAACAAACACAGCTCCTCTGCTGTTGAGCTGTGGTCTCCTTAACTCCCATAATGTAACTTTTGTAAGATTTAACAGGGAGACAAGCAGATGATTTAGCTGTTTTTCTGTGGTAGGTGAAGAGTAAAACCAGGCTGGAGTGGAGTGGAGGTACCACCTGGAGGATTTGAAGGAAAGCAGGGATTTCCATGGCTGAGCTGCCTCTGCTGAGCTGGGTGTTTTGAGGATGTGTCATTTTGGTGTGTGCTGCCAAGAGGGACAGGTGGGATGGCGCCCGTCTCTGAATGACAGAGGCGAAAATGGTAAGAAGCAAAGCAATGGTGTGTTGTGAGGTGCCATCAGGAGCAGGTAATGAGGCATCCCGAGTTGGAAATTCGGAGCTGGAACCAGGACATCTCCCATCACACTGAACGCTGCCTTCCCGAGGTGTCAGGAGATGGCCTCGGTCTGCTGAGCACAGCCCATGGAGGCAGGGGGGTACCAAAGGCTTCTCCTGGCAATACTGCACTGCACCCAGCCCAGACTGCTTCTTACTGGTGCAGTAATCCTACAGCTCTAGAAAACAGAGGAAGGACTCTGGATTTGGCAGCTTTGAGATCACATATTATATAGAAAGTTTTTGCTGCTTTTATTAAAAGATCATTGCCCTCACATACATTTTTGGGACTGAACACATGGCCAGTTGCTGGTGTTACAGTGACGGACCTGCAGCAGGTAATCCTCACTGTTTGCAATGAACAAGTCTGGGCTACTTTTTCTTATTTAAAAAAATGCGTTTTTGCACTCTATGAACATAAACTTAGTGATAAAAACAGTGGGAGCCAATCCGAATGCCCCAAGGAGGAGGTTTGCAATGAGGAGCACAGTACACACTGTCCCAGCCTAGAGCCTTAATTGCTTTGAACAGCAACTAACTGCAAATTTTCCTCCCGGGTTAAGGAAAGAGAAGAACCATTTAACCTCCTTGCAGACACACAGCGTCCCCTTCCTTAGCTAAATGCACTGAACTGAGGTATCCGATATTCTCATCCTGAGTAAATGCTTACTGCCAGGAATATGTAGAGTGAGATTCACAGGGTGTTCTCATTAAAATCTAGATCCTTGTAAACAGCAAAAGCCAAAGGGGAAAAAAAATACAGGGCTTGAATGTACAAATGAAATCATATTTCATGCATAATTAAGAAGAAATTGTGAAATCTTCCCAGGCATGGGAAGCACTGCAGTTTGATGCAGATGCAGCTGGCTGTCCAGAGCCTTGCCAGGGCTCCCCGCTTGTTGATCCTAAGCAAAAAGCATTTCAAGGGGAGGAAGCCAAGCCCCAACACCAGCAGTCTTTTCTTGTGGTCACCTGCGTTGAAGTGAAAGCACGAAAGGTTCGAAGCCCATCAGCCCCTTACCAGGACTTCAGCCTTTGTTCACAATGTCTGAGTAAGTAACACAGGTAGGAATTAAACAAAACCAAAACAAAGCATGAAGAAATGAGAAAAACTGTCTCAGCTTACTGTACTAAGGTTAAACTGGAGAGAGCTCTCTCCTTCTCACCCATCCTTTCCTGACAGTGGGCTCTATTCCTTTGTTTGTGCCCATGATGCCCCTCAGGCTGTATCTGGTAGAGGTCACCACCAGACAGCATTAATTAAAGTGCACCTCTCCCTCCAGAGGCCTTACACCCCTCTCCTGGGTCCATCCAGGCAGATTCAATTTTTCACCTTGAAACTTCTTTTTCTTCTTCCTAGTCTATGTCACTGCCTGGCCATGCTACTTAATTAGATGAGTTTTATTCTTTTAAATCTTATCCAGAAATACAATTTCATCATTTCTGCAGAGGTTCAGAGAAATATGAATGACAGCCTCTTACTATTCCATGATTTCACAGCAGCTGCCACCAAGGGCTTGTGCAATGATGGAGTTTATGAAGCCAGGAGGGAAAGCTGTTCTGCAGTTAAACAGGAGATGCTGTAGTTGTGTCACAATCTGCCATCTGTCATGAAAATACAGCTGAAAAGGCAGAAAGGGTGGAACTTAGAGCATGAGTGCATCCTTGCAGCACCTGGTGTCCTCTTTGTCCTGCAGAAATACTCCTTGGCCTCAGCGAGGTGAAGCTGGGGTTGGCCAGCAGTGGTGGGTGTCGGTGACAATGGCCTGGCGTGGTCAGCAAGGGGTGTTGTCCATCTGTGTGCTGGGAGTCCTGTGGGCTCCTCCTGAAGTTACTGCCCATGGCAGCAGGAGAGGCTGAGCTGTCCTTTGTCCACCCGTGTGTGATCCTGCCGTGGGTAGGATGGGCTGGGTGGGAAGGGAAAGCTGAAGAGAGCACCGAGATAACCCTGTCAGACAGAGCAATTCCTGCTTAGCCACTGGTGTGAGGAAGTGTCTTGGATTTCAGAGCAAAGTCATCCTTGCTTTGTCTCATGCAGAGACCCTCAGCTGGATCAGGGGTGTAAATTTTGGGTGTCAGTAGAGACTCCTGAAACACCTGCTTAGGAAAAACACACAGGAAAGCTCCTGGAAGTGCTGGCAGAGCCAAGCTGTGTCTCCTGTCCTGGATGTGAGGTTCAGAAAAGTGAGTATCAGCTCCAGTGTTTCCCTTGCAAGGTGCCAGGTGTGGGATTTGTTTCCTTTCTGGGGTTTCTGGGGAGCTGACCACACCACAGACACTGAGGCTTCGGGACGTGCCCTGTTTGTACTGGGACACACTGGGCTCTTTGCACCTGATCCTCTGAAGTGGTCCTCTAATTAAATTTAATATCCAATTATTTCAAAGGTCTGTGCATGCCAAAATTTGGGTATATGTTAATGTGACTTGGGAGCCTGCAATTCAGCCCTTCAGCCCAGCAAATGCCCTCCACGAGTTCCTGCCCATGAGTCCCACGGGTGCTGATCTGCACCACCAGGCAAGGGGCTGCCTCTAAAAATTTGTCTGTACAAGAGATCCCTGAGCTCGCTCAGTCATGGAAGATGGAGCTGGGTGTCTCTCTCCAAAGTCCCGTGTAATGTCCCCACCACCAGTCTGTTCTCACCTCCGGCACAGCTGGTTTTTCAGCAGTCAGATCTGCCGTTTTCAAGCATGAAGCCAGAAGGAAGCTGGATAATGCAGTTAATTTAAATGGCCTATTTCACTTAGAAAATCCTCTGCTAATTCCTGCTGTTTTCCAAGCTGCTAAAAAATTTAAGAAGACAATAATGTATGTCACTGTAGGCAAGTAAAATAGCACAATTAATTGCATTTTAATTTTTTTAACGTCTTTTGTCTTGCAAACTTGGGAGAAGGTTGAAAACTAGGATGTTAAAGAGAATAATTAAGGATAACAAGAGGTAGGATTTACATCAGAACAGTTTTACTGTGAGATATATCAGTTTTACAGTGGGATAAATCAAACATCTGCATGTAGGAACATGCAGACCATTTACTTTTTGCTTGTCCAGGCTCATCTTGAGCCTGTGTTGTCTCCCTGAGCCTTCACCTCCAGGTACAGCACTGCGTCAGTACCTGTCTTTTGTACAAGCCAGCTCCAGCTGGGATGTGCAAGGAAAAGGAAAATATTTTTTCACCTGGCTTCCCCAGTAAATGTCTCCTCGATGTGACTGGAAATCTGATGGTGCACTTCAATTATTCAGCTAATTGGGAGATGAGTTAATTTTTGTGTCAAGCTGTGCAAATGAGTCAATGGGTTTAGAATCCTCTCAGCCCAATACCAGTCTTTTTGACATGCCTCTGAAAGCCTGTTCCTTTTAATGCTTTTCCTCTACACTAGAAGAGAGGTTAATATTATTTATTCTTTCCAGAAAGAAAAAAAACCAATATCAAGTGTTTTGAAAGCTGTGACCTGGAGGCTTTAATTGTGCTGTGCAGTCAAGGGCAAGGCTTGCATTCAAAACTGCAGAGACAGACAACAACGTGGATCAACATAATAAAAGTTATTCAGCTGAAAGAGAAAAAAAAACTACACCAAAACCCTGGAGATTAAATATTTACTGGTAAGTGCAGTGGAAAAGGTATAAAGAGGTGGTTGTGTTCAGAGTTTTAAAGACCAAATTACCTTCCCAGCAAAAGGGCTGCTAAGTGAGGTTTCCATCCCACCAGCAGCTGCTTCCTGCTGACATCGGTGGCTTTTCTGTGAAATAATGGGGCAATTATGCCTTGTTGACCTCAGGAGTGTTTGTAGGGAACAAGAGGAGAAGCACCAGTTGGTCAGGGCACGCTGGCACAGCAGCAGAGCATCACCCATCAGCAGGAGCTCCAGACTGCCTCTGGGACAGGGAAGATGAATTTTAGTTTGTTTTGTTTTTTTTCTTGTAAATAACGCCCCAGGCTGCTGTGACTCTGGCTGTTGAAACATGTTCAGTCCCACACAATAGCTTTGACTCTTGCAAAATGAGTGAGTGGGTCCTCAGGCTGAACAGGGGCGGTGGAGGCAGTTGAAGTCCCTGTGCTGAGGAGCCGGGTGCTGCCAAATCTCCCTTTTCCATCTGCAAAGGGCAGCCTAATGTGGGAGCACTGCAGCAGCGCAGATGGGCTGAGCTGCAGAAGGTAACAGAGCACTTCCCCAAATTTTCCCTCCAGTGCCTGAGCTTCTGAGGCTAATGAAGCTTTAAGGGATAATGTGAATTGCTGCATAAATTGATATCCTTTGCTAATTGCATCAGCATTTTGCTTTGATGAAATCCTAGTATAAGGTGCCAAGAAACTAATAACGTACAACATCAATAGCTATTTTACAAAAAACAAAAGTCGGTGATTGATTGATTGAACATCTGATGATTCATGGGGCCATGAGCCAGGTCACCAGGAAAGGTTTTTAAAAGTTCAGTGGAAAAGTATTTCAACATGGTAAAGGATCATCCCTTTAAAAAAATCAACCCCCAAACATTGTCAGAACGTGATTCAGGCTACTAAGAAGAAGGTCACCTTGTTCTGCTCGCTGAGATGAAACTTATCACCACCCACAAGTTGCTCTCTTGCTTTTCCCCCTCTTTGACTGCCAGCCAGTCATCTTGTCCCAGTTGCAGGAAATCAGGTGGCCAGAAACACGGCTGAAGGTCTCCGGAGCCAAACTGCTCCCAGGCCAGGGCTGCTGTGAATACCTCACCAGCATTTTCGTGGCCAAATTGGATAGAGGCACATTGACTCTTTTTAGCTCGGGGTCTGGCAGAAGGAAAAGCCCTGGTATTCTTGCACGGCGCTGCCTCTGCGTCAGATGGTTGATAGCAAACAAATTGTTATTACCTGGCAGTGGGTTGGAAAGAGAAACTCATTCACTTGAGTTTTTTAAGGACATAAAAGAGCTCATTGAAGTGGTGCCATTCCCAGAGAGCCGGGGGCTGCATCCTGCATGGCTGTGACCTCCTTTGATGCTCCCTGCCAGCTTGTTTACCCTTATTTCAGACACTTCTCCCTCGACCTTGTGGCAGCCTCCCCTTACTGCTGTGGTGTTGACAAATGCATTTCATATCTCCAACTTCTGTGCTCCAGTGAGACCCCTCCCCATCACCACCGTGCGAACCAGAGGTGTTTGCACGGGCAGCAGGGTCACACAGGGTGACGGTGGTGGCACCAAAGCCAAGAGCTGATTTGGCTGTCCTGCTGAAGGCAAGGATTTGATGCCCTTATTTTCTTAGGTGTAATTTGTAATTTGGAAGCTGTTCGTGATGGCTGTGAGGAAGTGGCTGGCTGTCCACTGGTGTGGGAGGTAGGTGCTTGCCCAGCCAGCAGTGCAGGAACAAAACCAAACATCCCAACAGATCCTGGGAACGCGTAACTCCTGTAAGCCATGGACAAAAGCACTGCTGCTTCCCGAAAATATATAAAGTTTGAACGAGAAGAGAGGAGAGATGAGCCCAAAGGTGCAGGGCCAGGGGATGGTGTTTTGGGGATGGGCACACACCCACCTCCCCGTGAGATCCAAGGGTTAAAACACGTGTCAGCGCTCGAGAAAAATCCATCCAAGTTGCATAAAAGCATCGCTTATTCCCAAATGAAGGAAGAACTGAAGAATTCCACTGAAACCACCTGGGTCATCCACCAGGATTTCCTTACCCTTCAGCTCCTGGCTCCTCTGTTTCACCTGCATGACTTTTATTCCCACGTATTCCTTTTTTCATTGGCACCAAGCATGTTACTGGAAAGCCTTATTGAATGATATATAAATGTCCACAGGAAAATACATTGCTAAAGCAGCTTCTGCGAGCAAATAATTTCAAGCCAATCTAATTTATTTCTAAGATGGAGCTGCGGAATGCATTGATATGTCTTTATCCTCGCAGGACTTTTGACGTTGTGCCTGTGCCATTCCTTTAAGCCAGCGGAGGAAATACAGGCTAAAAATAATTTACAACAAAGTGGATGTATTAAAACGGAAAGGATGAGAAGACTGTTTCCAAAGAGAAGTAGGAAAGGGTCTGAGCTCTGCACTGGTTTAAAGGCAGCGGTAGGATCCCATCTACTCTTGCCATCCCATATCCTGCACCCATGGAACTCTCATGATCTCAGCTCTGCATCCCTGAAGACCATCCAGGGAAAACTTCTGGATGTTCTGCCCAGTTGCTCAGGCCGATTGTACTGGAAGAAGTCAGTTCTCACTTGCATAAAGGATAAGGTGATTAAACTAAGGATAAGATGATTAAGTGTATTTGAAGTTTCTGTGGTCATGGGCAGCAGTGTCTAAATCACACCAGGAATTGCTATTAGGTCCTGCCAACATGAAGAATTTGCTCTTGTTTAATCTGATTCCACTTTTCACATTAATTTAGCTAAATGAATGCAAGTCACAGTGTATTGAGAGAGTGGCTTATTTTAATTAATCTTAAACCAGTTCCAGGTCAAATGCAATAACTAGGAAGAAGTCACTAAAACTGATGTAAGTGTGTCTGTATAGGGATTTCCCTGTTTAATTAAATGGGGATTAAGTCATGCTTTTATTTAAAATGCTGCAACTTCCATGTGCAAAAGCTTGGATCAGTTAAGCAACTTTAAAAATTTAACTCTAAAAAGTTACAAATTAATAAAATAATCAGAGAAGTCATCAGGGAAAGCATATGAGAGAGGTCCAGGACATTATTTTCATTATTCAGTTGGTTCAGTCATTGGGTTTCCCTGTCCCTGTTGTCCCTGCAAGCTGTGGCACTGTGGAGCTCCACGAGGTAGGTGTGAAGCAGCTGAAATCTGGTCTTCAGCTCCTCCTTTCCTCCACATTCCTGAAACACAATGAATTTCTCTTGCTTTTTAAACAGTGTGATGAGAGCAGTGGCATTGCAGGCACTTGGATTTGGTCCAGCTGGGGGGATGACACTGAGGTAAGTGTGGAACACTCATGGACCATTTGCTAATTCAGGACAGATGCTTTGTGCCATAAAGGGTGCAATTCCCAAATGAGTGGATCCCAGACCTCGTTCCCTCACAGCCAATTATACAGCTCTTATCAATTTTATGCTTTGTTGGGTTTTTTTAAACCAACCCAAAGGAAGCGTGTATGTATGGAAGATAATTGCTAAGAGCACCATTCATAACTCTTCCTCTGCTTCCAGTTTATGCCTCAACACTTGATGTTACCCATTATGCAGAGATCAATGTGTCAAAACGAGGTAGATTTATAGTGAAGATAATTCTGCTTCTGAGTTTGAAAAAAAGAGTGTGATATTTTCACTGAGTTAATCAAAGGAATTCAAAGGGGGTTTAAATCTTTCAATTTTCCATGGCTCATGGAGAAGACGGAAAGTGTTTGACCTCTAGTAAACCAACTGAATTCATGTGGTGGCTCTGTAGATAAATAAAACGTCCACCCAGACAGAATATTGATTACTTAGGTGCTATTTGCTGAATCACAAATAGGACCATCAAATGCAACAGGAAGAAAGTATCATAAAATACATCAGGGCATCCCAAGTGCTGGGCTTAATGCAAAGAGACAAGTTAAATAAGTGGTATTAAACTAACAAGGCTGAGAGGTGGCAAGCTGCATTGCTCCAGTGCATTTCTCATGGCAGTGGCAGGTCCTCCACACCGGCCACCACTCACTCTGGCACTTGCTTTAGGGGGCAACTTGCTAAAGGGGCTGAGGTTGTCATGGAAAATTTGGCCTCTAAATGCTCTCGTCATGCACCTGGCACTGAGACACGAGGCTTTGGGCCGGGTGATTGACCAGAGAAAGAATTACCCATCTGGGCCATTTGCAGCTGTATTTTTTTTAAGTGCTGGTTGTGAATCAGAGCTCACAGACTGCTGAGGTGACCAACTCCTGGGGCTTCTGGTGCCACTGGGAGTGTCATTGCTTGGGACAGTGGCCACACTCACACAGTGGGGGGATCAGCGTGCAGGGAGGATCCATCACCTCTCGTTAGACATCAGGAAAGAAAGGACAGGGTTTTCCCACCTCTTAAGAGACCATAGCCCTGGATGGATATACCTGCCTGGTTTAAACCAAAAAAACAACCAAAAAAAAGAGGCAAATCTGGGGATTTTGAGTAGTGTCTGAGTTCTGAGCAGAGCCCTTGTGACTCTGACCCTGTGAGGGATTATCACAGGTAGGACCTGTGTCTCTGGGTGGGCAGAGGGCACAGGATCACCTTCCCCACCTGTCAGGGGAATCTTTTCCATGCTGAGCAGGGTGGTGTGGGAAGCAAGAGAAGAGAATTATGGAAAATGTGGCATGAAAAACAGAGATACACTTAATTTGCCTTATGGAAGTGAGCTCTGGCCAGTCCTGCTGGGTTTTACACAGATTTTACTATCAGAAAAAAACTGACCTAGCAGCAGTGTACAAAGGGACAAAATTACAGGTATTCTCACATGAAAGAAATTAAAATAAGTAACTTTTGCTCTTTTATATTTGTGCAAGAAGTCACCACGAAATGCATATCCTGTTTCACCTTCTTTCTACAGAAAATACAAAAACTGCTATTAATTCCAAGCGTAGCAGCACTGCTGGAAGAAGTGATCATAAACCAAACCTCAGACTAATAATCTGGGTAGTAATATTTCTAAGTTGAGATCATTTTGGACGTGTCACCTTTGGCTGAAGTTCCAAGCCAGGCATATTTTCTTTTGTATTAAATATATCATGTGTCATGAGGCAAAAATGAAAATAACCCCAGACTTACTTTATAAAGCTGTCTTCAGACAGTGCTGTAAAAACTGTTTTGTTTGACTTCTCTTGGATGACAGTGGGCTTCAGATTGAAAGAACGTGTGCTGTAGGAGGCCCAGAATAATCCTTTCAGCAGATGTGGGTATCTCCAGTAATTCTTGCTGTAGGGTATAAACCTCTGGATGTGAGCAGAGAAGTGGGATGGATCCGGGTCTGACGGGGTACAGACACTTTCAGCCCGCTATGGAAATCTTGAAGGGAATGTGTGCAGAGACCCCTGTTTACAGTGACTGATGCCTTTCAGGGCTTATCCAAAGCCAGACAGACTCCCAGGGATCTGCTGCTTCTGAAGGGCTTTTGTGTTGCTGGGCTTTTGTGTACGTGAGGGGGCGTGGACTTGCACAAACATCTTCTCGGACCCAAAGAAGCAGAACAACAGGACAAGGATGAGCTGGACTGAGAATTTAACATCCAAAGAGGAACAGGCAGGCAGGATGGTTTGTGCCAGTATTTGGCCACAGGGGGAGGATTATGAAAATATCTGTGTTAAAAATCCCCAACAGTTGAAGACCAAGGTTTTTAAGAAAAAAAACAGATGAATTCTGTTCAGTTCAGGATCTAAATATCTTAGAAGTCAGACCACAGGTTGGAAGTCTAATGGGCACACCCCTGAACGAGCACCAGCTCCTTGGTGTTAATGAGGGAGAGAATCACCAAAAGCAAAGAGGGGTTTTAGGGCTTTGGTGTGGGCTGTGCTGCCACTGTGGGAGACTTCAGGAGGGACCTGGTAGGATTTGCACACATGCCTTGCTCTGTGCATCACGTGTTTGAGCACATATTTGGGGAGGTTTCCTGCATTTTACACTGGCACAGGTGTGGAAGCTGGGACACTGCAATCAGGCTCCAGTGCTCACTGACCTGGTGGTGGATTGCCAAAATCCCACCTCTGCCTGGGGCTGACTTTACGTGATTTTGTGCCTGTGAGGTGAGAGATAAAATGGATCTTCCCGGGGTTACAAGCACAATATCTAATCTTTATCCCCTGGATTATGAATGGTGTGATTCCAGGTTAATAATTAACAGCGAAGGTTAATGGAAATGAATGTGTCAGCTGCACTGATCTCTGGGGCCCTTTGTTTTCCTCTGGCTTCACGCATTTTGGGGATGGAGGAGTTCCCAGAAGTGGCTTTGCTGATTTGTTTGTACATGGAGCCATTTGGCCCATCTCATCCCCAAATCTTCCTTTGTCCACTTTAATGCCCAGGTGGTGCTGCTCTCCCTTAGCCGGTTTTCCAGGCAGGAATACCAAACAGGAGGGATACCCTTACAGATAACAAGCCTGGATAATTAAACAGGGCTCCCATCAGTGCATTAAGGTTTAGCCTGATGCCTAGCTGGAGAAATTCGATTTTAAGATACCAGACTATCCTCCTGCCATCAAGAGGCAAAAGTCATATCCATGTGTACAGGTGCTCTGTCTAAATCCTCCCAGAGATGGGACACACAAAAGCAGGAGTCTGGGTCACTTCCCCCTTCTCTGAGCTCTGTGTTCATTGTAACTGGTGGATTATCTTTTATTATTAATGATTACTTATTTTCCTCTTATTTTCTTATGGTCCCGGCTGGGCACAGACTACCAAGGAAGTAAAATCCTGGTGACATCTAGTGGCTGCCGGGGCTTCTCTGAGGCATTAGAGGTGCGAGCGCCTCTGCTCTGGGCATTTCAGCAGGCTGTGCACACAACAGAGATGGAACTGGGCCTTTCAAGACCAACAGACTCCCACAACCTCAATTTAGAGACCTTCCCATCTTTCTCAAGGACAATATTGCTGGAACTGCTCTGATTTGTGCAGCAGTCCAAGCAATCCTGTCCCACCTGGTCATAGCCAGCACCTGTGATGCTTTAGGAGACACCAAAAATGGGTGATGTCACCAAAGTGGCCTTTTGTACCCCAAATCCTGCTTTCCTTTAGAACAGCCCCCGATGTCTCACTGCCTGGCTCTCTGTGGGTGATGCTCACCAGCACCCACAGACTGGCTGTGTGCTCAGACATATCACAGGAAGACTGGTTTGCAGATGCCTGGTGAGAGAAATTTGGGCCAATTACAGAAATATTTTGAAAAGCCAATTTGCAAGGAACATAACGTGGCACTATGTGTTGTTAATTAGCAAATCCGAAAGGAAATACTGCGTGAAGCTGGAAGATCTGGGGCGGGTGCTGGCTTCATGCCAAGTAAAACTGGTACTTAGACGAGGAACACTCATGTGATTTGAGTTTGGGACACCTAGTTTGGGCAGCCTGCAAGAACAGGCTACTGCCAGAGTGCATCAGCAGTTGTGGGAAAGCGTGGCTGAGGAAAGGTTTGAAAGAAACAACTGCAGAGAGGAAGCAACACCTGTGTGCTGGAGGGCTCGTGGCAGCTGTTCCCCCCAGGGCAGGCTCGGGGAAGGGTTGCCCTCATTAAGGCTGAGCACAGATGCCAGCTTGGTCTTTTCCCATTGCTCTGTGCCTGGAATGGGGAAACAGACTTTGATTTCGTGATGAATGAGTGAAATTGTATTTGGGTTCTGCTCGAGCAAATCAGCAGTAATTTCAGAGTGCCTGAGCCAGGGACAAGGCTGGCACGTGTGGCAGCACTGTGTTCCTGCGGGTGTGCTCTCCACGCCTCAGCAGGCAGCCACAGCCTGGCGTGGGCTCTGCCTCACCAGCCAGGACCCCTCAGATTCAAACACAGAATCAGCACAGACCCAGTTTCAATGAAGTAAACAGATACCAGAGGTGTATGGCCAGGCAGGTCGTTCCTTCCCACGCGCCATCTGCCTCTGCAGTCCCACATCTCCACGTGCTCCCGTGGTCATCCAGCTGGCCTGGCTGCGGGTTGCTGCGGGCAGCTGGGCAGCAGCTTGCACGTGTCCTGCACTCATGGGTTGCTGGGGCAGTTTGAAAGCGAGAAATTATAAGGGAAACTGAGGCTTGTGATGGTGCAGTTGACAGGTTTCAGCATGGCCAGTCAAGGTGTCCAGCTAGTAACCAGGGGCGGCCTGTCATGTATAATTCATCAGGAAATGAGAGCTGCAATTATCATGTGTGTGCACAGCAATATGCCTGCAATTACTGGATATATTTACACCCATTACAGCTCCGTACAGAGAGAAATGAACCCCTTCTTTCCTGCTGGGGTGCTTCCAACCACAGCACGAATCCTCAGCACGGTCAGGGCTCAGACCACCAGCACCCTTCTAGGAGGAAAAGCAAGCAGTCTTCTTTTTAACAGGAACCCAGGTTAAAAATGGTGATCGGGTGCCATCCAGACAGCAGACAGGCTACGTGGGAATACAGGAACCCTACAAATAAAGAGGCAGAAAGAAAATCCCCGAAGGGAGCAGGCTGCAGAGGTGGGAGTGCAGCACATCCACGGCAGCAGATGGGGCTGGAGAAGGCTCTCGCCTGCCTTCCCCCGGCTCTGCGCTGCAGGCAGGAGCGGCACCTCCCCTTGGGAACCTGTTCCCTGGCTCTGCTCCAAACCGAGCGAGAGCTGAACCCGCGGCAGGTGAGCAAAGCTTTGCCCTGCAGCCCCTGCCAGCCTGGGCTGCGCAGAACGCGTCGGTAAGGGGCAGCTGTCCGTGGGGACCCTCGCTTCACTCAAGGCCACTTGCATGAGGTGCCAGTCAGAGTGAATTAAGGAGGCAAGATCTGACCATGAATAAAGGTTTTGAAGACTTCACTTTCGTTTATAAACACCTAATGTTATTTTTGCATTCAAGTCCAATTTTCAAAACAGAGTTGAGAGCAAGGCTCCCTGGAAGCCCTGACCTCAGGGCTTGTCTGCAGGAGCAACTCTACCTGCATTTCTGCTGTAGTCAAAATGTAAGTGAATTAAAATAAATCCAATTATAGCCATGCTTTCTCTGATGGAACACATCCACACAGGCTCACCATCTGCTTTAACTATTCTGTGCTATGAATTCATAGCCCTGTATTGTTCAAGTTAGTCTTCTGGGGTAGTTTTGGGTAAACAAAGATTAAATCTGTTCAAAAATATGATTTACAGTAATGTTTATGTAAGGGTGTTCTACATTACTTCAGTCTTGTTTTGAACTGTTTTTCATGCAATATTAATCTGTTTTTCCAACTGATGAAATGAAATGTGTGCTAACTCTTAATATGCAATCCCTCATTTTGGACTGACAACGGTTTATGCTGGGTTTTGTTGAAAGGGTTCCTGATTGAGTTGAATTACGTTGAAGTTAGGTCAATGACCTGGAGAGACAGTCTATGTTTAGGGAGTTGCCCGTGTTTAAATGGGGTTAAAGTTGTCCCACCTGTAATTGAACTGTTTCAATGCATTTTATGTATGCACAATCAGGCTCCAGGTAATCTATGACTCTCCAAAACGAGTAAGAAAATGCATGCAACTCCTTAAGAGGAGCCTGCTATATATATGAAAGCATATCGAGGGTGTTATTTTCATTACTTAGTTGCTTTAGATCTTTGTTTTCTCTGTCCCTCCTTGCCTTTTTTACCAGTTATCTCGAGGAAAGGCCTCCCAGTGCTGTTCCTGGCAGAGGAATGCAACGAGAGCTGGCATGGTTTCACGTGCCCACCACGGACACTGGCCCTCAGGACCCTGAGCGTGACAAGGGCTGAGTGCAAAGCCCAGGTGCTGCATCCAGCACACCCCAAAGCCACTCCTGCTGCCCCAGGTAAACCACCGGTGGCTCTATATCAGCTTTTTCCCAGGCTGAGTCTAATGAGTCTCCAATTAACAAAGACTTCTGTCTGCTGGGCACTAATCTAAGAGAAATGTGGTTGTAATGTTGTAACAAGGTTCCAACTCATGTTGATTATTGAGATCTGTTTATGGGGACTATAATTTCATTCCAGGCCGCTTGCATAAAGTGCCAGTCAGAGTGAATTAAGCAGCATAATCCTAATTTTTGCCTAAATTCAGTGGCAAAACTTTTAATATTCTCTTTACCTTTGAATTTGTTGCTGTTACTCATCAGAAAAAATGTGTGCTGTTGAGTGAGACGTGGAGGAGAGTTTCTAAAGAGGGAACTGTGTCTCTTCAACTAATTACCAGTATTCAAAGGAAATTTAGGACTTTTTAGGCAGTGGCTGACACAGAAGACAAAAGGTGTTTGACATCATGACCAACAAATCTGCTCTGGTGGCTCCACAGAAAAATGAAATGCTTGCCCAGACGCATCAGTCTCATTTAGGCTCTCTTTAATGTATCCTGGCTGGCTCACCAAAACTGAGATGGTGTTGATACCAGAAGTATCAGAGCAGCCGGGATGCTGGGATTACTAGAGGTGGACAGGCCGTGTAATTTGGGTGAAAGTAGCAAGCCAGAAGGCGCCTTTATTTGTGGAATTACCCCCTGCCCTGGCAGCCCACCCCTTGCTTGTAGCAGTAGCAGTACCCTTGAGCCTTTAAAATCCTGCTGTCCGCAGAGCAGGAGACAAAGCCAGGGTGGGTGAGTTCAAAGGGCAAGAAGTTGCTACAGAAATCTCAACTACCCAGCCCACATCCCCCCAGCAGCTCTCACACCGTCCTGACTCCCTGTAATTGCTTCACAGAGAATTCATTTTCCTGGCTCTGAAGCTCTCCTGGACGTGGCCAGGCTCTGCCACCCATCCCCTGCCACTGCAGGGACACGGACACTGCCGTGGCCCTTGGTCCTTTCTCCCTGCTCACCAAAAGGTGCCAGCAAAGAGCTTTGGTTCCTCGGGCTCAGCTGCCAGCACTGCACACCCAGTAACTGATTTTTCTTGAAAGACCTGATTTTGGCATATTCCCCAGTGGGACTGGAGTGCAGAGTGAAGTCTTATTCTGCTGATCTGGATAATGTCATCAGATGGAGACAAATGATTTTTAAGCAGGCATTTCCACTAATTTCAGCAGTGGATTTTTTCCAATTAAAAAAAAAAAAGACTGAATCCCATGTGTGCCCATGCAGGAGTGTGGTCTATAATATTTAAATTGCTATATCCCAAAGGCTGAGTACAATGGAGAAATCAACAATTCAGAAAATAGGGAGTGTGGATTTGCATTGGCCTTGAAGAAATGTATTCTGTAAAATCTTTTAAGATAAGGGAAAGAGGCAAGATACTTTTATAGAGTTGTCTGAGTTCTAAAACCTGTTGTTTGAGCTGAAGTTACAGTAGGAATGGGATGATGGGATGGAAAGATGGGAGATGGGAGTGCTTAGGTGATGGTGAGGGAACCTGGGCTCTGTATTTGGGAGAGAAGTGAGGTGATCATTAAGGCACAACAACAAAATTTTAAGGGCATTTGGTCATCAAAGCTACAGGGAAATCTGCAGAAGAGCTTTATGGATGTCCCAGCCCTGGTGACCCACGCACAGCCAGAGCTCTGGGGGGGCTGCACACCATTTGCTGCAGGTACCAGAGGGATTCAACAGCACACAGAATTAACAGGACTTCCACGTGTTGAGCACAAACCCGGGTGTGCAGCCACGCATGACACGTGTACACACACGCATGCGAGTGTTTGGCTCCAGAGTTGCCTGGTTTTGCATTATGCACACACCAGGGCCAACAACTGCCCCAAAAAACTCAGCCAAAGCTGGTTCTCCCTCCCAGCCCAGGAAACCCTCTGTCGGGATAGCAGCTGGGCAGTTTTCTGATCACTAAAAAATTCTTCAGAAGGGATTGTAAAGCAAGCTCTCTAGAGCCCAGGGATCACGGCGGTTCAGTAGGGCTGGAGACGGAGTAAAATCACAGTGACATCTAGTGAGCACTAATGTTTCACAAAGGTGCTACCAGTGGAAACAATAATCACGTATAAGAAATATAAACCAGCATTTTAAACACATAGCACAAAAAATCAGAAGCCAGGGAAAGAGGTGGGCTACAAGAGAGGGTAGATTATGTGAATCAAAGTGCTGCAGGGCTGACAGAGAGCAAAGTACCGCAGCTGTGGAAGGGCTGGGGGATGATTTCTGCAGGGATCTTTCCTAGGTCTGCATTCCTCCCTGCTTCAGCAGAGTTTGCTGATGGTACTAAATTGCAGCACATTCATATAAAAGAAACTTGACGTTTTGGAGACTGGGAATAGAACTAATAAAATGATGTGCAGCTTCGAAAGTACGAGCTAGTCCCCAGAGAGGGGAAAGAAAAATGAACCCTGTTCCGTGGCTGGAATATGTGGTGTGGCAGCAGCTCTGCCTCAGTGCCAGACAGACACTGAAAGAGAAAGGAAATAAAGAGGAAGTTCCAGCTGGGCATCAGAGCTACCATTCAGGTTTGCATCTTGAACCAAAGCAGGGTTTGAGTTGTGCTCGGCAGCAGTAGGAACTAACTGGTTTTGCGATGTTGATTGAGTGTTTTCAACTCCAGGTTACTGACTGAGTGATGGCAGTTCAAAAAAAAAAGATTTTTCTTTTGATTGTGAGTATCAGCCAGGCAGTCTGGCCACAGTCATGCCCACTTGGCCAGGCTGGGCTTCAGTTCTGCTGTCCTGCCCAAGCACCCTGCTGGGGCTGAACCCCATTAATGAGCAAAGGATTAAGAAAAACTCCTTCTCCAAGGAGGTTGGGGCAGGACATTGCCTATTTATGTCTTCATTGTGCAGAGTGATGAAAACCCAATCAGACGGATTAGCTGGAGTTACAGCGGGGACAGGGAACTGATGCAGTTGGTGAATTGATTTTGCAGATTTAACCCAAGAATCTTTGTGGCCACATAAATATGCAGGCAAATTTTCATATGATGAAGCATTCAGGAGCTGCTTTGACAAAAGTTGAGAAGGAAGCACTCAGCCAATTTCCAAGCCCTTCCCTTGAGTCCCCAGCAGCCAGGCAGGTTTAGTCTCTCAATTATTAGCTGGAAGCAGAATACACATTCTCACTGTCTGATTTTAGATGCCGCTGGAGAATATCCCTCAGATAGATGTGTAAGGGGAGAGACAGATTCAGGCACATCAGATGCTATGGCTGCCTCTGACTGTTGTGAGCAATAGCCACAGAATGGGAGTTTATTAAAAATGGTAGCACAAATTAACTACTGGGTTTCAATGATTAGGTGTGAGATTTTCTAGAAGGAAGAAATGCGTAGTGGGACTTCAAGTGCCGCATTTCAGTAAAGATTTTTATACAGTGCTGTCTGGAAAGTCATTAGCTATGCTGACATAGACAGGAATTAGAGGAATAATTGCAAATTGGGTAAGGACCTGGCAAAAGACAAATGATTTGGTGAGGTTGCTTAGTGCTTTCATGGGATGAAGGGGATGGTGTTCACCTGCTGAAGGATTTATGGACCTGCTCACTCCTTCTTCCCAGCAGAGCTGGAGAGCACCTGGTGCCACTCATGAAAGCTGGAAAACGAGGGAAAAAGACATTGCAGCTGCTTTGCTGGCCTGGCTGGCTGCTGAGTCCTGCTGCATCTTGGAAATTTCCCAAAGGGTTTGCACAGCTCGGATATTTTAGCAGAAAGCTATCCTGAGCTGAAGGCACTTTACTCCATCACCACCCTGGGTTCAGGGTGTCAGTCTCCAGCCCCAGAGATAAGAATGTATTTGTCAACATCATGTTTGAGTCTGTTTGTGTGGCCCAGGGGATGGCAGGGGCTGCACTGGAACACAAGGTGCAGCGCCTGGCACTGGGCAGGGCCCAGCACAACTGCTGAGAAAGCAATTAAAAATAGCATTAGTGTGAATTGACAAATCTAATGCTTGGTTTGGTCTCAGAGGGACGTGGCTGAACCACACGCTTTTCCCCGTGACAGCTCTATTTATATTAAATAGAGGAGCAGAAGAGATGTGCCTCCAGATGCTTAAAAAGCAGGTGGTTGCTTTTCAAGGACTGTTTGACCAGAATTTCACACCACAGCTCCTATCAAACAAGGGTTTGGAAGGCGGATGACAATCTTCCATCATGACAGCATCCTCAGCATCTGCCTGTGAGGAGACACTGCCCTGAGTGCGGCATCAATTTGCAAGGGTGTGATGAGGAAAAGGAAGTACCGTGACCACTGCAAGGAAATTAGTTGCCTTTTACCTTATGGGATGAAAATGCCCAGGGATGATGTATTAATTAATCAGGTTCATCATCTCACAGCAAAAGCCTTTCAGTAGTTTGTATGATCATGGATCAAATTGCTCCTTCCTAGGAAAAAAGCAGTATTATTGTGGGTGATGTGTGGGTCAGCACAGCAGGTGTGGAGCTGGTTTTTGGGAAAGGGATGCTTCTTGGCATAGCTGGATTCCTGGATGCTGGATTTCTGACTAGATTCAGCAACTTGAATTTTAATTTTTTTACAAGGTTCACTCAGCTCCCAGTGCAGAAGTGATTTTAGATCCCACCAGCTACAACAATTTACATGGGATTTCTTTCTCCGCTCTGCACTCCGGAGCATGACTCCCTGCACTGACCACATCTAAAATCTGCTTCCCAGCCTTCAGCCCCTCCCAAACTCCTGGAGGACTCTTTCCTCCTCCCATCCCTCCTCAGGTACCACAGTGCAGTGTGCCAGCCAGCAAATCCACAGGCAATTCCTCCCGGCTCCTTTTGCTCCCCTCCTGCTCCAGGTGTGAAAACTTCACCTCTCTTCTCTTCCATGCACCTATACCTGGTGCACATTGCTTTGAGCTGTCCATACCAGCTGTAAACATAAGGGGCAGGCAGAAAAAACCTGTGACAAGGGTATTTAAGTGTGCACAAATCCCTGCAGTGCCACTTGGGAATCACACCAGTGCCCCCCTGAGCGCATTGCAGGGCAGAAAGCCAGTAAAATCCCAGTAAAGGTAAGTCTGGGATAGCATTTTTAATCCAGAGCATCTCTCCTTTCTTTTCCCCAGTTGTACACCAAATTCAGCAGTGGAGTGGTGGGAATACTTTGTCATCACAAACATACATTATTTCTGTGATGTGTGTTAGTACACTGTAATGAAAATGTGTTTTCCAAAGGCACAGTTGCTTTTGTTCCCCTTTGCTGTCACTATAACACTGTTTCCCACTCTTCACTGAGATAAAAGGTTTCCTTCCCACCTACCTCCAAAAAAACCCATAAAACCTGAGTAATGGGAATGACAGAACTCGTGTAATTGTTCCTGCTTTGCATGTCCAGGCTGATTGCCTGAACCATGACTGATCCAGATTCCCACTGAAGTCCATGAGAGTTTTTGCACTGAAGCAACAGTTTGGTTTCAGAGGAACTTTTTTGAGGAGAAAGCCCAAAGCCATTCTATTTTCCCTTGTATAAAAGTTTAAGATTTTATACTAAATCCATATGAAACACCTCAATTGCTTTATTACTTTAAAAGTCTCTCTTTTTCTATAGATATATATAGTTTGTATATTAAGTGTAATATAATATAATAAAATATAGTAAGTATAGTAAATATAACAAATATATGTTGTTATGATATGTTATATGTAATGATATATGATATAATTATACTATATAATATAATTATAACATAGTATTACATGATATTATATGATATTGTATGGTATTACATATTATATTATATTATATTATATTATATTATATTATATTATATTATATTATATTGTAATTTAATATACCTTCATTTGTTACACAGTGTGCCAGGGAGGTGATTATAGAAAGGAGCAGACACTTGACTTTTACCTCAAATAAGGGTACCCAATACTTTTATTTCCCCAGCCAAATATCGCAGCATCTAATACTCCATTAAAGCAGGAAAGGAGGGATATTTGATGAGGCCTCTCAGGAGTGTTAGGATGAGAGAAGGATTTCAGTATTAAATTAAATGCTGTCAGCAGTTTAAATTTATATAAAAGTGAGTGCAGTTTCACTGAGGATCTTCTGGAAAAAGCTCAGCCAGCTCCAGCTCCTGCCAAGGTTGGGAAATGGTGTTTCAGTGGCCGGGTGGGCAGCAGTGTCCTTTCAAGGACATTCCCATTTGAACGCTGACCCTGTGGTCGTGTTCCCCATCCCAGCTGGCCCGAGCTGGGCTCTGCCCTTGGTGGCTCTCGGGGACAGGTGAGGGCACGTTGTGACCATTGCCCACCGCTGTGATTGCAGCGTATCCCCCACCTGGAATTAGCCCTGATCATCTGGCGTGGCACTGAACAGACTCCAGCAAGGCTTGGGGATCAAGGTCAGCCTCTCCTTACCTTTAGCACTCCCTGACTGAGCTTTGCCCTGTGCTGGCCTTGGGCACACCTGGGGAGGGTGGGAGCTCACGGTTTACTTGGCTGTAAAATGTGCATGAAGAAAACAGAGAGTGATGCAGGGTAGTAAACTGGGATGAGAATTTGAAAGACACGGAAGAAAATGCTCAATATCAGAATATCAGAATTCTCAGGAGTTGAGAAAAGCTGAGTACCAAAGTACCAAGGAAAATGGGGTTTGCTCCTACTGGCTTAGAGAGAACACCTGTATTGAAAAAGGAGCCCAAAGGTCTCTGGAAGAGACCCTGAGCCAGTTCACACATGGGGAACATGGCAAGCGTTCAGTTCTGGCACCATCTGCAGTCCCAAATAACTCTGGACAAGGAGCATGGGTAGGTCCATGGAATTTCAGGATGGTTCCCATCAGGACTGGAATCTGCCTGCTTGACTTCTGGCTTTTCCCTGTGAAAATGAGGGTCTGGGAGAAGAGAAGGAATTATTCCATGTCAGCAAGATCCAGCCAGGAGTATGAACTTTCTCTTTGCATTGAATTGGATCTGCCCAGATAAGTCCAACAAGGGCAGGTTCTCCTTTCCCTTCAGCACCTCTTGGCTTGGGCCTGGGTTCTCTGTTATGGGGTCACACACCAGCCACTGATGGGATGATAAAGAGCCAAATTTTGATATGGGAGTGGAGCTGTGTAATGGGTTATCACAGACATCGCAGTTTCATCTGATTTATTATCTCTGCTAATTATCCCAACAAATCAGTGTTTGAATGGAATTTGGCATAGACACTAAATGTGAAGGACTGGAACTACTGTTGGGGAACTAACAGGGAAGATCCAGCTGTAGATGTCAGGGAATGAATGAGACTTGACAAAATGGAAGCAAAACTGGGAGATAAAAAAGCAGCATGAAATACACTGAGAGGATGGAGCTCCCTATGTGTTAATACTTCACAGTCATCACTGTGCCAAGAGCATCTTCACCATCAACGACATCTGCAGGTGATTCCTGTGGGCAAAGAACAAAGGAGACACACTGCTGGCCCAGTGCTTTCTTACCTTCTGTGAAATTTGCTGTAATAAAAACCACATGGAAACCACACAGAGCAAAGGCAGCACTGAAGTCCCTGTGCTGCAGACTGGGGGAAGCAGGTTGCAGGCGCCGGTTACTGTGCTGAAATCTTGCTGTTTTGCAGAAACAGTGCAAAACCCTTCTCAGACTGAATGCACACAAGCTTTCCTTCCCCACATTTCCAAACAAATAGTAACCTAATGGCTGGGAGAAAAAAAAAACTACATCACCTGAGTGCATCCAGCAAGCTACTGAAACAAAAACATACCCTTCTGGTGACAGCCTGAGCAGGCCCCTGCAGACAGCATCAAACAAGTGAAAATGTGAAGCAGCCTCTGCTCTAACAGCAGCCAGGTTTACCCTGCTGCTGGCTTTGCTGCCTCACTCCAGCTCTCACGCTCCACCCTTCGGGTGCCTTTTTTTTTTTTTTTTTTTTTTTTTTTTTTTTTCCAGCTCTTGCAATCTGACAGGGGCGGGTGAAAGCAAGTTGAAGGAAAGGGCATTCCACTGAAGAGCAGCTGGGGAGCAGTCCTCAAGCCCTGTCTGTGCTAAGTAGAGGACAGCCAGCCACGCCACTTGCTTTAGCCTAGAAGCACCCCCAAGCCCCGGAGGTACGCTGGCATTTTGCGCTGATTTTCCAGGTAAGCCTTTTTCTTAACCCCCAGATCTTGGTAGCTGAGCGCTCGCTAACCAGGAAGTTAAATCTGTCTGGAGACAAAACAGCAGAAACGGTGTAAGGGCAGAGCAGGGCGTGCTCAGCTGCTCGGTGTTGTAGATACGCTGGTTTATTTACTCAGTTCTGAGCCTCGAGCAACTCGGGCATTTCTGCCATCTGCCTCATTTCAGCAACCCCATTAAAGCAGCCCTGTAAACACCCTCAAGAGATGGACAGACAGACAAACCCCGCACCAACATTTTCCCTGTAAGTAAAAAGTTACTGCAAGTGTTCTGCTTGCTGTGGTGGAGGGAAAGGAAGAGACAAAAAACGAAAAACAGCTCGTTGCTGTGATGCTGGTTTAAAATTCACATGGCAAGAACTAAGCTTGTGCCAAGTTTTCAGAAATGAATAGACTTGGAGTTCCGGGAAAGTCCTGGGAACAGCCAAAAGCTGAACAAAGAGAATGCCCTGACTCTGATGCTCTTAACCCCACAGTGGGTCACTCAGGCCTGCTTGGATGTTGAGACGTGGTGGTGGTGGCCGTGATGCAATCAATAGTTAGAGTTCTGTAAAGCTTCTGTCCTAAAGGTCACATGGGGACCCAAAGCATGGCACCCTCTACTTCTGCCAGGATATGACACCAAATGGGAATTTTTCATTTTCATTGTTTTGTTTATGTACTGAAAGTATCTTTCCAAAATTCCCATACGACTTTGGGTATGCCATTTTTCATGAGATTGTGAATATAATCCTGTTAGAACAGTTGGATATTTTTCTTTTGATTTTACTTTGGGAGTCGCATGCAGGAACTTGAGAGCATTTTTGGATCTCTCAGGTCAATAATCTGAACAACACTGCTCCATACTTACAGATGTCTGAAATTTAGCAGTGCCTGGGGAGAAATAACAAAAGTACTTGGCTCCATCAAAATCCCATTCCTTCCGTCAAGGGCTGTGAGGGCTTGAGCTGCTTCCCACCCCCGCGTTTGTGAAACAGCCTTGCACTGAGCCCTCTGCCATCCCAGAGGAGGGCAGTGCCTGCTCCCTTACCCACGGGGGCAGCCACCCACCAGTGGGAAGACCATGGGCAGAAGGAGCAACTGCATCCCAAAAAATGATCTCAGAAAATGTGAGGCCCTTGAACCTTGTAGTTTAGGCCCAAACCTTGGTTTGCTCCTGTTGCTGTGATAGGGCTGTGCTTAGCAGGGTTGGGCAGCTAAGCTGTGCTGTGGGGAGGCAGCTCACAGCAGATGCAGCAAAAAGCCTCCCACAGCCTCTTCTGCCCTAAAAAATCCTTCTGCACTCCAGGTCACATCTGCTACTGCCGGCACGGAGAGCAGGAGCAGGTGAGACCAGCTCGTGCCAGGCTGCCTAAATAATGAATGAAACACCACGGCAGGACAGACTTGCTCCAGATTTGGTTGCAGAGGAGGCTCTGCAAGAGTGGGAGGGTTTGTTTTCTGCTTCTGCTTTGCTGAGTCAAACCACGAGCAAAGCAGTTCAGATCTGGAGAGTCTCAGTTCCTATAATTTCTAGCAGAGAAACATCACTGCTACTGCTTTTGTTCCTTCCTACGGGGATTTGTAGCTTTGCCGGGCAGGAACTCTGCTGAAATGTGCTTAGCACAGCTGGAGCCTCTTGTCACAGCTGTAAAAGAGGCAAATAAAAATAACATTTGTGCTCATCAGCAGCGTCCCATTGGCTTCTCTCAGCACTATTACTCAGCTGCCTTTGATACAGACATTAGTCAAGTCCTGCTCCTCTTCCAAGCACCCCATTATAAGGGATGGGGAGGAGCCTTCCACCACTTCTGACACAGCCTATTATTTTTTCCCACCCTTCTCTCAGAGGCAGCATGGACATCCAGGAGTATTTTGCCAGAATTTCTTACCGGGGCTCCCACAATAAGCCGGACCTGGCTACCATGTCAGATATATTCCAGCACCACATCCAAGCTGTCCCTTTTGAAAACCTCAGCATCCACTGTGGCGAAAGCATTGAGCTGGACCTGGAAGCGACCTACAACAAGATAGTGAGGAAGAAACGTGGGGGCTGGTGCATGGAAAACAACTACCTTCTGTCCTGGGTCCTGAAAACCCTTGGCTACGACGTCACCCTTCTGGGAGCAAAAGTTTATGTCGCAGAGCTCGATGCCTACCCAGATGAAATCGATCACCTGCTGCTACAAGTGGAGCTTGATGGCAAATCCTACATTGTGGATGGGGGGTTTGGGATGGCCTACCAGCTATGGCAGCCAATGGAGCTGATTTCGGGGACAGATCAGCCACAGACTCCCGGGGTCTTTCGTTTCCAGGAGGAGAGTGGGACCTGGTACCTGGAGAAGGTGAAAAGGAAGCAGTGCGTTCTCAACCAAAGCACCTCCACTTCCCAAAATGTGGAAAATGAAGTTTGCCGTCGGGTTTATCTCTTTACCCTTCAGCCACGAGACATTGAGGAGTTCAGGGGCTGCAATGCCCACCTGCAGACAGCACCTGACTCGCTCTTTGTGACCAAGTCCATCTGCAGCCTGCAGACTGCCGACGGCATCCGGGCACTGGTGGGGTGGAAACTCACGGAGATGAAGTACAATTATAGGGACAATATGGATCTGGTGGAAATCAGAATCATTGCAGATGAAGAAATGGAGAAAACACTGAAGGAGAAATTCAGTATAACACTAGACAAGAAATTTGTACCCGTCAATACGAGCAGGTTGTCTCTGTTCTAACTCACTGCCTGAATTACAATTCAATTCAGTGGCATTGCAGGCAATTCTTCCCTCTTCTTCTGACAAGCTTTTAAAGGTTAATCTTTCTCCTTCCATCTACACCAGTGGAAGGCAGAACATACTAGCACGAATCTGGAAATGAAATGGATTTTCACAACTACTTCTGCATCTCTTTTTGGTTTGGGTACAAATAATTTCTGCCCAGCTCAATCAAATCATTGCCCTTCTGTTTGTGCTTAGCAGGAAGCAGACTCTGCCCATTCCCTGCTCCTTTCAGCTCTTAAAAGCTTTTCTAAACACACCCAGTGTAGGCGGGCAGAATGATGGAGCTGTATGTCTTTGTCTTTATTGCCTGGTGCAGCCACCTGGGGAAAATCATACCTGCTTCTTAAATGAATACTACATTATTTTGGGAATTTAATAGCCAAAACCACAAAGATCTCCTGTGCTGAGTTTCTGCAGTTAAGCCATAAGCCTGTTCTTTTTGCTCTCACATCCACAACACCCTCTCACGCGGCAGTCGGGCCGTGCCGCACCTGTGCCAGTTCACCGTGCGAGTACTTGAGGACAGGCTCTTTATGACCTAGACCTGATGATGAGAAGCGTCAGTGACAACTCTGTGTTGTTTCAGGCTTTGCACAGCTCCTGATCTCTCGGTGACATAACCAAAGAGCAGTATTTCTTTGAACTGGAAGCATCTCCTGAGCATTTTGTTTGCTCGCGCTCGGCAGCAGGCTGCTGGGAATACATGTTCCTCTCATCAGACTCTACTCCGGGTGTTATTGCACATTAATTATTGCGGCTGAACCCAAACACATGCACGGAATTATTTTTCTGAAACATATCTGTTCTACTGAGGATGTGTTTGCAGTGATACTAATTATATTGGTATAAGGAGAAACGATGAATCTTAATCACATACCTAACGGCTAAGATTTCTAGTAGGAGAAATTACTCAAATATGACCACTTTGCCCTTTGAGAAGATGCTTGATGTTCCTTTATGTACAAATCTTGGAAACATTACAACTATGCACTTATAATTAGGCAAATTATATAAGTGAATTACAATTAAATAAAAAAAAATCAAGCGTTGTGAACTAGAATTATTCAGATTTTTTTCCCCCCAAATTACAGCATGTATTCCCAAAGTAAAAAAAATGTCATTAATCACTGAAGTTGTCCTGATTATTTGCATGTGCTAATATTTTCCAGCTAAGGCTTTTAAAAACAGAATAACTCACTGAATCTTTTTCACTTGTTATGCAGTATGTGCAGCTTTCTACAACCAGCAATTTAGATTTAATAAAAGCTGCTGCTGTTCTGCATGTTCAAAATGTATTTCATAGAGACACAGCAAGCTCCTGAAACCCCTGCCTTCCCAGAGTCAAATTCACCTCCATGTGCTTGGCTGCAGGTGTGCAGTAGTCCTTTATAGCACGTGAGGCTCTCCATCCTATGAGAAATGAAATGTGGTTGTAAAAGAAAGAGGGGCTTCTTGTGGTGAGGACCAGCAGCTTGCGACACAGATGGCCAGAAGAAATTGTCTCAGGATCTGGCTTGTTTATGGTCTGTGTTTTTCTGTGCTCCCCACATTAGCGGGAGAGCTAAAGGAGCTAAACTCAGTGGGACAGCAGGGACATTGGGATGCAGGTAAAAGTCCAGGCAGGTCTTGCAAAACTGTGGGGCAGGAGAAGATCCATGCAGAGCCAAGAATCTCCATCCTTTGTGGGAACAAACATAAGTAACACCTAAAAAGGGCTGTGCCCACTCCTCTCTCCCTGTGCCAGGGTGTCTCTTGCACTTTGTGCTGTTCCATAGGCTCAGGGGAACGAGTACAGAACTATAAAATCACAGACCTTTGACACCAGAGTAGGGTGTTACGTCCCTTGCCCCCGAGATCCGGCGTGTGGAGGGCCGGAACAGGGAAAGGCACTTTTCTTTCCGCTGACTCAACTCCCGGAGCGTGTGTCCGGGCGCTGCCGCTCCACGGCACAGCTCAGCGCTCCCGCCTCCTGCTCCGCTCACCCACAGAGGCACAGCGAATTGCTGAGCAATACAGTGAAACTTGCTGTTGGAAGGGGGGAAAAAAAAAAAAAAAAAGGGCTTTTCGTCTCAGATTGCATTAGTTTGTTTTGTCCTGATCGCTAACGTTGGAGGCAAATCCTTAAAGGCACAGCACGCTCAGGGAGCTGAGAGTTCTCCGGGAGCAGCATCTTCCCTGCTGAAGGACAGGGCTTCTCTTCGAAGCCAGGGGAATTTAGACAACTACGTGACTTGGCAAACCTGACCTTGTTGCTGTGCAGGGGCTGGTGTCAGCCACGAGGAATAGATCAGTGTGGTGTGATTAATTCAACAGTTGCCATCCCCACCAATAAATCAGTGACTTCCTGCCCTGGATTACTCTCTGTCTATCATAAGTCACTTCCTACAGGGATCCAGACCACATCAATGCCAACAATGTAAAATCTGCATCAAAACTTGCACGATTGCTTTGCTGCTTTAGCCTGGGAGCACCCACCAAGGTGCCCCAGAGACGGAAGCCCCTGGGTGACCTGCAGGGTTGAGGATGGGTTTATAGGTTATAACCGCTTCCAAAAGTTGTCATGATACTCACGCTTTGCACTCCTGGAGGGCTTCAGTTGTCTCTCAGTAACGTGGAAGGTTAAAATCTCCTCAATATTATGAGCAGTTTTGGGACTGGATCATTTTCAGGCTCTCCATACAGCACCTAACACAATGACAGAGCTTTCCACACATATGCCAATACAAATAAACCAATAAAACCATCGGAATATAAACTACTATAAAAGAAGAAACTCTCTCCCCTCTTTGGCTGCTCTGCTGGAGGATAAGGCTGTCCCTGACAGGCAGTAAAGGCAGCCTGGACCTTTAAGAGCAGCAGTTCCCAGTGCAGCTCTTCCTGGGAGCTTTGCAACATCCCGGGGTGGAAAGCTTGAGCTGGCTGCCTGCGAGGTAAGCGCTGCGTGCCTGATCTTTGACTTCATCCTGGAGCTTGGGGTCAGCCCCTTTGGAAAGCCCACCCCTGTGAGTCTGCATGCCCTGTGCACAGCATAAACTACAGGAAGCCCAGGGCTGATGGTGAGCGTGGCAGTGCAAGGGCGTTTTCCAAGTGCAACATCCAGTGTTTGAGAGTTAAACTAACCCTTTATGCTGAGCCAGGGTGTGTGAAAAACGCAGCTACTGACTCACAGTGTAGCTTAGAATCAAACAGATAGTATAGGCATGTGCAAGAGGATCCAGCCTTGGAAGTCCCTCATGATTTTTAGCAGAGAAGAACTGATCCTAATATTCAGCCTGATTACAAAAGGACCTAGCGATTCCGAGGGACATGTGCAGACAGGCAGAACAAACATCTGAATCTCACTACCCACGAAGCTGCAGGAACACTGAGCAAAGCTCAGCTGCAGAGGGGCAGAAGTAAACAAGGCTGAGATCTGGACTGAGGCTCAGGATATTTGGCAGCTCAGTTTTGGAACGCAAACTGTCCCCCAGGAGAGGGCTTGCTGCAGCCTCATCGCTCGCACAGCGGGAATGACTGTGCCAAGGAAAAGTCTGCCTCCGGGAAGGCGAGGGAGTAAATGCTGATTTATGTGGATGCTCCCTAATGTCAATAATGTTGTAGTGCAGCTTTATTATACTTAAAGCTCTTTAAGTATTCATTGAGATCAGAGCACATTTTGTCAGCCACCGCGAGGCTGTCTCTGATAGAGACATTAAATTGATGAGGCCAGAGAAGGGGCAGGTGGGGAAAGTGAACCCCGGGCAGGGAATTTCCCAAAACACTTTCCCAATCTGTTTTCCCAAAGCCTCACTGCCAGCACCCCATGGGGGCTCTCCATGGGGCGGTTGCTCATGGCTGGGTGAGGGGAGCTGGTTTTGTCCTGCACCATGATGATGGGGACACCCATACCCAGGAGATGGGTTATAGGGAGGGCATCAGGTCTTCTGCTGCTGGCCCAGCGCAGGGACTGATCTGGTTTTGCCTGAAGACAAATTCCAAGCGTATCAGACCCACCAGGCTGATGGACTCCTCTGGACTCCTGCTGGTCACAGAGGTTCAGCTCGATACCCTCACAGGGAAAAGATGTTTCTATCTTCCTATGCAAAGTTGCTGAAGGTGGAAATAGAAAGAAAAACGAGGCAGAGGACCACAGGATGAGCCTGCCAGCGAACACGTGCGCTGTGTGTTGGGAAGGAAATGGCTTTCTACAAGTGTTTCCAAGGAGATCCTGCCAGAGATGAGTGCCCTTGTCCTAAAAAAGGGATGGAAAAAAACCATAAAATGTAGTATCAAAGAGACATTACTGTTTTTTCATGTAGCCTCTTTGGATCCTTTTGAAGTGAAAATGTTTATTTCTTATTCCCTTATTGGAATAATCCTCTATTCTGTCACATTTTCCTGTGGGTTTGCATTAGCCAGTCTGAATGCTGGTACCAGTGCAGATCAGGAGCAGTACAGCCAAGTCATGTGAGTTGTGCTGCTGGCATCAAGACTGGGGTTAAAGTCTAGAGATTAGGCCATTGGATGTGCTCAGCTGCTGGGGTGAGGGCACTTCCACCTTTGGATTTGAGGTGGGATTTTCACAAGCTTCTGGCATGGACACGGGGTCAAACTGCTGGGTGGAGCAGCTGAACCAAAGCTGAGAATATTCAGTGGAAGGGAGTTTGTCCCATCTCATCCACATCAAAGGATTTTTGGAACCTCCCAGGGAACATTCAACCATTTGCAGGAAGCAAGAAATCCTCAGACTTGTTGGAAACTAACACAGGCCTTAACAGATTGTGAATTGTTCTGAACAATTAATATCTTTGCATGGAAAAAAACCGAATTAAATCTAAACTAAAGGCAAAAGAAATCCTTGCAGAGACCAGATGAGTCACTGGATTAGAAGTCTTACAGTGAATCTTTTGTACCTTGGCCACACAACCAGTGCCAGTGCCAGTGTCTTTCTGCTAATGAAAGGAAAGGGGGTCAGAGATACAAAGACACAAAATATTTCCAATAATTTGAGCTGAAACGAAAGCCTTTAGCTTGTAAAAGATGCTCAAAGAAACCAAAAGATTATGAATATGCCTTGTAGTATTTTTAGATCAATTCCTTTGATGCTTAGGTTAGAAACATTAAACTCCCTTCCTTTCACAGCCAAAGCCGTGTCTAAACTCCCCAGGGAAATTTAAGAGATTAAGAAAACAACAGTCTACTTCACATGGATGTTAATCCCAGTTAACTGAATCCATGAATGCAAAACCTTCCAGTTAAATTACCTGTGGGACAGAGAAAGAATTGCTTACCTGGTACAGTAAAAGAAACAGTAAAAACTTGCTGTGACTTTTGTGCCGTTATAGTGTGGCAGCTTTTCTGCAAACCTGTTGTTTCTTGAGTTTAGAAAACTTTTGTCACGTGGGATCCTCCTCTGTGGTCAGAGATGCTGTTATGGCACGTGCTGTGTCTTCCCATGGGGAAGACATCCACCTAGTTTGAAGGCAGCCCCTGAGGGAGGGAAAGCATTATTGCCACCTGCTCCTGTCCTTGTCTTTTTTTAAAGAAATGCTTAAAATTCTTTTAGATCCTCATTAAAATGGCCCAGACTACATTTGCAGGCTGGTTAACCTGCGCTACAGAAACAGGAGTGAACCCCTTGACAGCTGCACAGCAGTAACTGGCTTCTTTTCTGCTCACACAGGCAAAATGAACATTCAGGAGTATTTTGGGAGAATATCTTACAACAAGCCCCATAAGGACGCAGACTTGCAAACCTTGACAGCCATCTTCCAGCATCACATCCAGACCATTCCTTTTGAGAACCTCAGCATGCATTGCGGGGAGGCCATCGAACTGGATTTGCAGTCTACTTACAATAAGATTGTGAGAAAGAAACGTGGTGGGTGGTGCCTGGAAATCAACCACCTCCTATTTTGGGCCTTGCAAGAGTTAGGGTATGACGTCTGTATTCTTGGTGCACACAGCTATGACCCAGCAGAGAAGGGATACACTGCTGAGATAAACCACAGCCTCCTGAAGGTGGTGATCAAGGGCGATTCCTACATAGTAGATGCTGGGTTTGGGGGTGCCTACCAGACGTGGCAGCCGCTGATGCTGATTTCTGGGAAGGACCAACCCCAGGTCCCCGGCATCTTCCGCTACATGGAAGACAACGGCACCTGGTACTTCGAGAAAGTCAAAAGGAAGCATTATATTCCTGAGCCGGGTCATACTGACTTCCCTGATACTCCAGAACTGGGGAATATCCGAAAAATATATAAATTTACTCTTGAGCCACGGCAAATTGATGACTTCCAGGAGCTAAACGCGTACCTCCAAGTGGCTCCAGATAACATACTTCAGAAGAAGTCAATCTGCACTCTCCAGACCACCAACGGGCTCCTTGCCTTAGTTGGATGGACCTTGACTGAGATGAAGTACAACTACATGGAGGACATGGACCTGGTGAACATCACAACCCTTACAGATGAAGAGGTTGAGAAGACACTGAAAGATAAATTCGGCATAGTACTGGAGAACAAACTTGTACCAGTAAATGTTCGTGGCTTGCCACCTAATGTAGTGGATAAGATCTAACTGTAACACTGTGCTGGATGGATCTTTAAATAGCCAGCAGGAAAGTTCTAAAATTAAAATTAATTACATTAATCTCATTTTTAACTTGAGCTAGTCACAAAGCTTGGTAAATTCAAGTACATTGCTAATTAACTGCATATATCGATTGCATATTTTTTATTAAACCTCTCCTTCTTTAGAAGCCAAGACATCTTACTAGCTCTGTTTTGCTCATATGCAAATTGCTTTTTGACTCCTTAACTTTTTGTTCACCTTCTCAAGAACTCATTTTATTGCAGATATATTTTGTGGCAAACGAGACCAAAATGATACAGAAGGAGAGGTTGTGTTACTGTTTAATACGAAAGACCTCTAACCTTTTTTTGGTATAATTTCCAGTCTTCTCAGTGACTTTTACAAATTATTCACTTCCCTTAACAGTCTTAAAGTTGAGCTGAATTTGGCTTTTAAAGACTTGTAGAAAAAAGAAAGGTTAAGACTTTCTCAAAACAAGCCACCATTAGGTGCTGATTAGTTTATGAAAAGTTGAAAGGCTTGAGTCTTGTTCCCTTTTCAGAAATTGGCTTAAGGAAAGATATTTATCCAAGGGTACCTAAAACCTCCCAAAATCTCTCTAATTTTGAGTACTCACTTTTTCTCAGTCTGATTTATCTGTTTCTCTGAATTCAAAATAAAATCCATAGAAGATGAGCTAATTCAACAGTTTCTAAAAATCAAGGATTTGGTATCAAAATTGGAAAACAAATCAAAGTTAGGTCAACCTTTGCAAACTATAATCCAAACTTTTGGGACCAAGGCTTCATGTGATGTCAAGAGAACATGTCAATATTATAGATAAAACTCTTCATATTTGTTACAAGCAGCATTCTGCACAAAAGCTACCTTAAAAAGTGATACTGTGGATGCAAAAGAAAACCCTGGGAAGTGAGGACATGCCACCAGTGTGGTTTCACAGCAGGATATCCGTAACTCAGAAGCCTTTCACCTTGTGATACCTCTGGTACTGTACAGGATGTGCCATGAAAGAGGGCGATGAAGAACATCAGTCTTCAGCCAAGGAAAAGACTTTGATGCTTGTTTTAGTCAACCCCACAGGCCTATGGGGCACCTGATGTTCCTAAAACTCAGGTGCTTCCCCAGGTGCAGTCTAATGTGCTCTTTGCCTTCCCCAAAGAGACCTCCTCTGACACTCCACTTCCATCAAATGAAGGGGAGACAGGCTTGACCAGGAGAGAATTAAATAAACAGCACTGCAGAGCTTTGAGGATGCAGGAAGCCAAGTTTAGAGCAGAAATGCAAATAAATATTTGCCATGGCATTCATTAGCTGTGGCGGCTCCACAATAACTCCCTGCTGCAGCTGAGGAGCTGAACAGATTGAAAAAGTTCCTCTGTGGGCAAAGAAGGGACACACAGCCTGCAACACCTTGGCACCTCGGTGTACCCACCAGGGCGCAGACGAACATCCTCCACCGCAAAGTGCTGCTCTGCAAAATAACAATACTTAATTTTAAAAAGTTACAACGCCATTTGCAACAGCCTACTGTAATTGTTTTACATGGAAAACGAGTTCATTCTGGTCTTAACCAGGGGAAGACATAAACATCTACTAATAGAGAAGAAACAAAGTTTAATTTGCTCACGGATCAGTGAAGTCCAAAAATGTGAATTCATTTTGGGTGGACTTTGCCCTTTCTTGGAATTTAAGATTCAGGAGCAAGGGCCAGCAGAGCTTAGAAAGACAACCCTCACAATCTGTATCCACTCCTGGTGTCGCTGACTGCTGCCCCTGTAATAAACCACCCAGAAACTAAATACTTCAGTAAATAAAAAGGGATCTTATAAGAGGTAAGTTTATTTTCTTAAAAAAACTCTCCAAACAAAGATACAAAAACCTGGTTTCTTTATGATGGTAAAGGTCATGGACAATAACATATGCAACATTCTATAGGAAAAATGTTCTAAAAATGTGTCGACATAGAGCTAAAATATCACCTGCTATACAGGGGCTCTTAAAGAGGGCAAAACAGTGATATGCAATTTCAATTCTTCTAGCTTTCACTCTTCAGGAGAATCTTCACTATGAGATAGATTCTTTTGTTTAGATACAATAGTAGATATAAATTTAGAACTGCAACTTCTTGTTGGAAGTCATGCTTTTAGATACTTAAATTTATTTAAAAGTATTTCAAGTGCAAAGGAAGCCAAAGTTTAATCTATTCATCAATAGATTCTGCTTTAAGGGAATAAAATTACAGCTCTTTTAAAACAAGTTTAAAAAAAATTAGAAACTGTGTGTTGTGCAACCCAGAAAGTCCATGTGCTGATGTATTAGGATAAAGGAAGACAAATAACATATTTTTAACAGTAGAATTGCTGATACTGTGTACAGTTCTGGTGAGGAATATTTTTGTATGAACACCTTCATTTGCACCTGTAAAGTTCTTCTGCTGATGTTTTTCTCTGCATAAATCATAGCCACCTTTGTGGGACTGCCTTTTCATCTGGTCTGCTCACAATTCAAAAGAACAGTAGCTTTCATCTCCTGCAATCCAGATCTAATGCTGATCAAGCACATTATGGAGCTGCAGAAAGAAATTACAAATAATACAAACTCGAGAACCAGTTTTGTGCTGGTGTGACCTATTTAGCATTCCCAGTCAGAGTTATAGGATCAGATATACTCGGATTCTGCAAATCAAAAGAAAACATGCCATACTGTGGCATAAAAGTGTAACTTTTATGTTACAGTTACAAAACATTACATTGAGAATATCCTCCAACAATGCTTAGATATCACTGGAAGCTAATTTCCTGTCTGTAGGAGGTAATGTGTAGTTTTTGCTGGTGCTCTCTGTTCTCTTGGGACAGCTGCCTATACACCACGAATATGCACAGCATGAATCTGCCACTGAGAATCATCCTGAGAAATCCTAGTTTGCAGTACACATTCAGGAGTTCACAGCTGAGTTTTAGGATTGGTGAGTTTTGAGAAAGGTCGGGACTAGAGAGATGTAAAGCAGCCCCTGTCCATTTTCAGGGTGCCCTGTGAGACGCAGGGCACAGGAGGGAATGGAGATGTGCTCTTTGTCTTTCAGGGCACTCACCTCCATTCGGATCCATTATTCCAACAGCAAAACAAGTCCTACAACACTCAGAGCAGACACAAGACTCAGTGGTCTGTGACTCTGTCAAATGTCAGAGTTTTTTCAGCTATAATTATCTGAATAAAACTTGACACTTCACAAAATGTGCAGGAGTACCATGTTAATTTTTTGTAAGCAGTGGAAGAGCGACGTGTACTGAATGAACAATTCATTTACTGTCACGTCCATCAGTGGCAGACTCATGAAAAGAACATGTGAATCCTGGCTCAGACTATCCTCCCTCCCACTGGCAGATGACACTGCTTCCCCCAGTGACAGTCCTGTCACTGAACAGTGGTCTTAGACCATTTTCCAGGAACCCTTGTACACACTCCCCAGCGTGATCTTATATTTCTTCTTAACCCTGCTGTTATAATGCAAATACAGCAAATCCCCATCTTGCAGCTGCCTCGTATGAAACTGAAATGGCATCAGCTGTTTGCCAGAGGGATGACTCTAAGACGAAAGCAAACCCTCACGTGCACTGCTCTTTGCTGAGGGAGCCATTTGATAGGAATACTCGTTTCCTTTAAAAGCTGTTCTGATGAGGTTCAGTAGATTAAAGAATCTTTGCTGGCAGAGCCAGGGCAGCTTTTCACAGCATCATAAATCACAGATGTAAAGAAACCAAAACACAATTCCTTCCTTTACAGGTGAGATGAACCTTGAAGAGTATTTTGCAAGAACTGGCTATAAAGGCTCCACTGAAAAACAAGATTTGGAAACCTTAACCGATATATTCCAGCACCACATCCGCGCTGTTCCCTTCGAAAACCTCAGCATCCACTGCGGGGAGAAAATCACTTTGGAGTTGGAGCACGTTTACGACAAGATCGTGCGGAGGAAGCGGGGTGGCTGGTGCATGGAGAACAACCAGCTGCTGGGCTGGGTGCTGAAGGGCCTGGGGTACGACACCAGCTTCCTGGGAGCGTACGTGTTCAACCCCCACCAGAACACCTACGCCACCCTCATGACCCACCTCGTGGTGAAGGTCATCATTGACAGCAAAGCCTACATCGTCGATGCAGGCTTCGGGGTGTCCTACCAGATGTGGCAGCCGATGGAGCTTGTGTCAGGGAAAGACCAGCCCCAGGCTCCCGGCGTCTTCCGCTTCACGGAAAAAAACGGTGTCTGGTACCTGGAGAAAATGAGACGGAAACAATACATCCCCAACCAGAGCTTCTCCAACTCTGATCTGCTGGAGAAAAAAGAGTGTCGGAAAGTTTATATGTTCAGCCTTGAGCCACGGACAGTGGAAGATTTCCGTTTCCAGTGCACGTACCTCCAGACCTCTCCAGATTCCCTCTTCACAAAGAAGTCCATCTGCACCCTCCAGACCACCGATGGATTCCGAGCGCTAATTGGGTGGACGCTCACTGAGACCACGTACAACTACAAGGAAAACATGGATCTGGTGGAATTTGTAACTCTTGAAGATGAAGAGGTGGAAAAAACCCTCAAAGAGAAATTCAACATCACCCTAGAGAGAAAACTTGTCCCCATTAATGTTAAAGGATCTTACACAATCTAGAGGACCAGGAAAACCTACAGTAATGCTACGTGTGTACAGCACCTTCCACTGTCTGTGCAATCCCTACTGCAAGGTTATGGGATTCTTTTGCAGGTGACTGAAGGATATATACAGTAATATGAGATTAAAGTGAATTTCGCTTTGGGAAAAATCAGGAATTTAAAACTCTTGAGTCAGTTAGGTAAAATTATCTGCTGTGAGATGACTGCCGTTCAATTTTTGGCACAAATGTAGGGTTTGATTTGAATCTGGTTATAAGCTAAGAATAAGAAATATGTCTGGGGAATTTTGGACTGCCTGTAGCACATGAGTATGGATTATTAATTGTGATATGCTGCCAACACATTTTCTAAGGTTATTATAGGGAGACAAGTCATCTGTGAGCATTTAGACAATGAAGTACACATTTAAAACTTCATTTTTCACAAGATCCAACCACTCACAGCTCATCTCATTCCTCTACCTTTAATATGAGTAAAACATTGTCCTCTTGGAAAGGAGCATTAAGAGGCATAATTCTTTCACCATCACCCTTAGACAAACCATAGTACAAAATGAAAATTACCATCATGAGCATCCCTCCAGCCATTACTGCAGTAAACTGCCCCAAGTAATTTTTGGTATGTACCTATTCTTCTGGTGATGAAAATTCTATATATTGCAGTGTTATTGTGGCTGATGGGCTCTAAGGAGATAAGTACCAAGCTTTGTTTCAGAGATGTAATCATACTATAAACTGTGAGTGGTGCTTAAATGTCACAGCTGGCTTAGATTTACTTTTATCCCAAAAGGGGTGGAAATGCTGTATTTTTAGCATTGCATTATATTTGCTATGAAGCTAAGCCCACTATACCCTTAGGACTGTCCTGAATGGGTACCACAGCCCGGGAACTTTAATGCCATTAGTGTTTGCTCATCTGTATCAAAGTGAAAAAACAACCCAAGGAGCCAGCCAAATCTAAAGGAAACCTTTTCTTTTATTTCACAATCATGGTTCCCCATTTTTCAGAAAATGTTGTTCCTCCTACCATACTTCTCTGCAAAAAGCCCAGCCAATGAAACCACTAAGAAAGGGGAAACATTCTTAAATGCATCAAAAAATAGCAGAAACACTGAAAAACACTTTTTCTCTCCAGTCTGTGATAAGCCTGAGTATTGGTCAAATGTTGATTCCTCTTACTGAATAGTCTTTTTGCTCAAAGACATCATCTGATCATTAATCTCACGAATGCTGTAAGTGTATATGTGAAAATAAATAAAAGGAAAATAAAGACATTACGAGTTGTTTTAGGTACAGCCACGCCCAGCTGCACTGACTCCTGCACACCCCATCTGCCAAGTGAGGGCTGGTCACTCGTGCTACTGATCTGCTGGCCAACCCTTCCCACCTCAAACTTCTTAGGGTCACAGGATCACTGAGGTTGGGAAGGCCCTTTAAGATCATCGTGTTCAACAACCAACCCAGCACCACCACCATGTTCACCATTCAACTCTGTCCCCAAGTGCCACTTCCAGGGATGGTGACTTCACCACTGCCCTTGGCAGTCTTCCAGTCCTTTAAAACCCTGTGAAAAAAATGTTCCTAGTATCTAATCAAAACCTTCCCTGGCAGAATTGGAGGCTGTCTCCTGTCACCCAGTCGCTTGTTACCTGTTCCTTGGAACCTGTTACCTGTCGCTTCTTGAACTAAACAGGCCTATATTGAACAAATGCAGCAGTGGTGTCGGAGATGATGAATTCCTACAGGTACCTGGATGAAGAGGTTGTTGGCTGAGGAAGGTGATCACAAGAGGAGGCCCAGGAGTCATCTCTGCTGGGCTTGGCAGCCAGCAGCTCTGGGCTGGTTGTGGTGTGTGCCAGCTCCTTGTGTGGTGGCAGCTCATGGCCTGGGTGCACAGATACTTGCACAGGGATGAGGAACTGAGAGCCAAGCAGGAGGTGACAGGGGACATTGAAAGATCTTACTGAGGCCAGAACACAGCTTTTCTATTAATAACGGAATTATGGAATTTGTTCAGTAATTTGTGTTCAGGTTATTCCTTCGTATTAATGTCCCATTAAGGGTTTTTACCCCTTTCTAAATGATTGATCATGACAAGGTGTTCCCCTGAGAACTCATGGAACATTACAAGCTTCAAAACACTCACCACCTCCATTCTATCCGATGGGATTCCCACGTGCATTCACCCAGCTCACCAAACCACGTTTCTCTGTGCCATCAATCACAGCTGTTTTCTTGTCTTGCCTCCCAACTTCCCTAGAGGTGTTCCTGCTGTTGCTCCCAGATAATTGCTTGGATTTTGGCATGCAAGGGTTTCTCGGGCAGTCATGGGCTCCTATCAGCATTTAACTGGGCCTGCAGTGATAGGACTCACCCAGCTACCCCTTCTACTGTTTGGTTCTTACCAAAGATCTACAGAGTTGCTGGTGACTGAGGCTCCAACCATTCCCCTGACTCCCATCTGTTAATAACCATTCTCTAAGAGGGATTTTTCATCTTGATGTGACAATTATAAGCAGGTCCTCACTGTGCAACATGAAATCACACAAAGAAATGTCAACACGTACAGCTAAGGAACAGTTTCACAGTTTAACTAAAGCTCCTCAAAAGCTGATGAAAGCAGGTTACTGAGGTGTGAATGCCAGGCCCAAAATGCCTCAGAGGTTTGAGATGAGAATGGTGTAAAACCAAACAAAACCAAACAAACCCCGAGGCCTCATGCTGGGGTTGCATTAGCAAGGCAGTATTGTAGAAGCTGATGTTCTCCCAGCCTTAAAAGAAAACAAACAATCAAGTCCTTAAAAAGCATCAGCTCTCACAGAAACTTGAATTCCCATGTGGAAGGGAACGGTGGGATGTCTGACATCCTTCCCTACCAGGATGCTTTATTAGCACTCTCAGAGAAAGGTTAAATGAGAGCCGAAGCGATTTTGCAGTTTTAGTTGTGGACTGTTGTTCAAATGAAGCAAAACAAATGCTTAGAAACCGCCCCCCTCCGCCCCCAGCCTCATCTAATTCCAAATACAATTTAAAAGTATGGTATTCCAATTAAGAGAAAGCCAAGACAATTTCTTTTAAAGCCTGAATGCTGGATGATGTCCCAGAATCCCAGCCCAGCTGCCCGTTGCACACACAGGCAGTGCCCAATGGCAACGCCAGCCACCCGTGGTTGTAGCATTGCCTGATGGAGCGTCTCATTAGAGAACAAGACACAGAGTTCTTGAAGAAACACGGTTCAAACTCCACAGCACCACTGAACATCCTGCCCCTCCCCAAGAACCAAAGTTTAATCAGCTCAAGCATTACTAAATTCACACTGGATGGCTCACTTCAGTTGGACTCTGGTCCTGGACTTTTTAAGATCCAATACTAAGCAGAATAGAAGAAAAACATCAGCAAGAAAGACGAACTTGTTCAGCACTTCCATGTTTTCAACCCCAGCAGTTATTACAAAATAAGCACCACCAGCCTGCCAAAGGGAGGGACCAAACTTCACATGACAAGGCACAGACATATGTGAGGTGTCAGTGAGCACCACCTACAACCACACTCAGGCACCTCAGGGTCACAGGCACAAACATTCTGGTGTCTGGTAACACTGTACCAGTTCCCTTTTGCAGGGAGCCATTCAATAAAAACACTACTTACCCAACTTGCTTCTGTTTTCAAAGAAGAAATGCTTTTCATTTAGAAACATGACCACGTGGGAAAGTCCTACAGCTTAGGAACTTGCACATAAAATGCACTGGAGTCTGTGTCAGAGCCAAGAAAACCTGTATGAAAGCAGGTTTACGTTATGAATATTTCACTGCTACACTTACATCTCTGTCAAGAGTAGTTCAAGCACAGATTTTCTACAGCAGAATGTTTCTACCTCAGGTAGGAAGCTTGAGTCAGACTTAAATCCATACATATATACATGTATTTATAGCATTGGAAATGCAGACAGGTATTTCAGAAGATCCCACCACGTCTGCTTGTAACTCTGTACTTGAAGTACATTTAAAAAGTCGCACAGGGCTGAGTTTTGCTTTTGTCTTGCTCACAGTAACACACTATGGATGGTGCTTTTAAAGGCACATTTTGCAAAATCCCTGTGAATAAGATTGTGCTAAAAATAAGCAGTTGGTCTTCCTGTAGCACCGAGCCACCAGGTGAATGTGAACCCCAAAGCCCCCAGATTTAAAGACAATAAACTGAAGTCTATCTTTTCTTCACAATTGGTGTTGGGCTTGCTTAGGAAACAGAACTACCCCTCCTCTGTCCCAATTCCAGAATCATGGATTTTCTAGGAAGCTCTTTAGCTTCTCATGTGCTTATCCATGCACCATGCCACTCAAATGTCCAGCTATCCCTCAGGAAATGACATGAAATTCAGGAGGCAGATTGCCCTTTAACTGAAGAGAATTGACCCCCCGCTGGACTGAACAGAACCCTGCAGTACAGGAGAGTTCTCTGCAGAACCCTGACAAAGGAAGACTCCACATGGAATTCATCTGAGCCACTGTTGTTATCAAAATAACACAAAAGCTTCTTTACATGGCAGCACTGGAACTTCCCCAATCCACGGTCTCTCAGGACATGCAATTGCAGTGACATCTCCTGGCTGCTGGTGGTTCACCAGAACACACTTTACCCCTCAACTATTCAGCACAGCTCTGCAGAAATTCACTCGCCATTCAAGAAATGTGTTCAGAAGAGAGGAATCATTTTCCTACTAATAAGAAAGAAAGAATAATGGGATATATTCCAAGTTTTTCTTGTGATGACCAACAATAAATCATTTCTTAGCTCAGGTCACATCTTCCAAGGGAAGAAAAATGTCTTGCCATCATTAACTTCTTTTCAGCTAGCAGGAATGTATGATCAGGTTTTAAGTAATTGAACCAGTAGCATTTAATTAGCTCTGAAAAACTATCTCAGATCATGAATCACAGCCTTTCCACCTGCACAAAGTCCCCTTACTAGGTTAAAAGTATATTTCTCTTTCCATGTGTGATCCATCTTGAATATCTAATTAGGTGCTCCTGATATATGCATTATAGTTCATATATTACATGCAAAATACAGACACAGTGTGTCCTTCCTTAAATAATTGAGTTTCACGTCTTGCTTCACTGAGCTGTTAAAAAAAGATAAAAAAAAAAGCCTCGTGCCCATGGCAGAATGGCCACTCCTCGCTTCAATTAACAAATTCCTCTTTCTCCAGAGAGCCAGCATTGAGGATGAGTAACTTGGACATCCTGAGGAAATGTAGGAATAGCAATAGTTCTTGTTGAAAGGCTGTTCACAGAGAACTGCTGTGATTTTAGACAAGACCACACTGACATTTTTCAACAGGCCCAGAGCACCAACTGACCAAAGAGAATGGTATTTCCATCCTCATACTACTTCAGAAGGCTTCATCACGTGCTAAATCAATCAGTGCACTCAGCTGATGTTGGGGGACATCTGTGGCCAGCACAGAACAGGATCACTCCTTCTATCAGACTGTGTTAAGCATGATTTTTTTACAATAAATAAGCTAATCCACAATCATTAACCACAAAAGCCCACAGTTTTTATTCAGCTTTCAAGTATGTTTCTGAAACTGTTATTATGCTTTTATGACAAGACTTACATAATTATAAGACTGGATTTTTTTGCTGAAAAAGAGGCAAAATTAGCAAACTTCTTTTGGAAGGCAGAAACTAAGACTCACAATCTGCTCAGATGTCAAACTGTAAACGTCACCCAATATTTGGCTTGCTGTATTAAAAAAAGTTTCACTACAAAATCCTCTATTTTTAAATAAACTTTATAAAAAATAAAATTCCATAAAGTGGATTTTATCTCTCTGTTCTTCTCCCATCTTATTTTTAGCACAGTAAAGAAGTCCACAAACCAAGCACATTTCTGCTGACTTTTTTCAATTTGAAGAGAGCGCAGGTTTCATTTTCGTAATAAAAGCAAGCAGTGAAAGCTGAACTGCCTTACTGAATTGGACACAGCTCATCTTTACTCCAAATACTTCTTTCAGATGTTATCCTAAATTGTAAATAATGTTGCTTTTGATTGCATGCAACACTCAATTTAACTATGCACAACATTTAAAGAGACTGATGGGATGAATGCCCCACTCATGAAAAGCTGCTGAGAGAGGAAAGGATGTACAACATCCATTATATACACACCCACTTTGAAAAATGTCTGTCCTGTGGATGGTAGAAATTTCAATGAGAATAGAACAGATTTACAAATCCACCCTTTACATTAAATAGCAAAAACTCCAAACAATCTCCAGTTCTTGGTACTCTGGTAGGCATTAGGTAACAAGCTCCACTTGTGCAGTTGACATTAATCCTGAGGTTTTAAGAACATTTTCTTAGCTCTTTTACTAGGTCTTGTGTTACTATTCCCCTCTTCAACTTCATCATCTTCGTCTTCATCATCATCCTTGAGTACACGTTGGTCCCTTTTTCTCAAAAATTTCTTCCCTATTGTTCCCACTAATGTTTCATATCTGTAGAGAGAATAAAAAAAATTACACCTTTTACTAAAATCAGAGGAAAAATTGTGCAGCATATCCTAAATCTAATCAGCAATTTAAGTGGTGTAAAAAACCTGGTCATTAAAAGCTTGGAGAAGCACAAGTACGACATGACTCATTACATTATTATTCACTCACATAGTTTCAATTTGTCAGCAACTGGTACCAAGGAGGGCATTAGCATGGAATACCTGCATATCAAAGGGCAGAAAACCCCTACAAGTTATTTTACCCCCAAAAGTGATGGAGATTCCAGTGAATATACACCAGCATTCCTTGGAAAATCAATTTGGTACAGCACCATATCTGTTGTGGGCTTTTTTTTGTTTTATTTTGTTTGTTTCCTTTTTGGGTTTTATTTCCCCACACATAATACAGTAAGATATCGTATTTCTAGCTAGTACTGATTATGTAATAAAATGTAACTTACCTTCTGGCCATTTCTTCATCTGACACATCAGCCTCCATTTTATCATCCTCTTCAATTTTTTCTTCCTTGCACTTAGAGTTCATTTGGATCATCAACTTCTGAAAATGAAGTCAGAAAGAGCTTAAACATGTAGCCATGACACAATGGCAACTGACACAATTCACTGCTAGAAGAGCATAAAAGGTAAGATTCAAATTTACTAATTATTTTCTGCTCCTGGTTAGGCTATTGTTATTAAAACTCACGAAGAAAAGGCAACAAAATGTCTGTTGCTAAACTGAGCTTAGAGTTTGCCTTTGGGAAAAGAGGCAACAGAGAGAATAATGTTTTCAGTGTATTGTACTACTCAAACATCCTAGAGGGCACTCCAAACAACTCCAGGAGACCAGCGAGTTAGATCATAATTAATTTTTCACTGTGATGCTAGCACACAGACCTTGAAATGCTTTTGTTAAGAAAGAAGAGTATCTTGAAGGATTTACAGTAAAAGCCATGAAGCAATCATATGCTGAGTCACAGGGACAGCAAGTTCAAAATATCTAAAAGAATCCCCTAGTAAATCACCTTGCATGCCTTCTGCAAAGCTCTTAGTCTTTACACCTTCATCCTCCTGCTTCAGTTCAGTGATAACCTTTTTATTACTGTCCCTGTGTACTTCTATCAGCATGAATCATGCCACAAAAAAATTAAAGACTCTCTTGCCCAGCATTTTTACTTTGGAACTCTAAGCCCTTACTTACACAAGTAAGTTTTGAATAAATAAGGTTGAATGTTTGTAGATCGGACTCTGCATTAAGTATCAGGAGGAAAAGTGAGCCTTTGTTCTGGTGAGCAGCATGTGGGATGGTTTCCTCACTTCAGGGAGGGAAAATCTGCAGGAGTCATGCAATTACTGACCATCAACTCAGGGAGGTAAAAAGATTCTATTTACCAGATGCTGCACTGATCAACATTTTGGGTTGAATGATGGAGTTGCTCTACATAGGAGGATCTATGGAAGGTGCTGCAAAGGCCAGTAAGGATGTGAACACTCAAATCCCCATCCCCAAGGGCTTCAATCCTAACGTGAGACCACCTCAAACCAGGACATTGAAATGGTACCTCAATTTCTGGATTGAATCCTTTGAAGGACATTCTGCCATAAACGAGATCCTCACATCGCAGAAAGCTTCTCTCTTCTATTATACAGCTCCTGCATGAAACCCCAGCATTTTGTAAAACCGTGCACTTTAAAATAATCAAATTAAACAAATGCAAAAAGGATTTGCTGTCTTCCCCCCACACAAATAAACAAAGCCATGGTGTATTTTAAACCATCAACTACTTTCTGCTTAATTGCTCTGATAAATGTTTCAGTACAAGGAGCTTAGAGTGCAAAGGAATAATTTTTGCCAGTAAAGCTGTGCCAGTTCCACAAGCAAAATTAACTCTCCTGACAAAAAGCACTCTTTGCTGGTATGATTCCACCTACATTAATACTTTTTTGCCAGAATAAAAATACCATATAAATATCACTCCCCAGGTGGCACTACTATACCAGCAAAAGCTTCTAATTAATTTTTCATTGTGCTGTTAGCCCTGGCATTAGCTGAGTCTGTCAGGATATAAAACACTGTGTCATTCTCTGTTCAGCAGAGACAGATTTCCCCTTCTCCCTCCTTTTTTTGTCCTCTTTTAATGAGCATGGAGTGAGAAAAGAAACATGACCCTGAGGCATTCATAATACACGTGTCAGATAAAAGTACTTCCGTGGATTGTTCCATCCTTTTCCTCACACACATGTACCTGTTCCCTCATCCTCTTCATCTCCCGTGTAAAGCAAACTCTCATGATCACACAACTCAGGCTGAAGAGATTAAGCTCATTGTCCTGCCTCAATGCAGTGTTAGTTACACATGTGCCATGAACAGCAGAGGTCCAGCTAACCTGTCCTCAAAAGACTTCCCATGATGAAGAATCCAGTGTCTCCTCAGGCAATCTAGACCAGAGCTTCAATAGCCTTATTGTTACAAAAATTTTCCCAATGTCCAGCTTGAACATTCCTTGCTGCAACTGAAGCTCAAATACCTTTTTGTCATATCCACCAACAGCAGTGGAAGAGAGTTCATCAATGGCCTTATTCAACTACAGTTAATTCCTTGGGTCCCAGCTTTTTCAAAATTATGTATGTTCTCCCTCAATGGAATTTTTTTCCACTTTTGAAAGGATGAAACCCAAGCAATTTCAAAAGTAGTTCTCCTGCTATTTAAAGCAACTTTCTAAAGAGCAGGACACTTTTTTCCTTATTAGCTAAGCCTTCCTTTATTTTCACCATTATCTCTCCTATTTCAAACTCGGATTTGAAGTGAGCTGGACACAAGAGGACAGAACGGTCCTGAATCAACTTAACCATGTGACTGGAGCTGAATTTACTAACACAATGTTTCAAACTTCTTTTTTCAAACGAAGGGAAAAAGCAGCGAGGAATGAATTGGACTCTGACTGAAAGGAACTAATTACATGCATCTAGAAGAATGTGTGAGTGAAAGAAAACAACACACACAAGAATTGAAAGTAGGTCAAACTATACTAGGCAACCTCAAGAACAGCCCTAAAAATAAGTAATAAAAAAAGTTGTAATGCCAATCTGTCACTATTTTTGCTTCTGTTAACTGGTTATTTATAATACTTATCTTAAAGGAAAAAATATGAATATGCTATTTCCATTTCAAAACAATCCAGTGACGATAAGTACAAAAGATTACAAGCTTACTCTTTTTCCTTTAGATCTGGTACATCAAGATACCAGTGTTCTTCACTAATTATCTTCTTTTCTTCCTCTTCTAGTTGTTTTTTAGTTTGTGAATCCAAACCCCTTTGCATGAACTACAAAGAAAGACACAAACACAGAGCTTCAGCTTCTGCATCATGAGCATCTTCTGAACATGCAATAATTACATGATGGCAATTATCCATTACATAATGTTTAGCAGTTGATAACAAGTAAATGCTTTTTGTGATCTTTTTCTCTGAGTTTGGTCAAATTTTGGGCAAACAGACAATGGAAAATTAAAACAGCTGCTGATCACAGCTATCTACTGAAGGTCAACAGTCAGTCACATCTGTACTTACATATAAAAAAACAGACTTCTCCTGGCTAGTTTTGATGGATTGGAGCTGTCACAATTCCCTAACTTTGCTAAGGTTTGTCTAATGTTTCAGCGAAGGCCAGAGAGAAGGTAATGGTGTTGAAGTTACTGCTGCACATCAGGAACCAAGTCACCCGTACAAACAGCACTGGAGCTCAGAGCTAGAGGTAGGTCATACCAGGCTGGCCATTTCTTGAAACATTTATACTTTCAGCCATCCTCTTCTTTTCTCAGATTTAATGAACTGGATTGCGTTTGTAGCTCTGAAGGCGCACACCTGCCTTTGGAAGTGGAAAAATGTCAGACTTTGAAACTAGACTATGAGGAAAAGTCTTCTGTCTCCTGCTGTGCTAAAGGAAGATGTTCTCAGCTCTTCAATTCTCACTGACCCACCAGAGTACCGGTCCAGGAGTGTATTTAAGCACCTGATAACTCACTGCAGGAACAGTCTGCCAAAACAGCCGAGACCAATAATGAAGTTTAGGGCAAGACTGCTATTTTTTCCTAATACAAGGACGCTCCTGTCACTTGCTACCTTGGTGATAACCTCTGTCAGAGGATGGGAACAGGCAGGTAGGAACAGTAACCTCTCAACAGCTGGGAGTAGAAGAAGGCATCTGTCAGGGCCTATAAAAAACTGCTGAGAGCACAGAACCACAGACCTGAGGCCCGTGAAACAGCACTTTAATTTCCATTTGTCTCAAGTCAGGTGCCTGAACTGAGTGACAATTAAGTCTCAACAATGTCAGTGAAACACGCTGGAAGAAACCAGAACTCTTCAAAATTTTATGGTAATAATCTGTATAGTCCCATCCCCTTAAAAGTTGAGACCTTCCTTAGGATCTATAGAAAGTGTTTGAATAACTGTATCTGTCAGAGGTTTACATTTTTAACAACGTAACTCCCAGAAAGAGACAACTCTAACAGTATACACAGTTCACACGCAGCTCTGTAAAAATATATAGGTGATATAGATGTGTAATGTATGTATTATATACAACCCACAGATCTTTTCAGTCTTTACAAAATGCCCAACCAAACCGAACTCAGAAGTATAAGCCAATAGAGCTGGTGTCTCATTTTCCATTTCTATTTGCATCCACTGTAGAAGATCTTTAATGAAAGAAAAATTGACTTCTGTATTCTAAGTCAATTCAAAATATGTCAAAGCTTTCCAATTAAAATTACAGTATCTTCTTGAGGAAAATAAGAGAATCTATCATGTGGAAAAACATATTGCTCAAGGAAATTGGTTAGCCAGTCAGAAATCTCAACACAAGAAATTCTGCTACAAGAACCCAATTAAATAATCATTTCACACTCCATTTTAAAGATTATGTTCCTAAAGATTACTACAGGAAAAACCTAGATAAAAATTATGTGATCAGGTTTATCTCAAATGTAAACACACACTGATGAATTAAAAATATACCCATTGTGGTAGACACAGAATATGTAAGTCAGTAACTAAGGGGCTGTTTGGGTGAGTTTTTCCCAAGCAATGGGACCTGGATCAAACGGTGCAAGATCTAAAAGTTTGTCTCCATGTGGCCCAGTATTTAGTGCAAATGGTCCTTCCACTTCACCCACCTGCTGAATTCTGGTAATACATTGGATCACTACCTGCAGAGGCAGCTGCTAAAGGCTTAATGAAAACATTTGTAAACAGGAAGATCTGCAGAAACAAAGTGCTAAATGCAAGATCTGTGTATGACCTTTTCAAAACCTACTGATCTCTTCAAAGCTGGTTATTACTGCCTGGACTGTGAACCTGCAAATGTCATGGCAGCATATCCACCTGGCTGGTTCTCCATGGCCTTCCACAGAAAAACAATTTAAAAACCTGCTTTTGAAATCTCCAGGGGGTTAGTAAACTGGCAAACAACAGAAAAAGAAATTTCATTTTAAAAGTGTATTATATAAAAATAAGGAAAAATAATGATGCTGCCATCCAGGTTATGGGAGTCTGACTGTGTCACACATTGCTGGCTGACTCAGTTCAACACCTACTCCCTTTTGAGAGCAAGGCAAGATGCATTTTGTTCCTTCTGTGTACAAGTTTTAGATTTAGCAGCATCTGTTAATTAGGGTAAATATTCCATCATCCAACTGTAGCAGAATGCACTTTACATGAAAAATTGAACTGAAGTCAGCTAACCCTTTTCAGCCAGAATGTGAAATATAGCCCCATACAAATACGTGGGGAAAAAACCAGCTAAATAAAACGCCACAAGCAAGAAACCACAAAGGCCCCATCATATTCAGTTTAAAAAACTGAATATGAACATTAAAAAAAAAAAAAAAAAAAGGGACTCAACTTTTCCTGGCTGTTTTCCAGCAACAAAGGACCATCAATCAGAGGAGAACATTCTCTACTGAATTAGGAGTTGTAGTACACGGTGTGAAGCAGAATCCATTAGCCAGTAAGCAGAGACTAATTTCACACTGGTGACACGAGATTCACAACTCCAAGGGTAACAGGCACATCGGGATGTTACTAAGATCCCTGGCATTTATGAGTTGGGAAAGGTGGTTAATACTGGGTATTAATCCCCATTCAGGCTGGGATTTCCTTAGCCAGCAATGTAAACAGGGGTAAAAATGGACACACCAAAACCTAAACTTTTTTCTCCCTCAATACTAAAAGCCCCACCCCCAAGTAAAGGAAGCAGCACTGACATTTTCATTTCAATGTGCTAGTGGTGGGACATCTTTTAATTCAAATTCACAATAGGCAACCCAGCTGCAGAGGAGCGAGACGGAACGAAAGCACTCCCAAAAGGTGCACTGGAGTTGGCTCTTGAGGCCAGACTTTTGCTGGAACCATCAAGTTTCTCTCCTGCACCAAACCCTGCAGTTTGTAACCTCCGACACCGCTCGCAGCGTTCAAGCAGCTCGGTGTCGGCAGCAGCGATGTCCTGCCGGGGGAGCAGCCCAGCAAGCCCGAGAGGGCCGGGGAGCCCACCACGGATAAACCCATCTGTATTCAGGGCGTGCGTGGGCAAAGCCCGGGCACACCGACCGCCGCCCGCCAGCCGGGGCTGGCGCCGCATGGCCGGCGATGGGCACGGGAATGCCCCACACCAGGGGCTCCAGGACGGCCGCGTATGGCCGGGGACACCCAACCCGGCCGCGGCTCAGAGCGCGGGGCCCCGCTCGCCACCGGCCCGGCCCGGCCCGGCCC
>VXAZ01005267.1:1833092-2225733 GCA_013399875.1 Gymnorhina tibicen | reverse complement strand
GGGGGGAGGCGGCGGCGCGGCTCCACCCTCCGGCCGGGGGCGGCCCCGGGCACAGCACCCTGCCCACGCCCGCGGGAGCCGCCGGGGTCGGGGCATGCACCGGTGATGCAAAACCAGCGATAAAAATAACAACTTTGCGGTTGTGCGGGGTGAGGGAGATCGGGGGTGTGAGCAGGACATAAATCCGCCTCGGTATAGAATGGTAAATCAGTAGGGGAACCTGACATGCCTTACCCATGCTTGTGTGTTGTTTAGTGTTGCCGGCTTATAGCTTCATCCACAATTTTCTGATATTTCAAAGAGTATAAAATACATTTCACACTGGCATTTGGAGACTGCTTGGCTTATAAAGCTTTTATTTTTCTTACAATCAGCACTGACTTTTGTTTAAAAAAAAATCACAAAATGGTCAAATGGGATTAAAACTGGAAACCACACAAATTCAAAGATATTACAAAAAGCCTCAAAGCTTTGCTAGTCCTGAACTGTGATTTGTGAATTCAGTGTTGGCAGTGCTGTTGTTGGACTGCCGTGCTGGGCACTGGGAGCTGAGGAGGAAATCCTGATAGGGAATTGCCAGCTGACTCCCAGTCACAAGCATATACCACAATTTCTCTAGATATCCTCATAAATCAGATTTCTGATGCCTGTTTTGACATTTGGCACATAAACTGGGTGATAAAGCAATAAGAGTGAGGGTTCAGTGTTCAAAACTTTAATGAACTGGTGTGCTTCAAAAGACAATTTAGGAAGAAAAATTCCCGTATATGCAAGATGTAGGTCAAAGCTTGAAGAACTCTGTAAAGATTTATGCTCTAATAGACTCCACAGAAAGGTATAATGAAGGACAAAACCTGATTGCAGTGGGAAAGGAGGAAGAATTATCCACATCCAGGCATCCTTATTACACATTTAAGCTCAGTGGACTAAAATGACCACAAAATGCCAATGAAACATGGAGCCACAAATGCTTCAAGGCAAAGTCATAACACTGCATGAAAATATTTAATTTTCATATGGGGAAGGCACCTTCATTCCCAGGCTCCATAAATGAGTTGAAGCTGCTCTGAAGTTCAAGGCCCCAGTGAGAAAGTCACATTGTGAGTGTGGGAGCTATGCTGTTTAGCTCCTTCTCTGTTCCCTTTCTCATTAACAGCTATCATCCCTTCCCAACGAAAGAAGGCTGGGAAGAAGTTTGCCATTTTCTGAATACAAATGTTCATCAAAGAATGAATGTGTTTGAATCTTAGCGAACAAACCAATAGGGGAAAGCTGTTAATTAATGTAATGGCACAGTACAGCCAGAATCCGTCCATTTTTGGTGTTATGTTCTATTTGCCGTGCATTTTAATAATGCATTTACTTTTTGTTGATCATTGCAAATCAGAGGCCTGTGCTTAATTGCATGACCTTCAATGTCAGGGCTTTTCTGAGCAGTTTCAGTTCATTTACAGTCCAGGAATGTACTTTGAATGGTGTCTTCTAAATACTGCGCTGTCCTCAGCACTTCTGCAGCCACTGAGCTGTGGTAGTACTCGGCTTTTCTTGGTGGCCTTTACAAGAGCTGTTTCTGTCCCTCCACCCTGCAGAACATCCCAGCTCAACAATTCCTCAGCGGACTCTGCTTACAGCCTGTTTGGGATTTGAGCACTGCATGTAACAGCTCCCCTGTACCTTTGATGGGAAGGAGCACCATACCCTCAACTCTTTGGGAGCTGAAGTTTACATCGCTGTGCAGTGTCTAACTGGGATGGGGAGAGTGCAAGCGGTTTCCACCTTATCTAACCATGAAGATTATTCCTGGTGCTCCCTGGTCCCCACTGTACCATGTCTTGGTGCTGCACCCCGGGCTTGCACGGAGTTGCTGCCACTGTTTGTTGGCATATCAGCTAAAAACCCGCCCCGATACAGGCAGGGAGAAGCATTTTGCAGTAAAAGCAGTATAGGTTCTGTGGCGTTTATTTAGAGAAGTGGAGATTGTAAAAAGGCTGCCACAGAATGTGATCTATTTTGGCAGTAAAAAAGTCCGAAGGAAATTTTTGGGTTACATCTCCCATCACTTGAATTGGATAGGGAGGTTATAGATAACAATCAGCTGCCTTGTGGACCAGATTATACTGTCTGGTAAATGTGAAGACACTCCATTGATTGTAGGAGAAATTTTTATGATTTACTGGTGGTGGTGGAGGCAGCTCAGAGAAGAATCCAGCCCTGTAAATACGCCTGCTTGTGAAGTGGAGTGAGGGTGAGGAGAGTTAGGAGAGAAAAAGAATCTCTCTATGTTTAGAGAAGAATTGAGGGTCATTGTAAGTGACAGTTAGACGCCTCTCCCACAGCTCTGCCTGCTGCACAGCAGCTCCATTTTCAACCTGGAAATCCATTTCTTTTTCAAAACAAAAATACTCAGGGAAATAACGCGAGGGAAAGGAGCTCCATCTCATCAAAGGTTGTACATTAAACAAGCAGATAAAAGATGTTTCTTCCTAGGAAATGTGGTCTCTTCTCCCTCTAGTAATTACAGAAGTCAAATCAAAGTCGTCATTAACATTATTTAAGGCGTAATCTCTCTTGGAGCAACACATGTGGCAGCTGTGAAGTAATTTCATGCCAATGGGATCTAATTTGAGGGAACTCGTGGCTTACTTTTTCCATAACCTTTTATTTATTCATATTCTTGTAGTAGTGTGATTTTCGTGCAAATGGGTATCTCTAACCTTACAGCAACCTATCAGTAGATTTTATTTCTTCTGAGCTGTCTTTGAATTCCGAAGCAGCTTTTTACAGCTCTCAGAATACCTGAAGCCTTTTTCCCCCCTTGCAAGTATCAAAATTCTTATAGTATGACAGGTGAGTCATTAATTTGTATCAAACTCCTCCACTGTGTTTTAAGTAAGGATATTATGTGTTTTTCTCTATGAGTGAGGAAAAGAAAATGAGAAGTGGAGCTGCCGGAGGTCTGTTTGCAAACCTGAAAGGAAGGTGTGAAGTGCTGCGTGCGACTGGGTGGGATCAGAAAAGCGGTTTTGTACCCTGTGCTCCCTACAGAGAGAGCGTGAAATCCTCCGCGTGGCAGAGGTGCCGTTTTCAAGTGGAGGACTCGTTTTTCATCTCTCCTGCTCCCGCCCCGCTCTGAGCCGCTAATGCATGCGGTGTATTGACAGCTGCTGAGGTGCTGGGTGCCGGGGGATTTGTTACAATATTCATCACCTTTGAAGCGCTCGTGTGCAACCCGCACTGCTCATCCCGCTTTGTACCTCATCCACGGAGGATACGGGGTAGCTCCGGCTCTCCTTCACACTGCACTGACTCATCCTCTTCGCTTTTGAAGCCCCCTTTTCAGGCATTGACACCGGTTTGGGTGGCAGCTGACACACAGAGAGTGTTTGAAATCCCTGCCCCGCGGTCCTCAACTGACCGCAGGTTTTCCTGTGGATGGGGACCATATGGAAAGAATGCAGCAGGAGCCAGACTCCTGTAATTTGGGTAACACGGATCTGTAAGCACAGTTCACGTTGCTGACTCTTTCCTTTTAATAGCCTTAGGTGGTTCACAATTCATGCAGCATGGAAAGGTGTGTTTTAAAAATGTGCTTGTGGCAAAACAGTTACAAAATCTCCAGAACAACCAAGATGTGTCTTTGGAGAAAACGCCTGGTGTCAGTTTGGGAGAGGACAATTCATTCTGAGTGCTTTTGGCTGGTCCAGTGTTTGGGTGACCTTTGTATGAATGAATAGAGTAATTCCTTTTTGATTACAGAAAGAACCAGCCTCATAATGGTAGCTCCCTATATTCTGCCATGAGCTGAAGTGGTGGAGGGAACACATGCTGGTCTGTCATTCTGCTGGCATGTGGAGAAGCCTAAATAGTTGAAATTATTTGATATATCCCCATGTTAGGAGTCAGAGCAAAGAGAATGACTGCAGAACAATGTGGAGCATCCTTCTCTTTGCTTTCCTTTAAAAATCAGGAGGCTTTTAACTTTTGGGGTTTGATGGAATCACAATTAAAAGAGAAAAGGAAAATATCACCTTCCGTTTGTTAACTATAAAAATGCAATCCAGCAGTGCTGCTGGTGCTTTGCTGTTTCCCAGGTCAATAAATGGCTCCCCTGACTTTAATAAACATTGATGCTGCAGGCTTGTTCTGCAGTGATTGAACATTTTTATAGTTTCAACCACTCGCATTGCATGAAAGCTTTAAGATTTTTTCCTTTTTTTTTTCCACCCCTCTTTTTCAGGAGGGTTGGTTCTGATTGATTAAATTGTCATTTTCAGAGTTAGTTGCTGAATTATAACTTGGCATTTTTAACCATGCGATTTGTTTAAAGAGACAGCGTTTTGATACAGCAAAGCAGCTGAGAATTTTTAAGCAGTAAAAGGAAATTTTGTTCACTTTGTTCTCAGCCTTTCATCACTGCCTGACAAAAATGCTCCTGAAAACAACATGAAGGCTATGATATGAAGAGAAGGTACTTAGATCCACGCTCACTTCTTTATTCCATCGTGGAGCAGATCTGTGCAGAACTATATTGCTTTCGATCAGTAGTCGGATACCTCGTTGTTGTTCACATGTTTATCTTTCTGAGGAGGAAGGAAGGGAGGGAGGGGGAATTAGAGACATAAAATGGGTGCCACCCAGTGTGATATTAAGAGTAAGTGGCAGCACTGTACTTTGGACCAACCCCTTAATACACACCGTGTATTTCTTTGCACCAAAATGATGGGTTCTGATTAATAACTGCAGGGGTTTCACCTAAATCCAGGCTGAGCCTGGTTCAAAGGGACAAAGGCCTTGTAGTTCTTTAGAAACTGAGGAAATCACATCCACGTGTTGATACCTTCATTTTTTGATTCAACCAGCTGCCACATTCCTTCTCAGTGGATAACTGCTTGGTATCAAGGTCTGTTTTTTTTTTTTTTACTTTCCTTCACTCCCCTCAATTTAAATCTGTATTCAGGACAGTAAAGCTGAAGTAAATGAGACTCACATAAAAAACATGTGTGTTCAGAATGTGTTTGAAAAGAAAGGCCAACAAAACTGTCCTCTAGAACATAACAGGATGTCTTTTGCTTTTGATTTACAGTGCCTGCAGGGGAAACAGGATAATCTAATGGCCTGAATATGAGAGATCTTACATTGCAGTGTTATCCTGGTCAGACTCTGAAACAGTGCTTAGCAGTGGAAATCTCAGGGTATCAATATGAAATACTGAAGTCCAATTATACTTCTGCTTGTACACTTTCCCCTCTCTGGCCATTTCAGCTTCTGCTCTGAAATAATAACTTACAACAGCGCAAAGCTGAATTTCAGCAGTGAATTATATCCCTGGCCTCTAAATTTAATTGCGTGGTACTGCAACTAACCCGCTATCCATCTTGGTCCCTGGAATTCTTTCTGCCTCTTTTCTTCTGCTTCTATACCATTCATTCGAGACCTTTAGAAAACACAAAATAGGTGCCCAGAAAGAAGGTGAATTGTGAAGGGAACACTTTAACTTCTTACCTGCCACCCATTCTTGACGGTCTTTAGCTAAAAAGGCAGGTGGGGTTCCCCAGCAGTGGGGTCAGGACGAAGTGCTGCAGGCTCTGTATGTTCCCCTGCAGCGCTGGGTACCTGGGGTCAGGAGGACCATTTACAAGCACCAGTTTGGATTGGATCCAGCTGGCCAGGTGCTGTACAGGAGGTCCTTTTTCCACCACGCAGTGCCTGAAAATGGAGCTGGGGTAGATGTCAGATCAGGGCTCTGATTCAGCACAGCAAACCTGGTGTTCCTGACATCACTGTTCTGATCAGCTGAAGGTTTCACAGCAAGATGTTGATGGCTGAGCAAACCATTTATAGCAAAAGCAAAAAGATACTCTGCAGTTATCATAAATACAGTATGATTACTTTTTTAGGACAGTTACTCATGTTCATTTCAAAATCATCTTAAGGCCATTTTATAGGTTGGGGAAATAAGCTGTAACATGAAAAAGAGTAAAACATTCATTAATGCTGTAATGATTTATATCGAAACATTATGGGGTAGCACACTTTGCCTCGGTACAGTTCCTCAATGAATGTTTTTCTAATTTCCATAAGTAATTGACCTCTCATTAGTGATTCATTAGAAAAACTGAGGTGACGTGACAAAAGCAAACCCACTGTGACAGAAACTCTGCGTGTGAGTAAATCACTGAAAACTCTAATGGATTCAAAATGAAGGACCACATGAACCTTGCTTTCTCTGACTGAAAAAGGATTTCGTTTGCATCTGTGAAGTGAAACACTTTTCTCTGAATATATATATATAAATATCCTTAAATCCATATTTTAGCTCATGGCTGATTTTCAAACGCTGAACATTCACTTCTTCTCCTTGCATGTAACTTCATAGGAAAAAGTATTAGCCAATAATTCAGACACAATACTTGAGTAAGTGGAAGTCTATGTAAGGTCCTCGTACAACTGTAGACACTGAGGCTGGAAAACTGGAGTACAAGTTTTGGAACATGGCCTAAATACAAGACTTAATTTTGGAAGGAAATAAACATCAACTGATGCTTCTCACTGAGTCCATCCTGGAAGTAGATACCCTCCAAAAAAGGTGTAGTACTGAATCCTTGTCTGTGAGCAGTTTTTTCAGAGGGCAGGGGTCTGCCTTGTCCTTTTTATATTCACTGTTAACCAACACAGGAATGTTAACAAGCCCAAGTAATAGATTTTGCACATATTGACATATTAACTTAATAACCTTATATATCTGTCTTTTTAGAGATCAATAAATCAATTTTGAGCTAGTTCTTCATCACTGCAATATTGTGAGAAGTGAAGCTGATATTTAATGTAGTTTTATGAGTCCTGGATGCTACTGGACAAACCTAGAAAAAATCCATTTCTCTTTTAATATGTCCCTTAAAGTCTTGATGCCCATCTGAAACTTATTTGAAAGTAACTGGATTTATGGGTTCCAAGTTAACGTTTCATTACGAAGTTACCTGAGTATGAGAAAGGAAGAAGAAATCACTGTCTGAAAGTTTTGTGCAGCAGAGAAGAGCTGAACTGATGAACCTCCCTGACCCTATGCAATACTGGCTAAGAAACTGCAGGGTCTAAAAGGTGAATAAAAGCAGTGGAGTAATATTGTAAAAGAATGGGAAAAGCTACAGGCTTGGGCCTGCCCTGGGAAAAAGGCCAATGAGAATCTCATTTTACCTCATTTGGGAAGTGTTTCTGTTGTCTGGCCACCCTTCTTACAGGTTGCTTTTTATTTTTGTTCCTTAATTCTCCTGCAATGGGCCATTGCATAGCACTGCTGTAATATGGGTGAATATAGCTTTTGTTTTGCCAACTAAGCTGTAGAAGAAAGGAAGCACAGGAGTGATCATGAGAAATTTCCTATCAAGGAAGAAAAATGCATTTTTAAAGGCTCACTCAGAAAAATCAGACTGCTTAGCTTTCCATGACATTTAAAATGAAAATATTGAAAAGAGATGGTAGACAAACAGTGAAATTTTGTGGCATATTGATTGTTTCATGCCATGGGACTCTAGCAAGTGATTAGTTTTGTGGCGATGTTCCCGTGTCTTTTTTTCCCTTGTGTTGTTGCAGGAACTGTGGTTGCACAGTCAAGTCCTGATTGTTTCAGTCCAAATTTATGGACAGATCTGACCTCTAATGCCTTTTAGCACCAGAGAGCACCCCTTCCTGGAGCCGTGACTGAGCTGGTAGGATACTGGTAGGAAACCAAACATGGTACAACAGCAGAAAGCTGAGACTGGATTATGCAAAGATCTGTCTTGTTTCCAACTAGGATTTCCAGAGCCGCTACAGAAATGGAGCTTTTAAACTCCTGGACAGCCTTTATGTTGGAATAAACCATCCTCATCAAGTTTATCACTGCATCTCTCTGCACAGCACTGTCTGCTCCTTAGAGCCCACCCTTTCTCCCACAGTTACATGCTCCTACACTACCAGGATGTCAGATGGGCAGAATTTCTTTGGGATTTAGGAACACATTTGGATTTCAGCCAGGAAGTATATACATACTTCTTCTTATACCCACGCACGTACTCAATATATTCCTTTACATATGGAATCTGAGTCAGTGATACTAAAAGCCTGAAGTTGAAGGAAGGACAAATACATTTATAGCTGTGTTCCATAAAAAGGGTTTTTTTTTAAAAAAAATAATTTATTCAATCATTTTGTGGGAGTGGCATACTCGATCCATTGCAAGGTGGAAATAACACACACAGAGGTAATTCTCCTTACATAGACTTTAAAGAAGTCCTAGTGCTAGGCTTAAAAGTTATCATTTAACTGAACTAGTTAAAAACACTTCCTTTCCTTCCCTTGAAATGTAAGGAAAAAGCTCACCTGTGGCAAATGTATATATTTTGCAATATTTTGGGGGTGCCCCTGCACTGCCTGTTAGTGGGCCCTGAGGCCACCTAAGACCGGTTGTATCTTTCTGCTTTATGCTGAAAGCAGCTAATGGGAAAAAGAGAGTGTTATGATTAGGGGCCCAAACACAATTTCCAAACCTGCAATATCAGATCAGTATTCCCTGGGGCAAGGAAAGCTGTAGATATTCAGGAACCCACCAGATTAGCTAGGAAGGGCATCCTTAATGACACCAGCAGAAGAAAACAGCTAATTTTTTTTTGTTGCAGCATGCTTTTGGTTGTTGTATGCAAAGTGGTTTAATATCACCTTAATCTCAGTTTGCCATGTGAAAAATGACCCTGTCAATTGACACAGAAGTGGAATATTGAGAAGTGGAACATTTTGTCTAATGGGGAAGAGCTGACAAAGACAGACTGAATAACATTTAATTGGATAAAACTGACTTGATTGTGACTTCCAAATGAAATTAAAAATATTGCACTAAGATTTATAGGGCTTGTTTTCTCTTTTTTTTTTTTCTGTCGGTGTTTGCTGGGCTTTGCTCGTGTTGCCAATATTTCAGTTTAGCAGCACCATTCCATTCTTTATCGATAAAAGCCAAAGGCTAAATATTGCAAGCCATTTGGCAATGCCAGTATAAATGGGAATCTCAGTTGTGTGCAGCCCAGTTATTGATGTTTTTATTAGCAGCTTTTGTAAGGGCACATTGTGCTTTCCTTCTCAGCACTGTAGTGTGGACATGGGGAAAACGCCTGCTGGAATTAGCTAAGCACAAGCCAGTTTTGATCGAACCCATCTCTGTCCTGTGCCCAGCCGCAGGGCCAGGGTGTCTCAGCAATGCCTTTTGCACCTTCGCCCATCCATGACTCTTCTGCTGTCCAGGACATGGGAACAAAGTGGACTAATCTTCATCTGATGTAGGAACCACCATCCCTTATTTCTCCAGCTGCTTAAAAGAGCTCTCCACAGCCCACTGAGTTCCTGCAAAATGCGTTATCGTATCTATTCAAGGCCAGGCTTTGGTCTGAGGACACTATAGGGAAACTCCTTCAGAAAATAAATTTCTTAGAATTTTCACTAGCCACTATAAAAAGTTTTATCTGTGTTATTTTTTTCTCCCACTGTGCTTTATAAACAAGCATGACACTTTATTCTACAAAGTGATTTCTTTCTGAATTATAGAACCACAGAAAAAGCATATAAACCCCACAAACCTTATTATTTTTGTATTCTTGAAACTCAAAATTGATTTAAGCCAAGTTCAGCCAGCAATATTTCCTCCCCATCTGAGAAACTATATCCTGAGCTTCAGACTAAAGTAAATTTTTATAGGCATGTTGTAATTATAAACCCTTGAGAAACGGATTTTGTAACAGGGACACGGGCACAAAGCTTCCCTGTAGTTACTCTGCCGAGCGCTGATGCGAAGAGGCTGAAAATCCATTCTCCCAAGAAGGAGCTTATTAAAAGACTGCAGTGGTTTTAATGACATTTCTTGTGACATCAAAATTATTTCACTCAGAATCACAGAGCATCTCTGTTTCTGCATTTTTGAAGGTCCAGGGGGAAAATACTGTTGCAGCCTCACAGTGACTGAGGGAAGCAATCCAGAGAGATAAATTTGCTCTGGTGCTCATATCCTCTCATGATGGGAGACGTAAATTAAGCTGTTTAATTAGAACAGCATATAGTAATCATCACCAGGAAGGCAGGAGAAGCCTTTGGAAATAGCATACAGGTTTTGAAAACACTCTAGGTTCAGCTTTTCCCCTTAAATTGATGAATAATGGCTGAAGGGTCAGCGATAACTGAACTCAGAATCAGGGAGTTTGGCTCACATCAGAGGTATTTGGTAACTCCTGTTCTTATTAAAGTTTATAGAGATCCTGGACTGATTTTCTTGCAATATTTCAAGCCAAATGGGTATTTTCAAGCAATATACATTTCTGATTGGACTGATCATTGTATTATTTATGTCATGTCATTTGTGCACATGAATTCAAATCAAATGATGGCAGGCTGCTTGGCCCAGATAGATCACACTGTAAGAAATTAAGTCCTTCTCACTTGCTCAATCTTGAATTACACTTCTCAGCTATATAGGTATGCAAATACTTTGCAAAGATGGCTAAATAGCTTTATTGTCATTTTAGAGGTGTTCAAAGACAAGAATTGTCCCCAAAACACACAGTAGCTCGGGGGCTGAGGCCTGAAGTGCATCATTCCTCATCCTACATCCACTGAAGCCAAGAGTAACATTTCCACCTAGAATATCCAGCCTCTGCCAGTAAATTTGCTTGGCTTTCTTCTGATCTCCCTGGGTTTACTCACAGGAGGAAGGGGCTGAAGTCTGACATGTACTTCAAAGGAGATGTATAAAACAAGTGGTGGCAACAGCGTTCAGGGAAGGAGGAGAGTTTGGTCAAGCAGCTGTTGCAGGCTGTTGAATGTGAAATGGCGCAGGTTGTGTTACAGCCCTTGAATTTTAGGGATTTTTGGCATTGGCTCTTAGATCAGTCAGACAATGAAGTGGGAAATGGAAAGCCACAGAGAACTCCACAGTGCGTGTGAGTAGCCAAAAATAGCTGCATGAATTGAATAGCAGGGCTGGGGAAGTTTTCCAAAGTTTTTCAGGATCTCCAAGGAATTTTTGGCCCACATTCTGAGGGAAAAATCGTGTTAGCCTCCCTTTCCCTGAGCCAGTTCTCTCATCCATGCCCAGCTAACCCAGACATGTGGGACTGAACCCAGCTCCTTCTGAAGCCAATGGGAAAGCTCCTGCTGGCTTTGGTGGAGGCAAGATTCATCCCTTTGTGAGACAATCATATTTATATTCAATACCCTGCAACTTAAACTGAGGATTAGCAGAATTAAACGCTCCTAATTTGTATATCTCAGACTGCCAAACCACAATTAACTTTTGTGTGTTCGAATTAATAGGGAAAATTATTAACCACCCTTTCCTCATGCGATTATCATTTTACACTTCTGGAGAAAATTTCTTCCAAATACAAAAAAGTAGCCTGCACCCCTGTGACCTTATCCCTCTCTTAATATTCTTTAGTTAGTAGAGTAAAAAACAATTTTTCACCCCACTGCTTCCACGTGCAGGCGGTGCTTTCCCAACGCCACCGCCGGGCCGTGTGCTCCGTGGATCCTGTGGCTTTGTGTGGGGCACTCCCCACAGAGGGACAGGACTCAGAGCTTTAAATCCACCAAGGACAACACCTGGGGGTGCAGCCCTTGGCAAAGCTCACATCCAGCTGCTTTGTGTTGTTTTTAATTGTGCAAAGTGGAGGATCAGCATTGCCCCTTTTCTCCCACGCAAGTCCAAGCAGGACATTCTTTTTTCCCCTGGGCACAGAGCTGCAGGCTGGCAGGGCAGGGTAAAGGCAGCCTGATGCAGACAGTTTTCTGCCTTATTTTCTGTCCTTCTCTTGCACGTGCTGCCTGGACTCTGCCCTCACACAGCACTCTGAGGGCCCAGCTGGTTCCCAGAGCTGGCAGAGCATCTGTGTTCCCATGGGTTTTCCTTGTTCTGCACCACACCTCCACTCTATCTAGAGGTGGTCATTTCCTCTGAAAAATTTAGTTTCCTTCAAAAAGTACAATCTTAAGCTATTTCTTTATTAAGAGTAGGGGGAGATATGCAAGGCCATAAATATTTTAATTGATGTATCCCCCCTTTATAATAAATATGTTTGTAACAACGTAATGAAATTGTTGAGCAAAAGCTCTTTTCCAGAAGAATAATCTTTAACTGGTGCAAAATGTCTCGCTGGGATTTTGTCAGGTTTTAATTTCAGTTTGAATAAATAGTGTGAGACACCAGGCTGGAGAAGATAAAGGTGAATTTCATCTGCTTGCAGCTTGTCATAATGGAAATAATAACTCCTTTAGCTAAAAACAAGTTTCCAATTAGTTTCTCTAAAATAATATTATCCCCTTTTTTAATAGATACTGCAGCTCATTTTGGAACCTAATTTTGATAATATATAAACAGTTCTAAAATAGCTATTTCCACCAAAAAAGTGACAAGCACAGATTTTGGCAGCACATGTTGGGAGGCTGTCTACTGAAAAGCAGTCTTTGCTTTTCTTGAGGTGAATCTTAATGAAAAAGAGAAAAATCAATTTAAAATATTCTTTAGGATGAAGACATCTTTCCTGAAAGACTTTATTTTAATGGCCGGATCATGGTCATTAAACAGGACATTCTGAAATTATAAAAAACATTTGTTTGGGAAAACACATAGGCTACTTATTTTATCATTGTTGTTATTTTAAGAATAATTAATGTGCGTTGTGGGAGGTTTCAAGACACAGGAAAAGCAAAATAGCATTGGCTCTTAAATGCAGCTGAAATTGGCTGATTTATATATAACCCTAAATTCAGAGAGCAACAATAACACAGCTCAGAAAAAAGTAATCTCAGGTTAATGTGAGGATTCTGTGCAGGGATGCAACAGGACTATATTCTGTCCAGTCCCAGCCTGCGATCTCTGGGACATCTGTCATCTGAAAGGCCAGGAAAGTGTAAATAAGTGGACTTTTACTATTTAAGAGGGGGTTTTTTTTTACACAAGACGAAAACAAAACCCAAGCTCTGCCATCCAATGCAATGCACAGCACTTCCAGAGAAAGCATTCCTGCAGCAGCATGGTTGGGTTGGGATCTTACCTGGCACTCCAGGCCCCTCTGGAGCTTCCATCTGTGCTGCTGGCTGAGCAAACACATCACAGCAAACCTACAAGGTTTGTCCTGGGGTCTACCTGGCCACACCTTTTGCCCCAAACACCCCACACCTCTGCCCTTCCCTCCTTACTGCACCTCCCTAGAGCCAAGCTCAGCACCGGGGTCAGGTTTTGAAGACCCTGAAAAGAAGAGCAGTTTGGTCAGAACCACATCAGCTGTGGGGCTCACCAAGGGCTTTCAGCTGCTTAATGCCGTGGGGATAAGGCACATGCCGTGGCATTAGCTATTTAAATTAGTAAATCATCACAGCACAGCAGTGCCTCGTTAGTTCTGATTAATGCGCAGGCAGGGTGGTTGTATTTGTCCCCACAGTTGTTGACAACAGCACTGACAGTGTCACACTCTTGACTCTGTCGAGGAAGCCAAGATGTGTGGCCCTGTTGATTTATCCATCCCTGCCTAAGCAAAGAAAATAAATTTCACCAAAAAAAATTTCCCAGAATGACACAGAATTTCAAAGACTTTGTATGACAGGACAGCATGAAGTAAAACAGCTATGTTAAAACCCCCACATCTAATTAAAAATCTGAATTTCGTAATGCGTAAACCTCTCATCATCACATGTACATGTGTGTGCAAAACTGTGGGGCAGCAGGTCTGGGAGACACCAATAGTTCCAGGGATGTTTTTTTAAATGTTGACATTTTGCAGTGTGTTTTAGCTGTAGTTATGGAGCTGCATGGAGAGACTACTGGAAAATTACCTCATGATGAAAGAATGAAAGACTGCACAAATAACCAGTATCTGTTTTTGATGAATGTGGCTATCAAACTGGCTTGGATGAGGGTCCTTCTAACCCACTGCATTGTCTCCGCCAGCAGCTGACAGAAAATACTGTGGATGAAAGTGTAAAGACCATGCAGGAAGCAATTGTCAAATAATTCACCCTTCACACTAGCTTTCAGTCTTCCTTTCTTTGTAAATTCTTGCTACCCATGTTTAATGTCACTAAATGATTTCAGCAAGTGAACCTCAGGGTTCTGGTATGACATGGTGCGAACAGGAGACTCTTTCAACTTTGGTAATGATACAAGAAAAGTCTGTCATAAACTGCCGTCAAAGAGCTGCTTGTTAACACCCAGGCTGGTGTTTGCCCATAAAGTCGTTCAAACAATTCTGAAATAAAGCATTTGCAAACATCATGTGCTATTTGCAGATGCAGGTCTCTGACAATACCTCACTACCACACAAATTGTAATAAATAATTAGATCAGCATAGGTAATTTTAAATGAAAACAGGTTAAGAAAACAGTAGCAGAGCAGGGCAGAAGTTGGAGGTAATGGTTGCTCTTTATATAACAGGCAAAATATCCCAGTTCACCTGGAGAAAAAACCCTCGTTTGCATTTGCTTCCTGCTCTGTTGCAAAAGGAAAAGACATTGTATCTGTGACTTACAGAAGTATGGTTTACACAAATGAAATTATGGCGCTGATTTGGCCAACCTGAGCATGGTAATTTTTGCAGTGAAATGCAGATGATTTTGTGAAACCTCCTCTGAGATGCCCAGTCACTCATACCTCAGCCAGGCCTTGACCTTTTGTAGCTGGTTTGACTTTTACTGCCTGAGTAAATGGACATTAGAGGGGAATTCTATAACGCAGTTAGCAGAAACTGATGTAAAATGGTGTCGCAAGGGACATTCACGACTGTGTGGAGGCTTTTGACACCTAATCAGCTCCTTAATCACAGACCTGAGCTTCTTCCATGGAAATGCAATGGCACCAAACTCAGCAAGAGCAGCAGCCTTCCCAGATGGGATTAGCTCGTAGGTGTGGTATGCTGAAACCTCACCTTGCCCAGCAGAAAAGGAAGGTATTGTTTTAGAGTCCTGTGTGGTATTCAGTGCAAGGTAAAAAGAATCTGTTACACGAGAGCTGGAATATGAAGTTTGTATTCCATGAAAACCGTCTCATGAAACTGTGCATTAAACAGGTTCTTAGCAATGTGCAGCCCAATAAATAAACACAGTAATTCTACCCGTACAATGAGGAAACGAGCCAGTAAAGGTGTGGAAAAATGAAGGAATGACAGGGGAGCTTCATCACTGTTCTGCTGAGGGTGTTCCCAATTTGGGCAGGGAAGGGAGCTGTCATTTTTTCAAGCTTGCAAGTAGAAATCATGGGCGGGAGAGACAGCAAAACTTACGCTTGATGAAATGGAAACCTAATACCAGCATAAACACAGCCACTCAAAAATAATGAAATGAAGTTTTAAAAAGCTTTATCGCACTCCAGGTTCAGCCCCAGCAGCAGGATTTACATAACTGCAGAGAGGAAGCCGCAGAGGTGGAAGCTGAACAAGTTCTGTTAGAGATGGGGGTGCAGAACCAAAGGGGTCCCAGGAGAGTGACAGCAAATTCAGAGTTGCTGAATGTTTCAGAATAATCCTTGAGGATTTCGAGTTTCTCTGTCCCTTCCATGCAGAAAGAAAAGAGTTAATAAATATTGTCAGTGCCTGGGGAATTGTTCACAAGGGATCTTTTGGAAGAGTAATCTTCATATTTAGAAGTATTTTCTCATTATGGGTAATAGGATGATGAACTGAGAAATGATCTCAGCCACTTATAATTCTAAAAGCCCCTAGCCTGAATAATCTATGCTGATTTAGAGATAATAGCATCAAAGGCAGAACTCATTTAGCACAATGTCCATTTACTTACTCCGAAGACTTTTACTATCCTGCACCTATTTTATGGACACTTATAAAAGTTGATAATGATGTGAAAAGAAAAATGTAATCAAAACAAAAATGCCAGTGTGCAGTGAGAACTACCCTGTCCCAGCCTGTACTACAGACCTACCAAAACTGCTCCTCGTGAAGGGCAATACAAATGCTAAGAGATAGAAAAAATAGAGAGCCTTCCCACTGTGGTGGGTCACAGCCTCCTTCAGGCATCCACCTGCTCTGCTGTGGGGTTCTCCAGGGTCTGCAGGTGGATTTCTGCTCTCCCATGGGCCTCCAGGCAGGGCTGCAGGGGCACACCTGCCTCACCTTGGGCTGCACCACAGCCTGCAGGGGAATCTGTGCCCCGGTGGCTGGAGCACCTTTCCCTCCTCCTTCTGCACTGATCTCGGTGTCTGCAGGGCTGTTTCACTCAGAAATTCTCGCTCCTTTCTTCACCTGCTGTGCACAACAGCTTTTTCCCCTGCTTAAATCTGTTATCCCAGAGGTGCTACCAACCATCCCTCGGCCTTGGCTAGTGGTGGGTCTGTCTTGGCCAGCACTGGCTCTGTGGGACACAGGGGGAGCTTCTGGCAACTTCTCCCAGAACTCACCCCTGCAGCACCCCCTGCTACCAGAACCTTGCCATGCAAACCCACTACTGTACTCATTAAAATGTATAAACCTATAAAACCGATGGAGAGGGTGGTTTTTTGTGCTGGACACTGCAGCAGCACTTTGAGGATGACACACTCTCAGGCCACCAGCGGCATTTGCTGCTTCCCTGCTGGGCTTCCCTTTGGTAAGGAAGTCTTGATTCCACTGCTGCACCAGTTTGGAGGCAGAAGTCCTCTTTGGTCACCTCTCTGTGCAGATTCCAGGACTGGGTCTCTGCAGCAGGCTCTGCATTCTGCTACAGCACACGTTAGCCCACTAGCACAGGCAGCTGTCCCTAACTGCCCAGGATCACTGCCAACACTTTCCCCATTTTGGTTCCAAGTCCTCATGACTGTAACATCTTATTTTCAGTGAGAGTGTTTTCCCACGCATGGGACAGCAAATGTTCAGGCTGACCTGAGGAGCTCTTTTTCTCTACGTTTTTTGGGTTCTCTCTTCTTCAAAAGGTGATGATGAGTTCTTTCAAATACCGATTAGATCATCATAATTAATATTTCACTTTGTTTTTCTCACATCACAGAGATTGTGCTTGCACATGTCTCTGGGTTCAGGCAGTTTTTGTACCTCCTGAGGTGATCCCTGCAGGGGTTTCTGAGAGACTGCGTCATCCCGGGTGATTTGGGCTCAGGCATTTGGACAGTGCAGTCAACATTTCCAGCACTGCAGTAACAAAGGACAAGGGTTGGACAAGTGTTTGGCTCAAGACAGGAGGATATTAAGAAAGGAGACTGCAGTTTATGTCTCTGCATTTTTTAGGACAGAGATGATGGTACAGCTGAGCCAGGACAATGCTGGTTGTCTCTCAGATGGGGCACTCCTCATCCCTTCTCTCCTACACTCCCAAATGCACACTCCCAGTGGAAATACTAATTTTTGACATCACACTTGAAAAATGCTACTTTCCCTTCTAACTTGTTCTTTCAGTGGGGATTTTTGGAGTATTGCTTTCCTCTAACCAACCCTTCTGTCGTACAAACACAGCCTAACCCTCGCAGATCAGAGGTGGAGCAAGCTGGTGGTGTGGTGTGTGTATGAGCAGCTGTCCACCTCCCCCTCACCTCGTACCCTCAAGGTTCTGCATTCTTCCATTTCATCTTTCCCTCTGCTGTTTCCTCTTGTGCTGAGACCTTCTGCAGTTGGATTCCTGTTTGATTGTGTAATAAACCCATGAATTATTAACAGTATATAAAATATTGACAAACTGTTCTCTGAGATGGAACAACTTTAAAGTATTGATTATGAATCCAGAGAATTATAATTAGTTTCTGCATAAGAGATAATTAAGTTATTATTGTTTCTCTTTTCTCTAATATAGTGATGGATAGAAGGCATTTATACCAAACTGTATCTAATCTTATTAAAATTAAGGCAATAGGTTTATGAGCACTCAAGATAATGGGAAAATAAAGCATGATGGGGAACGTTTACAATTCCAAAGAGCTCAGTTGGCAACATCCTCTTCTTGTGGAAGGAAATTATTTCAGGTTTGCTCTGAGGAAACTCCTGGGCACAGAGATGTGAGTGACCTCAGCAGAGTCAGAATCTCGTTTCCATTTGGTTTTAGCGGAAATCAAACCAACACCACAGTGCTTTGTGTGCTTGAGAGCATTTTGAACCCAGGGGCTGACTTCGGTCTAATTTGGCTGATGGGGACACTCTTAGATATATTTAGGTCCTGCAGTTTTTATACCAGCTTGCTGGCAAAGCCTTTGAAGTGTTAGTTTAGCTCTCATTAGGCATCAGAAAACTCACACCAGAGCTCAATTTCCAGACAGCATGACACTGGTAACGAGTTTTTATGGATTCTGCTGCTCCAAAGTAATTTGTGCATCCTTTAAGTTAGATGCTTTTGCCACGAGGCTATGCCTTATGGAAACCTAATTTATTCCATGGATTACAGTTCAGGCAGAGTGTTCCCAGGCAGAACTGGGCAGCAGGGACCCATCCTGCTGTGTCTTCCAGTGCTGTGCTGTGCAGCCCTTGGCTCTATTCCCTCCACAGTAAACAGGGAGAAAGGTTTTCTTCCAAAGTACAATTCATCTGAGCAAGTTTGGGAAGAGAAAAATCACTGTAGGCACTTAAAGTTAGGCAGGGTTAATCCCATGCTCAGAGTGTGGTGTTGCAGTCGAGCCAAAATAAAGGTCAGGAATGAGGAGTTTGGGCTCTGCCAGAAGAGTGTGGCCTTCAGTGGATCCCTGCCTGCTCCTTCTGCCTCTTCCTCTGCTGCTTGCAAGGAAAGAACATGCTCCAGTGATGTGCAGCATGTCCAATCCTGGAACTGGGTGAGAGCAAAAATAACAGTTCCTGGGACATCTTCTCTTTGAATACTGAGGATCTCCTGGTGCTCTTTAAAAACATATTACTTATTCCTGGGAAGTCCCCTCTCAGGCTGGTGTGTAGTTGGCCACTGAGAGAAAATAAGTTAGAGAGAGAATTTAGGAAGATGATCCTCCACCTCTGTGCACAAGGGCAGCATCAGCAATGCTAGAAACCTTCCTCATTAGACCATTTGCTGCTGACCCTCTCAGAGGTGAAGGTTCCCCACCTCTTCTAAGTCATGAATTTCATGAATTATCCTTATGATTACATTTCCTAATGTATAACCTTTTACAGTCAGGAACCTCAGGCAAAGAGAAATTTTGGACAAGTTAAATTCACGGGGTGAATTAGTGCTTCAGTTTATCTTGTGAGATAAAGCACAAAAACTGGATAACATACCAGGATAGCTGCAGCATCACTTTGGGCAACACTTGCAAATCCTGAAACTTTTCTGTATTTTCAGTTGCTTCTCATCATTTGAGGTTATGAAGCTCTTGGAATTTCTGTTTTCTTGCACAGCATCACTGGATGATTCTCACCACCAAAGAAGGCCTAAAGGCAGAGCTGAAGTGACTTCCTTCAAGACCCTTTCCTTTCCAGAAAGAGAAAGGAATCTGAGGCAGCAACAGGCAGACAGCACTGCTGTGACCCTGGCACGGCGCTGGGTGCAGAAAGTGGAGCTTGGTTTTGCTGAATGGCCACTTTCCAATGCCTCTCAGGCCAGCAGCTTGTCCAGCGCTGTCCAGCAGCTGCCTGACCTGCTCCCCTGCTGGGCTGGAGCCCGGAACCACGCTCAAATAGCTGCTTTTAACAGCTCCTCATCTCCCAGCTTTCCCGTGGCATCTGGTGGGCGCAAATTGCTTTGCTGGACTTCTGCAATCAGAAGGAGCTGCACTGCCAAAGCCGTGTGGGTGACAAAGCCACGTTCAACCATGCTGTCCAAGGTGGAAATTTAATCCAAAGAAATACCGCATTAAGGAAGCTGTGAATAGAAGCATGCAGGGAATTTATTTGCAGATCTCAAGAACTGTGTTGAACAACTCATAAAACACATGAAGTCTATGAGGGAACATGCTGTTAGAATTTCCACCAAGTTTGTTACAGCCAACTCTTCTAGGCCAAATCCACTCCAAATCTCTGGTATCTACGTGCTAATGGCAAACAAGCCTTGGATCTGGGTGTTGCTAATGCAAGAGGAGTCCGGGGGTGCTGCTGAGTGATGAACATCTCCCGAACTGTGAAATGAAGTTGAAAGTGCAGCTGTCGGTCGGGAAAGCGGACGCGACAGCGCTCCCTTAGACTTTAATAGGCTTGTGTGGCTGCTTTCATGATTTAACATTTGTTTGATAGTCCCTCTCTCTTTCGCTTTTGCATGGAGATATGAGCATCCTCGCAGAGGGCACTGGTCCTGAGCAATCACTGTCTGCCTTCGGAACAGATGAAAACGCTTCCCCACCCCTGTGAACAAAAGAGGGCACCTAATTGAAAGCCATGCCACAAGTGCTTCTCCATCCCCCTCCCTCCCCAGCACTACATCTTCATCGCATCTTTTGTCTGCTCTACATCAGATGCACCTTTCTTGCTTGCTCTGAATGAAAACAATCCCTGCCTCCCCGCAGCGAGGATGACAGCCTCTTCCCCGAGCGCCAGCACTAAATGGGAGCCGCGCTCTCTCCGTGTACTTAGGGAGGCAGGAATATTTCAAGGGACTAAATTAATCCCTCACATTTTCAAAGTGCGTGGCACAGATTTGAACTTCGGCTCCCACGGCGGTTAAAGCAAAGGAGAGGAGATGGAGTCCCCTGGGTTTAATTCCCGCCGAGCCCCGGCGCGAGAAGCACAGCTCAGCTCTGATATGTTCAGCACTGCAGGCTGGGGTGGCAGATGTCCATCCCGTGGGATCTGTCCTCCCACTTTCACTTTGGGGAAAGCTTTTCCCCAATCCCCCAGATGCAACATCCAAGCTGTTGGGAAAAGGGCTGCAGGGGAAAAGGAAGACGTGCAGTATGACAGTTCGGGAGCACACACTGGCTCTCGCTCCTCCAAAATGTGTGGTGTAGGCAAGGCGTGCAGCTGTGCGGGGTTGGGAACGGCCTCTCGGTGCTCCTGCCTCCGAGCCAGCAGCATTTATGGGCTCAAAGGACAGAAGGGGCAGGGGCTGCCTTGTCTCTGGGAGAGCAGCAGCCAAGAGATAGAGACATGACTGCAAAAAGCAGCTGTGTCCTGGCTTTGCCAGGCAGTAGGTGCCTGTGTGGGGGCCAGGAGCGAGCTGGAAAACCACCGGTTCAGCAGGGCAGGGCTTGCCAGGATGCCTCTTACGCAGGCTCTTTTTGCAGATGTGCCAGCCTGGCTCCCTGCCACAGGCAGAGCCAGCAGCCCTCACCCACGGTTTGGTGCTGTCAGGGGTGTGTGGTGACCCAGCTCAAGCACCATCCCCAGGGACAATCTGGGTTTAGTGTTTCTTCCTGGCTTTGCTTTCTCCAGCAGCTTTTTCTTACAAGGTATTCCCTGCTGCCTCCATCACAACAAAGAAATGGCAAAGTTCTGGCCATTTAATTAGACCAAGAAATTCCAGCTCCCCACTCCCAAATGGGCTGAGGGTATCGAATCTACTGAAAATCAATGTCCCCTATCAGCTGCAAAATTGTTGTTGCATGAGGAAAGTCATGCACAGCTGCTGGTTTTGATGAGTCCCTCGTACCTGGCTGTTCACCTGCTGGGCTCAGCCTCTCACTGAGGGGGAAGGGTTTTATCCACAACGGCGCTGAGAGCACCAAGTGCTGGTTCAGAGGAGGTTACCTTGAAAAAGAGAGGTAGAATCTTCTTCTCCATAGACAAAAGAGGGAGTTCTTGATCCCACAAAGACTTCTCCCCAGGCTGTCACAACAAGCAGCTTCTAATCGAGGTTGCCCTCGCAGAGTGCAAAATCTCTCGGCAGCAAAAAGGCAGAGCTGTGCTGCTTCAGGACAGCCGTTATTTGAAGGCAACAAGTAACTGTGTGTCTTGCTGTGTTTTCCCCAGTTTGGAGCCAAGTTGGGTTTCACCTCTGTCTGTAGGCAGAGGACACCCTTGAACAGAAACCCTTGCATCCCACAGTGCTGCACGATGTGCCTCAGATCATTAGGAAGCCCCCCAGCTCTCACTCTAATTGCAGTTGTCTCTCTGGGTGTGAATGATGTGAATCACTGGTATTTTCCCAAGGCTACAATGTGCAAGGGGTACATGTACTCACTTTAATTTCAGAATTGAAATTCCAGTGTGTCACTCACCCCTTGGACCAAAAAAAAATTGTCCCTGTTGTGGAAGGGGTAGACTTTTCTACATCGGTATGAACAAGGTTTTGGCCACACTTTTTTTAGTCACATTATAGAAATGAATAGTTTCCTATCTTCCCTTCCTTTTCAAAGATACACAGATGAATTTGTCTTGATGCTGTAAAGCCAGAGCTCAGTTAATCACTGTGCCTAACAAATAATGCATTTTTGATGGGCTGATTTTTATCAGATTACCCACCTCATGGAGTTTTACCATGTCTGAATTCCTTAAAAAAACCCTCCTGTACTCTTCTTTAAAGCTGGATACAACAGCCACAGTTACCACCTGTGTTTTATCACGAGTTCTTTTTCCTCTCTTCTTTTCAAATGTTTGACACAACTGGGCAGAGTCAACTTCCCATTTTCTCCGTGTGTGACATTGCTCAGTGGCAGCTGCTGAAAGAAAAGCCCCATCATAATCAGTGTGTTTTGCCTGTAGCACAAGGCATTTCAGCAGCATTGAAAAGCTGAAAGGAAATAGGAGATAAGTTGGAAATCATGAGCTGAAATGTGCATTTCCATTTTAGAGATTAAATTAGAAAAATATATTATCGTGAATTTAAAACAGCATCATCAGCCAGCTTGACAGCTCATCTGGGCTCACGCTGGGTTGTTATTGAGGGAACTTGGGCTGACATCCAGCCTTAGGATGCTGATCTCTCTGGTGTTCAAAGGCTGGATGGAGCTTTGGGGCGGTGCTGCTCGGTGGGGAGGAGAGGAGGTTTCTGCTGGAGTCAGAAGCTGCTGACTGAAGCACTTTGTGAACTCAGTGACCTGCCAGCAGCACCACAGTAAAGTGCTGCTGGCCCATCAACAGCCAGGAGGAAAAGGGACATAATGGGGAAAAATTTGCACAGCTGGAAGGACTGAGATCGAATAAAACAGTCCCGTAGAGAATGTAACAGGCAGGTAAATGAACAACCATTTCCGGGCCACCAGGAGCACTGCAGTCCCACTGCACAGTGACCCAGCTGCGCTTGCAGGGGTTTGGATGGCATTCAGACAATCCTCGAGTGACGGCACACGGGAAGAAAACTGGAGGGTATTTCCAATATCTCAGCCAATGTATCTTCACAATTAAACCAGGGATCAAACCCAGCACTCCCTGTGGAACACGTGCACCCCTGCAGAAGGTTGGGAACTCTCTCATCTGTGCTCCTGGCTTTGCTCCTTTGGTGGCCCCAAGGCAGGGACTCTCAAAACAGCTCTGTAGAAAAGATTTGGGAACCATCCTGTGTCCTGTCCTGCTAGTGGTAAAGACTAGGAGTGAATCTGTTCCTCGTTGTCCTTGTAGGCTGTTCCACTGCCCATATTCCTGCCCAGCAGGAATTCCTCCATGGGTTACCTTTCCTACGTTTTCCCCCTTTTGACCATTCTCTCCATGTAGACATTGGAGTAGGTGAACAGACTGCTGTGTGATACCAAGCTCAACCCCTCTTTTTGGTGAAAGAAAACGAAAATATGCAGAAAAGCTCTTTTATGAACCAGATTAGAGAGATGTGTGCATTTCATCATCTCTAAAATGTGGGAAAGGGTCTGACCAGGACCGATTTGGCATCTCCTCTATGCAATGCTTTTTCACTGGACCTTTTGAGATGCTTAGTGTTCATGCAGACAGCTGAAAGCCCTCAGGAAGAGTTAAGTTCCACATTAATTAAATGATCAAGCTGCAAGGCTGTGTAAAGAAGGAAGATGACACCTTCAAAGGCAGTTGAAGCATCAGATTGAGAGATTGGAAGCACAATTTATTTTCCATGGCTCAACAAGTTGTTACAGTGCACCAGCAGGAAGAGCTGAGCCAGCCATACTCTTTGGCTGCTGTGTGTGTAAGGTAAAATATGTGAGCTTAAACTTCTCATATCTCAGAGTCCTTTCCTCTGAGCAGAGAATTAACGCATGAAGGATATCAAAATAACTTCTAGAAGTTGAGCCAGAACAAAGAAGTGTTACCCAGGGAAGAAGCTGCTTCACAGCTTTTTTGGAATGAGATCTGCTCTTCAAGATGGTTTAATGAAGAGGGAAAGGCAGGAGATGTCAGCAGGCTGTGCATATGGAATAGGGTTAGTTGTCTTGAGAGAAATTAAAAAGAGGTAGATTATTGTGCCAATTTTTCCTGTCTTCTGTCGTAAATGGTCTCAATATCTAGCAGGGAACTGGAGGAGCAAAGCAGCACAAAATTTGCAGCAGGGTCACTGAGTGAAAGCCACACTGAAGATCTCAACCTCTGACCACTGGCAGGGACCAGAGCCTGGGCAGAGAACAGGCGGGGTTCAGGTTTCATTTCTCTGTTCAAACACAGCTGAAAGAAATCCTTTCTCCTTTAGCAGCAAGACTTTGGCTCCACAGTACAGAGCCACGAGCGGTGCCGTTCCTGTCCCTGCAGGTCTGGTGGAGGCTCCTGGGTGACATGTCACAGGAGGAGTGTGGCACCTGCCAGTTACACAATGCTGAAGCAGGCAGTGATGCTGGGGAGGCATCTGTGCAGGATGCAGGGTCACACACCAGCTCCTTGACAATAAACTGAGGTTCAGCTCTCACAGGAGAGTCAAGTAGAATGTGAGATTCCTGTGTGGTGTGAAGAAAGGTGCTTCTGCCCGAATGGAAGTCGGCAGTGCTGTAAGGTCATTGCCACAGCCAGAGAGGGGAATGCATTCCCACACACTGACCTGTTGAGAGCTCATTCTATTTTTATTTCATTGATCCTGCCAAAGACTTGCTGTGATGACAGTTTTAAAAGAAGCTGTGATGCCATGTTAGCACAAACAGCTGAATTTTGGCTTTCCACAACAAGTAGGAAAAGTCACTGGAGGTCTTTTCTCATCAAGAAAATACATGGAAAATCCACAGAATGTTCCGTCAGTAGCAAGACCCACAGGAAGAGTCGTGTAGGAGAAGATTCTGGGCTTGCCAGGCTTTTGGTTGGGAGCCTGTGTTGTCTGGCTCCATCACCAAAAGTGAGCACAGACTCCTGGGGAATGGGACTTTACAGCTGGAAAATATCAGCAGTTCCTGCCCATGTGCACCCTGTCCAGGACACGTGCTTTTGGGCACAGTTAGAATCAATAACACAGGGGGAGTGGAGCTCAGATGAACTTTTCTCCTGTATCAGAATAAAGACACAGTTTGCATTAATTTGTGCTGATCTCTGCATGTCTCCATTATATGGTTGTGTACATCTATAATTATTTCTATATAATGAATGAAGGGACATTTCTCTCAGAACTGCACATTGCCATCAAGATGAGCTTGGCTGGAACCACCCACACAGCCCAGAAATATTTTCTCCTGTCAGCTGTCTCCTGAGTAAAACCATTACTACATCTTTGGACATGCTGATCCAGGTTGGGGGTCTGACATTCAACAGAGAGAAGATTAAAGCACGGGGTTGGTGCACAGGCTTGATTTCACCACTTCTGTTGCTCTAGAACAGGGAGTCTGGTCCCTGCCATCCTCTCTGGTGGGCTGTAAAGAGAGGCAGCATGAGGAGAGGGATGAGGTCTGGCACCAGCTCTTGCTGTGCACACCAGGTGTCCAGCACGGGCCTTCTTGCAAGGAGCTCCCACAGATTAATTACAGCTGTCATCTGATTGATTTTTTTCTTTGACCATTTCATACTTTTCCAGTAGTGCTTTCAAGATTATAAAGCCCCCTGGCTCTTCGACTTGCCTGTTTCAGGTGCATCCTGGGCTGTATTCAAAATTATGATACAGTCCCCAAAGCTTGAACGTGAGCCAGACTCTCTCTTTCCCAAACTGGCAGGCTGCAAGGAAAGCAATGAACATATTTTTCACAGTTATGCATCTCACATCTGACTCAGGTTGTTGTTATTATGCAGTAAGTGTTTCAGTCTGAACATTAAAGAAAAGAAAAAATGTTCAGGTCCTAAGGGGGGAACAAAATCCACTAATCCAACATAGGCTTTATTTGCTTGTTGACTACCAACTGATGTTGAGAACGGCGGGACTCCCAGAGCTTCTAACAAGATTAGAGAGTAGGAAATAGGACATTTATTTCAACTCAGATACTTATTTAAGTCTTCATTCTAGCTACACAGCTAGGTATTTGGACATCTGGCAAAAACACTTGGCAGTGCACAGGTTCTGAAAATGTTGTTAATCTTTAAAATCAATATTGCACTTAGGAAATTGCTCACCTACCTGCATGTTTGTGAGAGCTAATTCCTCCATATGCCACTTCTTAAGTCATTAATTATGCAGGAAAAGGCATTGCTTTGTCACTCTTAGACAAATTATACTCCCCTATAACCATTAATGTATGAAATACATTATCACTATTTATTCATATCGCTTGGAAGATTTTAAAAAGGTTTGTACATGATTTCCATAACTGGGACCCAAGTGCTGGTTAAAAAGTACGTGGACACACCACGTACTCATTATGTGAGAGGATGCTGCACATCCATGAGTTGCAGCGTGGTCCCTCTGACCATGGAAGACCAGTTGTCCCATGTAGGGATGGCAAAAGTATTATAAAAGCTGTGTACACGTTTAATAAACGTCTCTGGTTACACCACGACTGGGGACCGTGTTTCTTTCATGCGCCTGCAGTCCCACCCGTAATTAATTCTCTGAGTCTCATACTATTAAAATACTAGGCTGAATCTTGCTTTGCTTAAGAATCAGAAGGCCTGAAATAGACACAGTGAAAGTCAAACAATGGGGTGGTTGTAATTTTCTGAAGCTGCTGTATTTGATTTGCCTTTAACTCAGTTAAGTGTCTTGGCAAACCTTTAATTTGAAATCTGTAGAGGCTGAGCATCACACCCTGCTAGGCCTATCAACAGATGGAGGAATTACTGGAGGCAAAATGTATATCTTTATGCTACGTTTTTTTCCCCCCCCTCATTATACTAATCATGCACTGAAGTGATCAGTAACCCCAGAGACTGACAGATTTGTTTGCAGCAGAGGGTGACCCTGGAAAAGCATGGGACTAACAGACACGCAGGTGGTGGGGGGATTCCCCAGCATGGGCTGACTTTTGTTGTGGGAAACTTGGAAGCTGATGGTAAACAAGGAAATCAGGTTTGCATCCCAGAGAGTTTGGAAAACGTGACGGCGTTTGGATCGCAGATGCGTGGTGGTGCAGGAGCTGTGACCCGAGCTCTGCCCCGAGCTCTGCCCTGCTCCTGAGGTCAGGGAAGAGCAGCGGGGTGGGCGGCACCAGGCACGGAAGCTGCGGGGACCCCGTGCCTGGTCCATGCCCTTTCTGAGGGAGAGGAAACCTGTTACATCCCAGTGATGCTCCAGCACCGAGCCCTCCGTGCCTGGGCCCCCATGGCAGCCCTGCCCGCTCACTCCGCAGCACTCGGTTCTTAGAGGAGCTCCTGAACCCTCCAGGCTCAGGGCAAGTTTTGCAAAGACACAGGAAAAAAATCCCTTCAATTCGGTCAGCTCCCCTCCAGTGTGCACATACTGCCCAAACCAACTGGAGGGAAATTAAATAAAGAAGCCCCTGCATTTTCTCTTTACTGAGCTTGCTAACCTTTTCTTCATAAATCATTAATCAAGGAGCTAATTAAATTACTGTGGGAATGAGCTCTTATTACTCCCCGCACACCCCCAGACAGTGCTGTTTTGTGCAGGTGCCCACACATTTCCACATTTCTGGAGTACCCAGAGCCAGCACTACCTGGGGTTTGCTCCTGCACCCTCAGGGAAGCTGTCAGCATTGCAAACTCACATCCCACAGCAAACTCCCCTGGCTTCCCTCTCACATAGTGTATTTCATCCGTCATCCCCAAAAGGACAATCTTATTTACAAGCAGAGCTCTTCAACAGGAGGCACATCCCAGAGAACTATTTGCTCCAGTTGCCCTCTGGGTGATACTATTTTATTAAAAAAAAAAAAACCAAACCCAAACATTTCAAAATAATCTGTGGACTTAAAAAAAAAATACAGGTGCATGTGAACCTTAATATACAACCTAGATATGAAATGAAATTCAATCATGCAGAAATTGCCAGCAACTTATTATAGATGAATGGGATAGGAAGTGCATTTTGTCTAATCCCAAGGCATTTTAAAATAACTATTCAGCATCCTCACACCTGAAATGTATCATCTTATTGATTTTGAGCTGACTTTTGCAGATTGACTCCAGCTGCCTGTTTGGCTTTCATGCTTTCAAGTCCTCAACTGCCCAGAAAATGGTGCCACTGCCATTCTCGAGGATGTTTTTAGTGTAACGGGCTTAAGGTGAACTAGAACAATAGCTGGGAATGAGAAAAGCTGCATAATAACTCCAGCCAGCTGGGAATAATGAGCACAGAGCTACAGCTGAGCTCCTCTGTGATGGGATGGAAAATCTGGGTGTTTTTAAGGATTAACCAGCTACACAACCAGGAGAAAATATTTTCAGTTGGAACAGGGTTTTGTCAATTTTTGCTGTGCAACATGTTCAAACGTGAAGGAAATGTCAGGTCACTCGTTACACTGATTTATCTGCCAGCTAAATTGTTCCTCCTTAGGCCTTCTGGTAATGTTCAAGACCTCCTAAGATACCTTCAAGGCTGCCCCCAATGTTCTTTTGTCAAGTATAGAACTCTTTGCAATGGAGAACAAGCCCAATCAGGGCATAAACACCAGGGCAGAAAAAGTTAAAAAAGGATAAAAAAGAAAAAGCGAGCTCTGCAGATATGGGAGTGAAATGAGAGCATATCTCACTTTCAGGGTTGAAATTGCATTTCAGGGCTGGTTCACTGAATCATGAACTTGGACTGAAAGGGTTCCTGGCCTGAGCACTTAGCAAGTCCATTCGAGTGTGCATGGCTGGGAGATTTCCCTCTGCGAGTTTATGGTTAATATAATCTTCAGTCCTGACAAATTTATGCAGAGCCAGAACATTTCAGACACAGCGAACTCAAATGCTATCCAAATACCTCACTGTTCAACAAACACCGTGGGCAGAGTTCAAATATATCTTGGAGAAACAGAGAAGTGTGAGGGAGCATCAGACACCAGAGCTTGTATGGAGGGTCCCTGGAGCACCCAGAGCTGGTGGGAAGCTCCTGAAACTGCTCAGGGGGTCCAAGTACCATGGAAATGGGGTTGAAGAGCAGGATAAAGAAGCTCAGCCTCCTTCCAGCACCCCTCTTTTCTGAGAGACTCTCTGGGGTTACCTGTGTGCCCAAGGGAAAGCATTCTCAGCAAAAAAGCCAAATTTCTCTTTCAGTCTGAAAGGTGCAAATTGACCCCAAATGGTTGCTGCCCTGGAAGTATCCAGAGTGGGATTTAGCTCTCACAAAGCTGGGTTAGAGCAACTCTTCTACAAAACTGAATGTGTCTGGGATCAGAACTGATATTCCAGCCTTGTTGGCCAATTGTGCATTGGATGTGCAGGGGGTTCAGGTGTTTGTCTTCAACATGCTGCGAATGATTGGGCATAAAAACACAAGAAATTGCAGTTCAGGTTTGTAAAACTCTACTGACAGCCCTCCTGATTGTTTTTTAAAATTTCTTTTCTTTATAATTAGGCAGAAAAACATCCAAAAATCTTTACAACTTCTCCTCCACTCAGAAAAAAAATCTGGATTTCTGTGGGGCAATACAATTGGTGGGTACGTGGGCTGGAAGTGGGACAATTCTCAGCATAGCTGATTGTGGAAATTCCAGAGCTGAAGGAAGGACTCAACATACAGCTACTGTGGTTTGGGGTATTTTTGGTTATTTCTTCTACTCTTATTCTAGAAGTCATTATAACAGTGGAAATTCACATTCCCTTATCCCTCGTGTCCTTGTGCTCCTGTGCTGTTGCACCCATCTGCTTCTGAGGCACCTGCTCATGGCATCATGGGGAGGTTTAGGCTGGATATCTGGAAAATCATCCCCCAGAGGATGGCTGAGCACTGGCACAGGCTCTCCAGGGCAGTGGTCACAGCACCGAACCTGACAGAGCTCAAGGAGCGTTTGGACAATGGTCTCAGGCACAGGGTGGGATTGTTGGGGTGTCCTGTGCAGGGCCAGGAGTTAGACTTTGGTCTTTATGGGTCCCTTCCAGCTCAGGATATTCTGTGAATCTGTAACTCACCCAGGGTGTGGATGGAGCCCCTTGCTCTGAGCACAGACCTGGGTCAGCCCTCAGCCACCTCCTGCTCAATGGTTTGGTGGGTGCAGGGAAGAGGATGGGTCCTGCAGTGTGGGGCGGCTGGGTAGCTAAGCTGATTTTGGCTGACCTGACCATCCCTTCCCATATGGAAGCTCTCAGCAAACACCTTCACAATAGTGGAGGAAGCAGAAATGGTTTTAGCACCTGTCAAAACAAAGCAGGTGACTCTGAGAGCTCGAGCAGCGAAATCTCAAGGGCAGATTCCCCAGTTGTAGCTCGCCTGATCCTTCCTTTCATCCCCGCTGGAGAGAATCCAGAGCTGCCCAGCAGCTCCTGCAGCTCAGCAAAATGACAGAACAGCACGCCAGTAATTCTGACATAACAAGAATGACACATTAATCTCACAGCTGGGCGTCACTAGCAATGGCCAAAACTCTGTGCAGACAGAAATCAAAGCAGAGTCGCACCATTTATAGGTCTCACCATTCAAGGGAACCCAGGGTACCTGTCCCTCAAAGGGGAGCAGCGGTTCTGAGCACAATGTGGTTCATGGGATGCAGAGATTAAAAATGGAGCATTTCTTTAGTCTAAATTGTAGCTTTGGTTTTTGAAAATTAATCACAGCGGGTTAGAGGGCCCAACACATTTTTAGAAAGATACAAAAGCACGGTAATCTTTGTTTAAAAAAAAGAAAATAGTATGTTGTAACAGCAACACTGCCAGAATTACATCTAATGTGGAACAACAGGGGCTCTGCTAAGCAGACATAACTTCACCTTAAGCATTCTGCTAATTCCCAGGTTCCATCAGGAGACAGCTTGTCTCCTGTCAATCACTTCTGGGTGCATGACAGCTTATGGCTTAACTGCTCCTATCTTGTATCATTTAACCAGATACTATCTGTTTTGACATTCATGACTGAGATACTTGGCTTGTAATTGGGAATGAGTACAACAGAGCAGAACAGAGTGATTTCCTTCCCCAAGGATGGTTGTTAGGGTGATGTGGCACTCCGGTGCTTGACTCACTGCACGACAGAAACTCTCCCAGCGATGCTGCAGAGCAGAGCAGGCTGGTGTGTGCCTGAAAACAGGGAGTTGTCTTGGGCATACATGAGCAAGGGGACATTGACCAGGTGCAGCGGCCTCATCCATCCTCGTGTGCTGGGCTCTGCATCAGCAAAACCCAGGAGCTGGCACGGCCCTGGCCCCAAGACGGGGCACACACGGGTGTGGTGAGGCCAGAGAGGTGCCCCACTGCGGGGCAAAGCGTCAGCACACCATGGGCCTGAGCTGCCTCCTTTGCCTGAGCAGTGTGTTATTTGGGTTTGTTTTAGACATTTAGGAGGATTTCTGGATTATGGAAGTATGTTATCTCCTGCCTGGGTTGTTGTTTGACCTCCTCCATTTACTTAATGGAGGGCAATCAGCAGAGACCACACTGAAAACTGAGGTGGTGGATTCTGCTTCTGTCTGAAGGGGGAAAGTGTTCAGTGCTCAAGCAAGGAGTGCCAGTGCTGCCCTATTTCACACCCACCAGACCTCTGGATTTTTCCCTAGTTCAAATAAGTCAACACAAAGAACTGATGCTGATTATCAGTTAGATTAGAACCAAGATGGAGAAGGAAGGGGTTTTATGCTGTGTGTCAGAACAACAATATTATTCTTCCTGAATATGTATGACAGAAGAAAACTGATAAAGCTACTGACAGCACAAACCAGAAAGAAAGATGAGATGAGAGGAGATTGAGTTCCTTGATCTGTTTGATGTAACCATCAGGTATCTCATTCTAACTGCATGGATCAGGCCACTTTGTCTTTTCCATAATCTATAGAGTTGTACCTGGAATTAATCTTATTAATGGAACTATTATACTGCTTACAAATTAATTTCCAGCTTGAGATTATCTACGGGATGTGCTCGTGTGCTGTGGGATGTCTTTCCTCTGAACTGTAAGAATGGGAATCCCCCCAAAGTTGTCTGGATTTGAAGATTTCAAAATTGACTCCTGATGTTGAGACTTCAAATGTAGATTTTGAGTGTCCAGATGCAGGAAACGTAATTTTTCATTTCTGCTCTTTAAAACAGTGCTGCTGTTTGTATCACATGGAAACAATCTTGTAGATTGCAGTGTGATGATTTCAGATTAAATTTTAATAGTGCTGCTGGGTGGAAAGGATTTATCAACGGGTGTCTCTGAGAAGAGAAGAACAACCTGTGGGGACTACTCATTGAAGCCAAAAAAGAGTTTTGGTTTTTAGTCCAATAAAAGGGAGTCCAAATAGTTGTGAAAATTAGGCTTCCCACCTCCATTTAGTCACCTCCCTCAGTGCAGTCCACATTTGTCAAGATTTTTTTTCTTTTGATGAAGTTTCCCCCTTCTCAAAAGAAGACTCTTGAAGTGCAAGTGGCTCTCAAGGGGCCACGAAGCAGGAGAAGGAGCTCTGGAGCTGAATGTCACAGCTGAGAGGAAAAGGACACATGAAAATGAAATTGAGAGTATGAAGGAAAACTCAGGAAATGACTGGTGGTATCTCCTGAGCATGTTTGAATGCATGCACCAAGGTCTCTTCTTTTAAAAAAACAAACCAAAAATAGTAAATTGAGCTCTACTGTGCATTTGTTAATTGAAAAATGAAAAACCCTGCAGCTGTCAAGTATATTCCTGTATTTTAGCAAGTCTTGTGTTTAGATAGGCCATGTCTCTTTTCAGGATTTATTAAAACTTTTTTTCTATATAAACTTTATGTGGAAGAAATTATTTTTCTGGAGGGGATGACACCTCAGATGTTCCAGTTCTCTGCAGATACCTGTATGTCTTGCACACTTGGTGGCACCCTGTTCCTGCAGGTTCTCACCTCCCTCTGCCTGGACATAAAGCTGCACTGGGCTCTTCTCCATGTAACTTGGGAGGTTACGTTTAGGACGACCCTCTGCTCGTAGACTCTGTACTCACAAGGCTGCAAGAAGAGAAATGGAGCAGTCATTAGCGTGTAAACTCGCTCAGAGGCAAGCTCACAGCTCAGCCTTGCTGACAGCAGTGGGCTGGGCTGGGCTGCACAAGGGCACAGTGCTGCCACAAGCTGAATATTCACTGTGAAACAGAATAGAGTTCCATCCTTCCCTCTCTGGAGATGATCTGCCCAGTGAATGGGAGGGCCCTCTCAGCCACGGTGGGGAAAAGTCATTTAACCCAACAGCTGAGAGACAATCCCCTCTCCAAAGGGGCCATTTCCAGAGTGCTAGACCTTAGTATAGGCAGCTGTATTTTTTCTGCCTCACATTGATGGACCATGAAAGTTAAACACCTAATCATTTAGGTTTCTATTAGAAACACTGGCAAAAATTGAAGTGACAGTATTATAATAGTACTGTGTTTTAGCTACTCTTACCAGCTATGTTTGAAGCTTAAAGCTGTCAGGAACTCTAATAAAATGAAACTGAAGTGACAAAAAGAAACAACTCCTTGTTTAAAGCCTTAATTTCTGCGCCCCTGCTTGGCTGCAGGTGCTGTGTGTGTCAAAATGGGAGGAAGAAGGGAATGCCCTGTCCCAGATGTGCTGAGACCCCTGTGCTTGGGGCAGCTGCTGCCTCTGTGTGACCAAAGCATGCTGAGCCTGCCTGCAAAAAACCCCATGAACAAACCCACGTGTCTCCAAGCCCATAAAGCAGAGGTGGACACAGCCTGAGGAAGTGCAGGCACTTAATTTCAGCCTGAAAGTCACCGTGCAGTTAAGACATGTATTGATCTGCATCCTGTGTGAGCACTTTATGAGTGATTTCTTATGTAAGTGTCAGGTGAGAGGCATGAATAGAGACCTAATTAAAGTGTATACAAAGTACACGCAGTAAATCTCCCTGGCAATGTCAGCGTGCCTTGGAGCAGCCCAGGAGAGCAAACAAGATGGCATAAATGAAAGATAAAGAAATACTAACAGTCTGCAACAGCTTGGCTCATGAGACACTAACGTGGAGCAGCTGGGGATATCAAAGGAGAAAATGTGCCATTCCCGGGACATGTTCCACAGTCCTAAAACACAAAACAATGGGAATTTTGCTCTTAAATAACAGCCTTGTGTTTATCCCCTGTGTCATAGCCATTATTCCATCACTGTTTTAAATTAATGCTGTCTCTATCTGTGATCCACCCCGATAGGCTTTTATACCCACTGTAACATTGCAGAGACAAGGAGAGTGCAGAAATAATAGGGAAGTGAAAAAATTGTTATTATTTTTGTATTAGAGAATCATCAGTATTAGGACAATGAGATATTGGGTTTTTTTATGACAGTGCTACTGTCTTTTGAGGAGGAGTGGGCCCTGCTCACGATGAGCCGGGTGAGGTAAAGCAGCTTCCCATTCAGCCCTTGGATGGGCTGAAGATCTCATAGCTACAATGAATTAACAACTTTATGACAACATTGTCAAAAGCAAAGTGATTTTGGATGTGTCTATCAGGATGGATGAAAGCAGATGCAAGTTTTTTCTGCCTTCAGTCCTGGCTAGTCGAAGATTCTGGTGTGGAAGTTAGACACAGCTGCTTTCTGCTTTTGGGAAATACCACAGCCAAGATAATAAATACTAGTGGAAATAAATACTACAATATATTGGCTTGGGCATAGCACGGCACTAACTTATCTCTACAGCTTTTTGGACTGGAGCTGGCTTGTGTTTCTGCACAAAGGAGCTAAGGTCCAGGTCAAGATATTAAACACTGACTCCCCTGAATGACTACCCAGAGCTAAATTACAGCTGCTTTGGTTTGGGGATTTGGGGTTGTTGTTTTCCTTAGCTTCTCCTCAAGATGGGACTCAAGAGTTTTTCCAAAAGGTACCACTTCTTTCTTAGAAAAACCTGGTCCAGGATCTGCACTGTATTCCCTCTAAACTCCTGCAGTGGTCCTTGGACAAGGAGAAAGCTATTCCCAGCCTTTTATCTTGGCCGTGTGGCCTGGGACCTGTTTAAATTGTACTCATCTGTTCTCTTCATTAAGTCTGCATTGGGGTGAGAGTCTTCTCTTTTACCTCTGGGTTTCCTTACATTGTGCCCGTGCCCCTCCTGGATAATGTGATGGAGCAGGGCACGCTGAGGAAATCTGCTCGTTTGTAAAGCCACTCATTAATAAGAATCAAGATGGCTTTACCACAGGGGTGCCAGCATCACTTGGCTGACAATGTCCCTTACGATCCTGATTTTAATGGATTGAACAGGTTGATGTTGTCATTTCCAATTTGCTGAACCATCTGACAGCGTTCCCAACAATTAGCACGTACAAAATACGGAAATGTGTTATCTTTTGCATTAAAAAAAGAAGACGGGAAGCTGCCTGGTCTCTGGAGTTGTATAACAACTTGTTATTCTGAAGTGCTTGCTTTGACTTTAAATAGATTTCAGTACAGCAGAGTCACCCTAACCTTGGGATAAATTTAGCTGTCGCCTGAGTCAGTAGCGGGGTTTGGGATCATTAAAAGCCGATCAGGAATTAGCACGCGCTTCCTGCGGTCGGAACTGCTGGAGGTGCTGGTTCTGCTCCTGCAGCCCAGAGATGGGCAGTGCTGGCCACACGAGGGGACAGGGACCACTGCTGAGGCCCCCATGCACGGTGCCAGTCACCGCTGAGACCCCCACTCAGTGCCAGTCGTTTCACCTCCTCCGCCTCTGCAATCCCCACCCCAGCACTGCACAGCAAAGCACGGGAGGGAGCAAAGCGACTCAGCCAAGGTCACACAGAGGGACGGACCCAAGCTCCAGTCACCCTGTGTCCTGGCTCCTGCAGGGGGACAGAGAGAGGAGAGGCAAGCCAGGACAAATCAACGCTCATGACTCAGGAGGTGTTTCAAGGGAGGTCATCTACTCTTGGTTGTTGAGATGCAAAGGTTGCTTTTGTTTCTGGAGTGGACATGAGGCCGTGAAATGTGGCTGTCAGCTAAGGAGAGACTGAAAGGAACACCTCACATCAAAGCCCTAAAGGCAGCAGACATATTTTTTAGTGTGATGGAAGTTGCAGTCATTTTAGACCCACCATATCTTGTGTTAAGAAGAAATACATCTTCTGGTTCCTGACATGGGGCTGTTGCTTGCACTGCCTGTGACATGAAGTCACCTTCTCTGAGAGTGGGGCAGGTTGAGGAGGTTTTGAGCTCCCCAACAGGATGAAGGCTTTGCACTGAATTCGAAAGGCAAAGCAGTAGGAGGTTCTACTTAGGAGAGGCAGGGTTCATCCCCAGGTTTTTCCTTCCCCACCCTCGGGGAGCATCTTGCACAGCTGTGTGTTGGGATGTGCCTGTGCTTTTGGGCACATCTTTTCTTTCTGTCCTGGTGAGGGGGAGAAGGGATTTGGGGAGCAACAGGAGGCTCATTCAGAGTGCATATGGCTTTTGTGGGAACCACAGAGGAAATCTTGCTTTAAATAAAGCAGCCAGGCTGGGCTCCGTGACGTGTTCCCACCTAGGATGAGGGCAGGAGTAAGACCTTCCCCTGCCAGCCCCTGTCAGCAGGGAAGTGACCCTTATTTGTCACTGCGTGGCACCAGATGATGAATAATGGCTCAGGTGTTGCTACCTGTGGTAAGGCAGGTCCTGTAACCCAGGAGGTCGAAGCCTTGGCAGGCTGCATCCGTCTTGGTGCTGAGAGCAGCACTCGGGAACCGACACCAAACACCTCATCTCCTGGGTGTGCAACCAGGATAAAGGCACAAAAACGGGAGAGGGGAGCTGCAAAACTGCTACCTGCCCTTCACGTGTGCATTCAGCAATGCTCTGGTGGCTGTAGCTTTCCATGCTTCGGATTTCTGGATTTCTAACCTCTGCTGACTCCTCCAGGGCTTTGGTGCAACCGCTCATGGCTTGTGGGAAAAGCAACTACCAAACATTCGAGCCTTTGAGCATCAGCCTCATGAGCATGTAGGAAATGAAGGTTTCCTCCTCAACCAACCAAACCCCAAGCCAGGAGCGTGGGAAGATTCTTGTTTCTTTGCAGGTTTTCATGCTGCTTTTCCTAGAGACAGTTTTGAGAAAGACTGTCAGAATATCTTCAACAAAATACTAAAGAAACACACTGGGAGCTGTGAAAGCTCAGAATTGAATATAAATATGAACTGACAAGCTGCTTCATTTGGTATCATTAAACTTCACAGTTAGACTTTTTTTGAAAACCAAATTATCATGTAAAAATATGCCTGTAGTGTTAAACTTGAGATGAAAACTGCTTATTTTTGTGTTTAGTGTGATAACTAGTAGAAGGAAAAGTTTCTGTGGTCTGATGTTTCATAGGGTTTTGATTTTTACATTCATAGCAGCTTAATTATGAATAATATTCATGATGCTGCAAACACATGGGGGTTATAAAAGTGAGGCAAACCAGGGTGATTTTGAGATTATTTGATACTCTGAGGTTTAAACCAAAAGCTGAAGGCACAGTTTAATGTAGCTGAGCAGCTGACTTAGAACATCCCGAGCAGGAGGAAAGAGCTCGCTCCTGGCTCCGTGCCGATGCACAGATATCCCGACTTTTAAATAAAAAAAAAGGACTTTGTGAGGTTTCCCGGGCAGGCCGGTGTCAGAGGGACCCGAGTGACCGCTGGATGTCACTGTTAAGTCACAGAATCACCCCGGGCACCCCGAGCGATGCCCGAAGTGCCCGGCGCTCCCTCCCCTCGCCCCGGGCTGGAGCGCTCAGAGCAGGGACCGCCCTGGGCTGCGGAAAAGGAAACGACGCTTTTGGAGGTTTCCTAGTGTTTTTAAGAGTGATGCAAAGTTCAAAGTGCTGAGGCAAAGCTCTTCAGAGGCAGGGTGAAATTTAGGACAGCAAGAGGACAAAATGGGATCTGGCTTTCTCCTTCCTTTCGAACGAATCCCCGTACCCGAAGCAGCGTGGCTGAGCGCTGCCTGGGGCTTGTTTGGACGTTCGAGATGCGGGGGTTTGCAGGCGGCTTGATTTTCCTGCTCTTAATGCTGCAGGAGTGAAAAAGAAAAGTGATGTAATTCACTGGCACAAACAAACAGGCTTGATATTAAATCAGAGCAATGAATCCTGCTGCGACCTGGGTGTTGTCCTCAGCACTTGTCTTCCAGTACATGGATACGTGGATAAATTCCTTCCGTAACTAAACACATGCTCAATATTATAATCATAGAATCACAGAGCCACTGAATGATTTGAGTTGGAAGGGGACCTTAAAGCTTATCCAGTTCCAAACCCCTGCCATGGGACACTTTTCACTATCCCGGGTTTCTCCAAGCCCCGTCCAGCCTGGCCTTGGACACTTCCAGGGATCCAACTTCTCTGGGCAACCTGCGCCAGGGCCTCACCACCCTCACAGGGAACAATTCCTCATAGACAATCCAAACCTACTCTCTTTCAGTGTGAAGCCATTCCCCCTTGTCCTGTCACTTCAGGCCCTTTGGAAAGTCCTTTGCCAGTTCTCTTGTGGGCCCCTTCAGGTACTGAAAGGCCACAATTAGGTTGCCCTGAAGCTTCCTCTTCTCCAGGCTGAACAACCCCCATTCTCTCAGCCTTTCCTCGTAGGAGAGGAGTTCACTGGATGTTTAGGGAGTGTCCTCCTAAAGGAGTCTGGAGATGCCTTTCTCCAGGTGTCTCCTGTTTCCCTTCATTCCCAGATATGACAACATGTCTGTTTTCTGTACAAACTGTGCACAGAGTGCCCTTCTCTGTATTTTTAATGCCAAAGTCATGGAAAATGGGCTTATATTATCAAAGCCTAACTCAGGAGCAGGCCTGCTCTATGGCCATTTTTACTAGAAAGTAGCCTGTTTTTTCTTAATATGCCATCACAGAAATTTCCCTTGAAAGAAGGACTGTTCTTGAATTCACGATGGGCTGTGACAAACTGTGAATTTCAAACAGTTCCACATTTTGTTGCAGGAATTTATCACCTTTTTTCAAACGAGGAAGTCAGGGTAGATGTTTGCTTCAGGCCATTCTAACTCCCCATCCGTCCTGTGGGGCCGGTTCTTGTGCTGTTCCCACTGATGCCAGCCTAGGGGAGGCTTTGGGACCAGACTCATAAGAGCTCAATCTTTTATGATGGACAAGGTCATGGTTTCTTTTTCTTTTTTTCCCCATCCTAACAACAGTTTCCCATGACCTTGGCTGTGCCATGCAATCCCAGTGGTGGGGATGGAACCAAGCACTCATCCTGCCAGAGCAGCTTGCAGAGTTCCTTGTAAGAAAGCCCGTTCCTCCCAAAGCTAGAGGTGTTGATAAGATAAACCCTTTCCTGGGACTTACTTAACCCTTCCTTTGAACTGTGAGTCCAAATTCACTTTACTCGCTCCCTTCATTTCATGGATCCAAAATCAAAAGTCTCACTTTTGTCTATTTGCCTTGATTGGTGTCAGCTGCTATAAAACATCGCTGTGCCTCAACCCACGGAATGCTCAGCGAGGTGTTTGAGGCTAACCAAAGTGTTTCACTCTCCCCAGTGGCTGTCAGCTAAAGGAAGGACAAAATATATCTCCACAGAGGAGAAAACAATCCCAAGCCCTGAAATGTTTCGAGTGTATGTTTAAAAACAAAAGGTATGAGGAGGGCTCAGATTGCAGCTCATCTCGCTGTCATCTCACCAATTTCTTTTATCGCCGAGCTTCCTCCCTATGGCCCTGGCTCTGCTGGTTTCAGCCTTCTCCTTCTCCCTCTGATCTCTGACATTGCCATAGATAGTTCAGTCCATCATGCTGAGGGAAAAAATGGTCATTTCATGCTATTTGGGCATTGAGAGCAGCAGTTACTAAAGTAGCGAGAAATGGTTCATTTTAAATGTAGGGATGAATACAGAACATTTTCCAGATCTGTGTGAGAAACTGGGGAATTTCACCCTGTTAAAGCACACTTAGTGTGAAGTGAACTGCAGAGGGAGCTGGCTTGATGGCACTGCCTTGAAAACTGGGAGGAGGTGGGAAAGCAGAGCAGCTTGCTTGGGAGACACCAGGAGACACCAATTTCCTGGTAAAAGAGCAGGAGCACACGTTAAGCAAAGGTGCCAAGGGTCCCCGAGAGAAGAAGAGGAGATGGAGAACAGAACTGTTTTGTGTTTGTCAATAACTGGAGGCTGCATCTTGATGAGAAAGGATTCGGTCACTCACAGGAGACGTTCAAGGGAAAGGCCAGGTCCCCACGTATGGAGATAATAATAATATGGAGATAAGAAGAGAAAAGGAGTGTCACGGGAACCAGAAACAGAAAGGAAAATATCCAAATCAGCCCAGTGGTGGTGAAACATAAGCAGATCAAACTGAGGAAGGGTAGATATGCCAGAGTAGGAGTGATCAGAGCAATCATCCGTCCAGCACTTGCCACCACTGCGGAAGATGTGAGCTCAAAGTTTGGCTCAGAGGAGTCTGTGTAACATCTGCCCTGTCCCTGCAGCTGTGAGTTCCCCCTCACCACCTAACACATGCAGACTTTCAGTGAGAGGCACAACCCCACAGCTGTAAAGTACCCAGGCAGAGCAGGAAGGATCCCTTGACTGGATGCATTCAGGAGCAGAAAGAGATTGCTTTGTTTCCATAAGGAGTAGGCAAGAAAATAAACCAGAACAAAATCGCTGGTCTGTGGGACAGCTCCCCTCTTGGCTCCAAATCCAGCACTCAGCTCGCTCCTGCGTGCCCAAGGACACACCAGACAGGGACCAGCTCACCATGACCTATACTGACTGCAAGACTCAGAAAGACAAAGATACTCTTCAAAAGAGGATTTCACAGAATGGGAATAACACAGTGAAAAACAACCTAAGAGTAGCAATTTTGATGAAGATGGCAGATTAGCAGTGGAGAGGAAATCAGATGGAAGAGTCTGCATAGATGGAGACTATTCAGGGTCTTGCTGCTGCTGCAGAGGTTTGGGGAGGGTCCTGCTGCGGGGCTGGTTTGTGTGTAATACCCTTGGGGAACAGAGGGAAAAGCTGTGAATCCTTTAAGCACTCAAATGCTTTCAGCCATATAATGTTTGGATTAGGATCCTCTTGAAGGTGCAGAGAGCATGCTTGCTGAGTTCAACACCGGCAGAGATGTGCTGGTGCTTATTATAAGGTAAGAAGGAAAGAGGGAGGGTTCTTAGCACTCAATCAGTTACCCACAGGTAGAAGAGGAGATTCTGAATGGGAAAATGAAAATTATTATTATCTGGACAAAGCCATTCTTCCCCAAATGATACTAATGGGGATAAGATACGTAGGGCTGCCAGCAGGAGGAAAACAGACTTTGATTTTGCATTAGGAGGTGTCGGGGGGCAGGTGGGGGCAGCACGTGGAAAACATGACACCCTGGGGTTGGTGCCGAGCACCCCTCAGAGCAGGAGGCTGCACCACCTGCCAGGCTCTGGCACTTGGTCCTGCTTATCAGTGGCACAGGGACGGGAGGCAGCTCCCGGCAGAGCTGCTGCACTGCCCTGATTAGGGGCAGGAGAGATTGATTTGTGATGAATGAGTAAAGAGGTGAGATTAAAGCACGGCTAAATGGCGAGGAAGAGGCAAGAGTCTGTGAGTACTTGAAGGGCGTTAGCAGAGAGAAGGGATAAATTAAGGTGGAACAGGGGGTTTTAGCTATGTGCAATGGGACGAAAACAAAAGAGGATATTCAGATTTTATATACAGGGGTTTACCTAAGCGAGGGAGCAGCCCAGAACAGCTGCTCCTCACTCGCTCCCGGGAGGGCACTTTGTGCTGCACAAAGACTGCTTTGAGCCCTCTGGAAGTGATGGGAACCATGTGAAATAAGAGGCATTTCTGCAGAATTGACAGTGCCCTTCGCACTCACTTCCATTTATTCCTCACCAGCCTCCCAGTGTAGACAACAAGTATTTATCAGTGCAACTTTCTTTTTTTAGGAGTGAGATTTAAGCCTGCGAAATAATCCCCTCATTGGACATGCAGAAGGAGCTGCAATACTTGGCAGATGTGAAAACAAATTGGATGACAGAGAAAAGGATTTAAACAAGAGATCCTAAGGAAGGTCAGCTCCTGGGGTGGCAGCCCCTGATTTACCACCCTGGAGCAGACCCCCACGCAGCCTCATGCCTGGACATGTGTGGGCACTGCCTGCACAGCTGCCTGCCAGGCTGGGCAGCTGCCCAGGAGGAGTTCATGGCATTTCCCCCAGCGTTTCCCCACCAGGGTGAGGTTTTCCCTTGGGAGGGCAATACGCTTTTGCAGGAGTCGCAGAGAACAATCTTGTTAGGAATACACAGACAGAACTTCAACTCATCCATCTTAATAGGAATTATATCATTTTCCTTGATGGTTCTGATTTTCTATCCCATTAATAACAAAAAAGCTTCTCTGCTTATATATAATGCAATTCAACAATAAGTCTCAAAGGAGGATCAAGATCACTTTGGCTTTCCATCAATTTGATACTGACGCCTCTTCAGTTAAATAACTCGAGTGTGAGGAGAGTGAAAGGGACCAGGGATGCATCCCAGCACACACAGCTTTGAACCTGAGTCTTTCTGAAAGCAGCTGATGTCAGGAGACTTCACATCACCTCCCAAAGGGCGTATCAGGGAGGGCAAAGCCTCTGTTTTCACCTGCTGTAGAGCAGGGTGCCACACTGACTTAGCTGCAGTGAGGCTGATCTCGACTGCCTGAGAACTGGGCCAGACGACACCATGAGAAGGGTCTGTGGTTATTTTTATTTTTATTAGGTTTCAAATCGGTGTCTGGAAAAGGGCTTGTTAGCCAGTGCTTGCCGAATGGGATACTTCATGACAGCACTAATTAAAATAAATGAAACTTGACTTTTCAAGATGATGCTTTTTTATAGCAACGTACAGTAGTTTGGAAACATCTTTAATTTAATTGCAAAATACTTTCTCTGGTTGTTTACTTAAAATTGTCTCCCATTGCAGAGCTGCACCAGTGTTTCTGGATGCACACTTTGATTTCGACATTTTACATTGCATTATCAAGTTAAAATCTCCCCAAATCATTAACCCCCAGCAGGAAAGATTTTTAATTATGTAGATTCACCAAGTGTTTGTCAAGAACTGTTTTATTTCCATGAGTTCAACCCTAATGTACTGTGGGCAGGGGGAGGGCACTGTCCTACACTTGATTTCATGAAACATCATCGTGAAAGAGGCCTCCTAACATGCAGCAGATTTCAGCAAATATATCTTATCCACAACAGAAAACAGCTAATGTCCTGGAGAACTCCTGCCTTCCTGGGAAGGAATGCTGATGTACTCCTTCACCAAGCAAGAGAATAATTTAGACCAAACTGAGCCTGTTTTTCCCCTCTAACATAAACCAGTTTTATTCCAGTGTATCAGAGTTCTGATTTACATCTCAGGATGTGGTCTCTGAATCAAGCTGAAGCTAAAAAAACAGTGTTCATGATGGTTAGTCCTGCTCTTCTATAGGTTAGAAAACTCATAAAAATCAAGAGTAACATTGAATCCCACTCCCTAACGTCTTGGGGGAACCAAAGGTTTGGGGAGATGATGGAGAAAGGACACTGCATTCATTTTTAGTAGTTACTACTATTAATAAATGTTGGTTTGAGCCCTTACCCAGTGCCTTCCCTCTCTTGTATGGCCCCTGTGGTGGGCACAGAGGTGTGGGCAGCCTTGCTCACTGTCAGCAGGGACTCAGCAGCTCTCTCTGGGCTGGAGTAATGCGTGGAAAGGCTTCTCTCTGCGGGACACAAACACTGGTGTCTTAAGTGCTGGAAAAACCAGTGAGTCACAGCTGGCAGAACACTATAAAATTGTCCTGATTTGCTCATCCAAATCCCTATTAAAAGATGAGCAGCAGCTGAGAGGAAACAATTGCACGAAAGCGTGGTGTTCTCTCTGTTGATGTCACCGGTGGGCTGAGGAGCGAGGATTCGTACCCTCAGACGCACACAGGATGATAAATGGCCACACTAATCCTGCAGGAAGGGAAACGTGCCAAGTGCCAGGGCTTGTCCTCCAAAACGGATGACACCAAATTCTTCTGGCTTGTGCAGCCAAGCTCCAAACACGAAAGAGAAATGAAGCATTTTGGAAAGCTGAGTGCATTTTGATTTCACGTGGGAGACATGTCCCAGTCCTGGAGGCTCGGAGCCATGGAGACGTCACAGCACGACTGGGAGCAGTAAAGCATTTTGTGGGCAGCTGACTTTACTGTGAGAGTGCCCAGAGTGCTGAAGGGGTTCCCTCCATGAGAGATCACTGTGTGGGAGTCCCAAAAATGTATTGACAGGTGTCTCAGTATTTTATACAGTTAACATGTCAAGAAACATTATGCAAACACTCCTCTGGTTGGTTTTCTGGTACCTGCCTCATATCTCTCCTCCTTCTGTCCTTGCTTCTTGGGAAGAGAGATGAGAAACAATGGAATAACTGATAGTTCAGAACTGAATTAACAAGTCTGAGTATTTTTGAGGGTATGTGTGGTCAGTGTAGTGCAGTATAGATCCCAAGTTATGTCTCTGAATGCAGTGAGTCAGTGCAAAACCAACAATTAGGCAGTTTCCCTCTGAAACAATTTTCATGCTCTCTATTCTGTAGTGTTCCAGATCCATAAAACCCCAAGTTTATAAAAATTTTATAGCAGAACTACAGCTCAATTGCTACAGTTCATATTTCCACATTGCATATTGGGTGCAGACAGCAGTGGGAACCACACTGTAGCTTTTACAGGTGTAAAAGCCTCTTCCATGGCCACTTTTATCACAGAAAGTTCATTTCAAGTTTTATTTTCTTTATTCTTGTACCTGAAGCCTATGAAATCTCTTATCTGTCAGCCTGTGTGATGTTTCAGCCAGTGTTTCACACTGCTGTATCAAAGTTAGTAACAGCATCTCTATCTACTGCTACAGACATCATTATTTATTTGCCCTGTGCTGCACTCAGAGGTCCCAGGTGCAATCAGAGTTACCACTGAGCCTGTACCTAATTTAAACGTCAGTCTAATATCAGACAGCCCCAGCACTGCCCCTGTAAATGTGTGCTCTCTGATCGTGGGAACAGACTTAAACCCAGCAGCCCTTCAACACTTTTCTGTCTTGGTTCACATCTTCCTTGCATTCCAAATTGGCCAGGACCTTACCAAAGACAAATTTGACACTGCTGAGAAGAAACATGCTATGTCTCTCCTCTTCACTTTCCTTGCCTGCCTGCTGCTCTTCCCAGAGCTGCGGGTGCTGCTCAGGCAGATGAGTGTGGAACATGGGACGGAGGGAGAGAGAGAGAGAAGAACTAAATCAGCTTGCAGGACCCGCTCGGAGCAATGGCTGAGGATCTGTTGTTGCTGCTGGGTTGTGGCAGAGATGTGCTGAAGCATCCATAAGCTTTTCTCCTGGGAGACCTTGGAGACAGCACAGTCTGGCCGTGGCAAAACATCATTGTATGTCTGCATATGGGAAGAACACACCTAATTTAGGGAGCACGAAAAATGCAATGTATGTGTAGTGGTATGAGGCAACTTTCCCTGATGGTCTGGCCTGATCCTCCTGAGGGTCTTTAGGGAGATTGGTGGATGCTTTCTGGGTCTGCAAGCTTTATAAAAAGGTCAGCAGGAATGGAGAGGGTTTGAGAAGTCAGGAAAAAGCAGTTGCTTGGATGTACTTTGTGTATTATTTGACATAAATGAGGTAAAGAGTGTGTACTTAATGGCAAAAAAAAAAAAAAAGCTTGAACCCACTATCTTTTAGAACTGGCATAAATCAGGAATAGCTTGGAAATCAGCAGTCCAAATCTTCAGCTATTACCAGTCTTCCTGGGGTTTAAATGAAGTCGGAAGAGCTGTGCCGGTTTACAGAGCTGAGGATACGTCCTGATGGAATTACACAAGCATGAATATACTGTAAGGCAAAAGAGAATTAGGCCCATTATTTTTAAAAAAGCAAAGCTTGATTAAGGATGTTCAGTATAGGTTTAGAAAAAAGAGCACTGTCACGCCTCACTAACTTAGCTGTTCTGTTGAAACATGACTACCAGGGAGGTATTACAGTGCCCTGGGATTTTCTTAAAAACCAATCAAGGCAGCGAGGTTTGGGGGAGGAGAGGGGGGAACAGCACTTTTGTCAGTGCTAATTGCAGGCGTTAATAGGAGCCTTAGCACAGAGAACTGCCTGGCACTCTGCGGAAGTTGGAAGCACAAGTGCACTTGGCTTTATGGGTGCAGACAGAGAGAGATAATTCCACTTGCAGAATGGAGAGGGAGGATCTGAGCTTGAGAGGAGATGTGCTGATCACTCCCAGTATGATCAGTCAGAGGTTCAAGAACTGCAATGAATCGACGGGGAAGCTCAGAAGGCATTTCTTAAGACTGAAACATAATTAATGCAAATGCCTCCGAGGCTCGGTTCTCACTTTTGGGAAATGCAGCGCAAGAGCTTTATTATTTTTAAATGAATTGGATAAAACTTGAAGGCCAAGTTCTCGGCAGAGTTGCATCAGCAGATATTTAACAGCAAACCACAAAGTTGACGTTGCAAATTGGGCATGTGCTGGGAAAAAAAGTTGGGTCCTATAGAAAAAACCACATAAAGAGCTGTAGAAGACTGCAGCCTGCTGGGACAGGGGTGTGGACCTGACAGCAGCACCACTGCCACCAGCACGCAGGGACTCTTACAGGACAGTCACTGGGGTGGGCTGGATCACAGAAATTCAGTGCAGGGTCACTGTTAGCACTTGTCACTGCCAGAGAGGAGGTACCAAACATGTCCCACACCAGCACCTCACTTCAAAAGTCTTTGAGTAATTTTCTTAGTCATGTTCCTCATCAGAGGGCTTCAGTGATCGACTTCACACCGTCCAAAGAACCGTTGTGCTATCAGAGATGTTCAAGCAGTTGAAGTTGATTCCTCTTCTTGTTTCTTTGATTCCTTTGTCTTTCTCTTGAGTGACAGTTCCCCCATAAATGTGCAAATGAGATCAGTGTAGAATCTGACCACTGACATTAGCAGGACGTCTACTTGAGTTCCCCTTTTTAGCAGTGTAGTGCAAACAGATCAAACAGCCTTTTAGACATGGTATTTTACATTCCTTACCTCATCTTCTCTCGCTCTTGTTTCTATCAAATCATCTTTAATATTGAAAGATTCTCCTACAGTGCAAAAGTTTATCAGAGGCCAGTGCCTCATGGCACCCTTGCATCCACCTTCCCCCTCCTCTGACACAGCTCCTCAGGCTTCCACATCCTCTGTCTCCCTTCATCATTTCTGGATAGAGAAAATACAGTCAGAATATCACAGGTCTCCGTCTCCGGGAAACCAGGCACTGCAGCTGCCAGGGATTTCAGCTAACACCACTGAGCTCCTGAAAAGTCAAGTGTCTTCAGGAGGGGCAGACATCTGCTGCCATCCCCATATTTTTTCTCCTGTTCAGATTAACTGTCTCTGTCCCTCTGCACAACTTGCTTGCCAGAGAGAAAACAGGACTTAAAGGCGTTTCTACATTACCACTCTTTCAATGTGGAAAGGAAAAAAAAAAAGGTTTAATATAGCCTGAGAAACAAAGACAACAGCATGGGTTAGAAAGAAAGCACAGGTGTAATTTCTGGGCACAGTGAGAAGCCTTTTAAAAGCCCTTAAATGAGTGGTGTGTACATGTTTACCACCACTGCAGCTGACATATAGCCACAGGAGCACTGCACTACAGGGATCAAATGAGGACTTGTGGAGGGCTATTGAACACCAGGAATTTTCACAGTAAGGCAGAACAAAATTATTCAGCACTAGGGGGTTCTCTAATTTTGGTACACTTGGAAAATAAAGCAGTGCCTTTGTCCAGGACTAATATTTGCTCACCAATGGCCAAATCCATCCGTTGCTTTTCTTAGCTGTGACCCGGGATATGTAGGCTAGCATTTGACATTTGGGCTGTTCAAGGAAATATGCAGAAATACTCACCCTAGGCTTGCTAGGGGACTTTTTTTTGATTCTATTTTGGTTGCTTTGCGTACCTAACTTCTCCGAATTGTCCCAGGGCGTACACTTTGGCATATATTTAAAAATGTAAATAGATTTTCAAGGCTAGCACTGAGCCTCAGGGAGTCTCCAATGCGATAAACAACCGAGCTGGTGAAACCCTTGGAATGTTTGCTGGGAGAGCAGAGGAAAACCCTCTTGAGATGCCAGCGACACCAGCCATGACTGCAAGGCCATCCTCCCTCAGATTTCACTGGGTTTGATTACAAAGAGTGCCATGCCGCTACTTTGCAGCCAAGCAGGGATCTCATGGAGGAAGAGCCCCAGTCACTCCTCCGTCACGGGCATTTTGCAGTGGGTTGGGACTTTTTGCCCGATGCCTTGTAGGGTCTCACCCTGTGAGAGGGCCATTGATTGGAAAGGCCGCAGCAAGATGCCTCACAAGACGATCCCAGCTTTATGGCTGAAATTACACTATCTACAGCCATTAAGTACCTTTTTCTCCTCATTAAATTTTGATCGTTTCCTCTGATAAAATATGGCTCTGGAAGATTGCTGTTCCAGGTTCCAGCTCTCGCCTTGCTCCTGAGGCGAAGGTTTTAAAGGTGCAATCCTGCAAATTACTCCCCTAGTCAGGATTTTTATGCAAATCGTCCTGTTAACTTTACACAAGAAAGAGTTTGCTGGATCATGCCATTATCCCTAGGCTTACAATGGAAACACAACTGACCTTTAGCTGTAATGAGCACCAGTAAAAAAAAAAGTGACAAAATTGCCTGGATCTTTGCAAGCTGATACAAGCTGTGCCGTGTGCTGGTAGGGGACAGATCTTCGAGCAGGCTGAAGGAGTTAAGTCATTTCACGGTGTTAGATAACAGCTAATTGACAGCAGATATAATGCATGTTGATAACCAAATGTAATTCAGCAGCTAAGAATGAAAGAGCCCAAATATCTGCTAAACCAAGCTGTATGAGAGTTATTATAGGAATGTTCGCAAAGCTTTTGCAGCTGCAGCAAAAAAGAAAAACAACCCACAAACACAAAACTGTGATATAATACAAAAGAAAGAGGAATCAAAGCAGATGGTGCAGTTGCAGTGGAAGGTGCCAATGCAATTGCACCTCAAGTGTGGCCTGCTGAGTGCCTGGTGTGCAGCAGGTGATGAGAAAGGCAGCTGAGCACAGGCGTTGTGGCACTGGCACTGTGGGACTACAGGCAGGATGGATGCCTTGGGTGAACTCGTGTGTGAGAACAGGGCAGGAAGATTTCTGATATTTTACCAAATTCAGTTCGGCTCTCCAGAGCCACTGGGCAGGTCACCAGCACCGGAGAAAAAAGTTCAGGGTACACGTGCATTGTCAGACCAATGGGTCTTGGCCTAGAACTTGACATCATCTACCTCTTGGTGCTTCTCCTCCCCTTTTAGCCCAAGGGGGCTGTGGAAAAGGCCCAGCATCTCTCAACCCACAGCACTGAGTGAGCGGTGCCCCTGCCAGCAGCTGCCACGGCTCCCTCTCCCCTCACACAACCAGGCACTGGTGTTATTAATGCAGACACTTGCCATCACTCTGGAGCTACAGGAGAAACAGATCAGCACCATCCCGGCCATTCCACACTTCCCTTTGCTTCATTTCCACTCCATTTCTCCTCCCTGCTTGTGCCTGCCCATGACTCCACTCCGTCACTCACCCAGGGCCTCTTCTTCATTTCCCTTGTACTGTTCTCTCCCTGCCTTCCCTCATCTCCTCCTTGTCCTTTGCCACCCCATTATACAAGTCGCCTTTTTTTCTTCATTCCCTTGCTTTTACCTTTTCTCTCCATCTTCTTTCTTTCCTTCCACTCTCTGATGGTATTTTTGATGCCTTCCCCTTGACTCTTTTTTATTGCCCAGCTGCATTGTCTATTGTATTACTTGCCATTATCTCCAAATATATTTTGATATATTTCCCCCCTTTTCCCAGCCCAGATTTTTGTTCCCTTAAAGGCACCAGAAAGCGCTAAGGGTTAGAGAGGGGAACTGAAAAGCATTCCAGTAGTTTTCCATCAGCCTGTGTATAAAGCACTTCTATTTCCACTTGATGAGAAAGCAGTAATCAGGTTCCCCCTGCATCGAGCTCTTTTACACAAAGAGGTTGCTGCAAAAGGAAACCAAATAGATTTCTACCTGGCCTCCCCCTTATCTCTGCCTTGAAGCCTGGTGAACCCACAGCCTTTCTGCTTGCTGTGGCTGCTGCTGCCACGCAAAGCATACACGGGGTCGAGGGGGATGAGCCTCATCCCGGCTCGGTGGTGCAGGTCACGGCTGAGGTTGTGGATTGGGCCCTGCAATTTATTTCCCACTTGGACAATTTAAAGCCTTGGTGCAATAGCAGGGAGAGGAGATCTCTAACTCTGCAACACCTGAAATGGTGTCAAAATGGAAGGTAAAGCTGCAGTGCTAAAACTAATCTTTGATCTTCAGATTAAACATCACCCAGTCCCTGAGGTTCCCACCCTGCTACCTGTAACCAGAAGGCTGAAAAATGTTGGTAGGTGTGCAGAGAAGGGTTCCACTCTAAGGTGGTATGGGCTGAAATGCAGGTTTCAATTCAATCATTGTTGAATACAGCATGCTCCCCTCCTCAGCTTTGTGTCCACCAGCAGAACCAGAGCAACCTCCAGAGAGCGCTTGCTGCTCCCACCAGGCGTGTTCCCAGCTCCCTTTCCCTTCTGCACCAGCAGCCCTGGACCCGGCAGGGCCAGGCTGCTCCCAGCAGGGCCCTCCCCGCACCACAGAGCTCCTGGTCTGGGGGTCTGGGTCTGTCGGAGCCCGCCAGATTTGCCAGCATATCCCACGGGTGAGGGGCCAGGAACAGAGGCTGCCCTGCTGCAGGTCTTTCCAGCCCCTATAACAAAGGGCTTGGAGTCCCAGGGGTGTCCAGTTTTTCCCCCTGAACCACCCACCACAGCAAGGAGGTGCAGGGGCTGTGGGCAAGCTGCATCAGTGCCCTAAGCATTTCTGCAAGTTCAGAAGAAGATGAAACAAAACACAATCCTGAAATTATCTAATAAAGCGAGGGGAAAATGAGAACATACAGCCAGAAGGTGAAAGGCCCGTTATAACAAATTTGGTCTCCTGTTTTTCTTTAAAATATAATTTCAGTCAAATGGATCTTATTCGCACCGTTCCAATTGTCACTCCATCTCTTTTCTGCAGCCACACAATACTTTTATCTCTGATGAGAAAATTCTATAACTGCCTTTGTCTCATTCTCTACCTTCTCTACAGTTCTCTGCTTTCTGCCCCAGCACCAATAAAATAAAATAAAATAAATATGAGTCCCCCATCTAAGGCTCAGTACCAGAGGTTTAACGTTGACAACGTGCTTTGTCACTTTGGCTCTGGAAAAGGCTTACAAAAGCTTTATTAACAGGCTCATTAGCACGGCCTGATTTACTTCTGCAGACTTTACTCTTTTACTAGTTTCCAGGAGCATCAGCATCAGTTGCAGGGCTAATGAATTCACTCAGATTTGCATGCTAATGAAACTCCCATGACTCTCTGTGCTCTCGACTTCAAATCGATCTCTGCTGTTGCTTGAGGAATATTAATAGAAATAAAAGTGAAGGGGAGCACCAGGCATTGCAGTTGGACTTGCTGTAATCCAAGGCTGCTGTGCAATTCATATTTCATACATTACACTGTTTCAGATCTCATTTCTTTCATGCCTTATTGACTCTAGCTGTACAGGAGACAGCACCTTTAGGAAATTCCTGGAACAGGGGTTGGCCAGTGACTTCAGGGACTATTTAGGAAAATCGTACTTGAGCTCTCAAGAAATAGGTCAGTCACCAGGAGAGTGCTGCCATGCACCAGTGCAGTTCCAGGTATTTTCCCCCAAACATATGGATTCCATTTCCCTTTGACAGAAAGAGAAAACCTTCTGACCTCAGTTTCCTGCTGCCTGCATGTGCAGTGCATCACTCAAAAATGGGATGAGGGAGCTCCCCTTAACCAGACTTTAACTCAGCTGTGTGAGTGGCCTGATCCAAGGGATCTCTGGCTCTGGAATGGGGGCTGGAGCCATGCAGGGAGCAGAGACATCTCCAGGGACAGCTCAACACCCTGTCCTGCTTGAAGCAATGAGGGGACCAGTACCAAGTTTATTCCTCACCTTCTGGAAACCATTGGGAACCACCTCCCCTGAGGTATCAATTCATTGCACTGCAGCTGCCAATATAGAAATTAATATATTTATATCATCCTGGAGCATGACGATTGCCGTTTCACAGGCAAGAAAGTCAGCTTGTGCCTGAATGCCTTCTGAGCAGGGACTGCTTTGTTTCGGGCTGTTGTGAGAAAAGCAAAAGGGATTTGGAAGTGCAAGGAAGGATTCAGAGCCCCAAACCCTCTGCTCTGGTAGGTCTGTAGGAAGCCTTCCCCACAGGATCTCACTAACAGACCCAACCAAAACAAACAGCTCAGCGATGCGCCGCTGTTAATTGGAGATGTTACTCTCTCACTCCCGCTTCAATTTTAGCAATGATGAATGCTGGTAGTTGACTGAAGCCCTAGAAAGAAATCCCATTGTGCAATCGTGTTTTTACAAGAATATTTTTGGTTTCTGAAAGTGCACTTAACACATCCAAATTAATGGAAAAGAGGATTCTTCACTGAGCAGCCTCCCGTGCCTGCTCTTCTTAATTTGATACAATAGCAGAGCGTACATTGAGATTAAAATGCTCTTTTGGATGCTCAGTGGCAAGAAATTATTCAGCAAAAAACCAGGGCACCATTTTCGTGATATCTCTTGCGAGTGAGGATAATCAAAGTGCTCCATTTTCCTTGCTGCAAAAATAACACAATTCCTACACACTTCTTTTTTTTTTTTTTTCCCCCAAACAGAAGTAAAGAAAATTAAATAAAATGTAAAGCAAGCTGTGGACTAATTATCCTTTTCTAAATGAATTCATATTGTAAAATAGCCTATTGAATGCATAATGAGCATCATTACCACCAAGAGGAGGAGAGCAGAGCGGTCATCCCATCGTTATCAGCGCTCATTTCGGGAGCGAAGCAGTGCCAAGGTGAAGCGGATGCTTTGTGCCCTGGACACCGAAAAAACAAGCCAAGCTGAGAGCCTCCAACTTCTCTTTATATTCAGGAGCACCTCACCCTGCCTCCAGCTGTCCTCTATGGGCTTTGGAAGCGTCAGATGCTGGTTGCAGCTGGACACGTGTGTTTGGGATTGGCAGCTCTTCCACCAGCTTCCCAGCTGGAAACAAAGGGCTGGGCTCTGTCTTCTGCTGTGGGAGCTTTGAAGGGGTAATGTGGGTCAGGGCACTCACCAGGGTGGAGGGGACAATTCCCATCCATGCCTGGGGAGCATTTTTTTATATTTATAGCAGCGTTCCCTGCAAAGTGGAATTATTTCCTGGGAGAGGCTTAGCCTGGGGCCCCTTTTTCCACCCGAGCTCCAAACTGGGCAGCTCCCACAGGCTGTCAGTGACTGCCTCGCCTTTCAGCAGGGCCCCCTCTGCCCAACACACACGGGCTGCTGCCCCTGATCTTGCTGCAGACCTGGAGGGGCAGCAGGAAAAATTCCCATTTGCCCTCCCTTCCCATCTTTCCATCGAAATGGGAACGGATGCCAGGCACGAAGCACATGTATGGCACTTTGTTCACAGAGATGAAAATACTCAGAGAGATTAAAATACTCCTCCTAAGTTAGGAATGTTTCTAAATGGTGTTCCCTGCATAGTTTCCCTGTTTTCAAGTGCTTCCAAGTCCGGATGGCACTGGTACAAGTGAGGTGGTGGCCACGGGAGACGGCCGCTCCCCGCGTCCTCCTTCCGGTCTCGCCCTCGGTTTAGCAAATCTGATTCATGCTCGAAGCCTACCAGGTCATTTGTAACAGTTTGGCCTGGATCATCCTGAATGAAAACATCCAATCAAGCCCTAATTGTGACAAATTATATTAGCCTGTACTTGTGCAAGTTGCATTGCAGCAACTTAATTCAGGCTGTGCTTGGGAAGCCAGGAGAGGCTGAAGAGGCCCCTTCCACACGCAGAGAGATGTGTGTGGGAGGGCTGAGCTTCCCCCTGCACCCTGCTGCTCCTCCCGTGAGCAGACTTTCATCCCAAAGTGCTTATGTGCTGTCACCTAGACACTGCCCAAGGTACTTGAGAAATTAAGCAGGTTAGTCCCGCTCCATGGAACTCACAGTTCGGCGCTGGCTGAAAGACCTGAGGAGAAAGAGCAGCTGGCTTGTGCCACAGGAAAATGTTAAAGTGAGGCGCAAGAAAGAGGAATGTGATGGGATTGCATATCACTACCCCTCTATTCCCCATTCCTGCAAGGAAGGTTCACAGGACCTTCAGATGCTTTTCTCTAGTTCAAAACATGACAGTGAAGGGAAAAAAAAAAGAAAAAGAAGGAAAGAAATCCTAAAATTAATTTCCCTACATGACATATTTTAAAGGGCACTGTCAATTTGCTTTATAATTACATTTCTAAATCACTGGAAGATTACACTGAAAGGTGAACTTTACAAAACCTGAATTTTTAAATTTTTTTTTTTAAATTAAAAACCTTTTTGAGGATTTAAATACAATCCTTCTGTGCTGTAAGCCCATGTAACAGCAACAGCAAAGAAATGGATAGGATATGCTACCCTTGTTCCTGCTCATTTGTACCTCTCATTTCCCACTAAGGCTACTAAACCTCATGGGATTTAGCAGCTCCTTCTGTAAGGATGAGCAGCATGGTTAAGCACAAGTGCTCAGGTCTCCCCAAAATTTTGACACTGCCCTCATTCCTCAGGATCGTGAGAAAAGGCTTGAAGTGTTAATATTTGAGGCAAGAGGTTTATTTTGCTTTCCAGCTTTTGAGCCTTCCAGATATCCCCATTTCATGCCTTCAGGCTTTTCTCCGCAATGAGGAAAGCTCAAGGTGTCTTAGCTGAGAGCTGAGCTTCTCACCTTATCAAATTGCTCCAGGTCTGAGAGAGAAACCAGGCGTCCCGAGAATCAGAACAGAGATCTCCAGCTCTCCCTTTGGGGAAAAATTTGTTCTGGAAACCCTGGAATGAACCAAAGGGATGAGATCCTGCATGGCTGGGCACCGTCCCGGTGCCCCCAGCCTAAATTCCACCTCCTTTCCTACACTCTATGAAAAGAAAGCAAATCTTGGCTAAATTTGTGCTGTAGCCACTCAGGGGACCCTCGGGAAAGGCACTGGCTTAAGCAGAGATGTGATTTCAAAGCGCATTAGATTTTAACATCGCTGCTCCATGCTGACATGGGGCTGTGTTCACCTGAGCTCCTTTTGCTGCGAGATGAAACTCAGTTTAGCTGGTTAACTTTCCCACCTGAGCTAACTCCCTGCCTCATCCTAACAAGGTACGAAAACAAAAGCACAAAGCAGCTCGACGTTGTAGTGGTTGTAGGAGGTGATGGAGCTCTCCGTGCTCATCCACTACAGGAATCTATATTAGGTTTTTCAAAGTCTTACAAGCACAATGAGCTAATGCAGTCTCTCCATGCAGGTGAGATTTATTTCTCTCTTTCTCTAATATATATGGGCCCAGAATCTCTGCTTGTTTAATCCATTGGTTTACATGGATTTACAGCAGATATTGGCATTTGATCTATGACTGGGCTTGGTCTTTTGGCTCTAGCTTGAGTGAAGGAATAAAGTTCAGAGGACAAATTAATAGAGAAAAAAATTAGCTTTTCGTGTATTGAAGACAACAAAATTGCAGTCTGCTATCAAATAATCATCTAAATAAATAACCTTGAGAAAACCAATTACTTACATAGGAGGAAGCTATTGGCAGAGGTGTGAGTATCCTCCCGCTGCACCAGACTGAAAAGCCAATATTTATGTATAAAATGGAAATCTGGTTACTGAAACGGGATTGCAATTCACCCATTGTAATTAAAAAAGTAACAATCACAATTCAAGATAATCCTTCAGGTAATCAAAAGCTGGATCAGCAGCAGGTGCTGGTACTGAGCCGTGCCCTTGCTGGCCAGTCCCCAGCGGAGGCAGGGACAAAGCTCTGACTGCCAAAGGTGGGAGGTGGCAGTGTGTTGGCTGATGGGGTTGTTTGGCCTAAATGGGCATGAGGCAGAGAATTTGGGGAGAAAAATAATCCTCTACCTACAACAGGGCTCCTCACATAATCTATTCAAATATATGTGTGCCCATTTAAATGAGTTACATTGGAAATTTAGGCTTTGTGGCTCTGAAAGACAAAGAACATCAAATGATTTTGCTTCTAATACGAGCACGTTAGTGATTTTAACAGCATTTGGTCTACTGAAACAAGATAAGGCCTGGAATAATAAGCAGCAGTTCAAAGATTTATCTAAATATGTTTGGCAGTTCCCCCGCCCTTTGCCTCGCGATGTGTACATCCCACAATTGAGACCATACCCTGTAAATTACCACCCTCCGTGGGGTTCTCACATTAAATTATTCCAAATAAGCAAGGCCAAATGCTCTCAACTTAGCCAGAGATAATCAACTAATGTAAGGCAATTTCCAACAGTTCTATTTTTTTGCTTCGGGCTCTTAAAAAGACGAGCAAAGCCACACAGAAAATTGGCGTGGAAAGGAATAAGAATTGTCACCTATCGCTTGTTGGTGCTGGACCAGCTTTCGTGTGTGTTCCTAATTATTAGGATTAGCAGTGCTGGATACCCAGCCCAAGCCCCTCTGGGATTCAGCAGCAGCAAGACGGGGCTCAGAGCCCCCCTGCACTGGGCATCATGTTGGAGGCTGTGTGGATGAGATCTTTCTCATTAGTCAGGCAATCCATCTCTTGGTAGAAAGCTGCAGGAATTAGTTTCACTTCCAGGGCTTTTTAATTACGCTCAAACACAAGTGCACCGGTCAGACAAAGAAGTTGTATTACCTGCCGAAATTTCAGACCGTGGCACTCTCTCCTTAAGGCATTGTGTTTGCTGTCTGCATTGACTTTCAATTTACAGTAGCCGCTTCTTGTTGTAGCACAACACAGCAAACTTCACTGTATATTCAGAAACTCAGTGCAACGTAGATGAAATTCCGTAATTTACATAATCAACTTCCGAGCTGAAAGTTCTGGGTTCAGACATATCCCTGAGATAGAAAAGGTTTTGCTTTTTTCTTGTGTTTTGGAAGGTACAAGCCATCATTTTGCAAAAAATTGTATAATTCTGCCTTGCTATTTTCAGTATACCCCATTATCAGTCAAACTAATAGGCCTCGAGAATGAAACCCCCAAAAGAAATCCACCACATTAGTGAAATAAATACAGTTAATGATGATAATTAAGTCACTGGGGATAATTGAGAGATTATCCAATTACTATCTATAATTCTTTGGCTTGCAAATAAGATAGGAGTGTGTAGAGCTAATCCATTCTAGCAATAATAATAATAATTTAAAAAGTAGTAGGGGGAAAAAAGCACAAAAAGTCCCCAACCCACAAATTATTAGATTTCTTCACAACTGGAGGTATTTTGTCAGTTTAATTGCCTAATTGGAGAGTTTTTCTAGTCTGGAGTAATTTTTTAGGCAGCTGTTGCAACACTGGTCTCTTGAGGAGGGGGAGATATTCTGGGTCAGGACAGAATTCCCTGATGCAATTCCTAATTCCCTGGAGAAGCCCTGCTGTCCCCTAGACCCAGACTAAGATGGACACACCTGCTCCTGGCAAAGGCCTTGCAGTAAGTAGAAGTGAACTGATCTGAAATAAGAAGAGGTGGGATCAGTCCAGGGTTGTGCTCTGGGTTCTGATGGTAAATTTAGGACAGAAGCATTGTTCCAGCAGGCTCTGCCCTACAAAAAGCCCCCCAGGTCCCCCATGGGCTGCAGTGCCACTCTTCTGTGGTTGGTTTTGCAGACATGCAGTCATGCTGTCACAGAGCTAAAGAGAGGTGCTTGACCCCCCTGACCGGTTCAGGTGCTAAGGGAGGTTTTGGTCCCAAGTATTTCTCAGTCTCAGACAGCCTGTGTCACAGTGGCTCGAGTTTTCTGATTTAGCAAGTGGATTAGGGACAAGAGCCAAACCCCAGGAAAACACAGCAGCACACTGGGTAAGTTTGTACACTCAGGGACAGGCACCATTTTTTGGGAGGTAGCTACTTTTGTTCTCACTTCCAAGCATTTGTAGGGCCCTGCTTGGCACAGGTAATTTAAGGAGATCTAAATATGGCCCCCAGCAAGTCAATTAAGGATGTGTTTAATTTTAACATGTGCATAGTTCCTTTGGATCTCATCCATGGAAATCAATGGCAAGGCTGCTGGTGGTTTGATTGGCTTCGGATCAGAGCCAGCAATTTTGATTGTAGAGATCGAATGCTTGAAATTAATTATATGACTAATGCTTCACTGGATTAGGGAATCAATTAATGGAAGTGGGGTGCTTGTTAGCAGATTTCCATTAACTTTCATGCAGATTTTTTTCCTAAACACAAACTGCATATTCATTGCCCTTGAATGCATTTAGGTAAGTTGGAAAAATAATAAGATGGTTGAAATAACCAGAATTTTCTAATGAAGCTATTGAAAGGAGCGTGTGATTCTGTACTGGAAATTAAATCCTCGCATTGAAAGACCTCGTGCCAAGTCCTCATACCAAATAGGTAAGTACCAGAAAGCTTTTCCAATCCTATTTGTGCCAGAAGCTCTTCAGTCTGGGATTGACAGACCTGGAAGGCGATCGTTCTCACAAGCCAATCAAAAGGATCAGAAATGAGGTAGCAAAGTACAACCCTTTCTCCACACATCTTTTCTCATCTTTGAGTAGGGGCTGGAGGGGAAAGCATCTTTCAGCACTTCAACTCCTACTTAACACAGGCAGCTCTAACTACAAGAACATCCCTGCTCCCACCCCTATTCAGTCCTCCCAGCCCAGTAAAACCTCATGTCATGCTCAAAGCTCCCTATGGTTTCTGAAAAACACCCCTAAAATCAGGTTCTGGCAGGTGTAAACACCCTGCCAGCAGCCCAGAAGCTGCTGTAGGAAGGGATGGCTCCTCGGGAAGATCCCAGCCTACCCAGCTAGCACAGGCTTTGATGGGCTGCAGGACGGTTTTATTCCATGGCCACAAACTGAGCCCTGAGCTCTGGAGAAATTCCACTCCTAGTGGTGCCCAGAGCCGTGTCCCCAGTGCTGCCCCAGTCCCCACCCCTGGAGCACCCCTGGAGCCCTGGAGTGGGAGCTGCCTTTGGGCCAGTCCGTGCGTGCACAGACGGCTCCTCCGTCAGAGCAGCGGATTAAGCCACAAAATGTTTCTGTAAATATTGTTTCACACTTGAGTGAACAAAGCATGCTTTTATCTGACGGAGAGCGCAGGGTGTAAATTACATTTTAATTGAGGAATTGGAAACACCAGCTTTTGTTTTTTGTGTTTTTTTTTTGTTTGGTGGTTTTTTTTGGTTTTTTTTTTGTTACTAAAAAGGCTGGGTTGTTAGTGGGGATAGCTCTGATTGAAGCTTCCTGCAACAAGCCCACTCTCATTTCTTCAGACTTTCCCACCTTCCTTCTGGCTTGGCTTGCCTGGATTCTCCTCCTCCTTCCTAGGGAGGCTGTCTCGAGGCCCGTGAGCGTTCCCAAGCCTTGCTCACTCGCAGCTTGGCTCTGTGCCCCTGCAATGTTTGCAGCTGAGAGTGGCTGGTGTGGCACCCTCCGTGCCCTGCTGCCCCTGCCCTCCTCCCTGCTAGGCAGGACCGAGTGAAGCTGACAGTCTGCTGAGACCCCATCGTGTTACTCAGGGATGGAAATCAGAAAAAAGGCTCCTCGGAGGCATGAAGCGTTTTGTGCTGTGCAATCTGAGTGTGATTCCTGTCCCCAGGGCAGCTGGCACTGCATCCATCGAGGGCTCACATGAGCATCTCTCAGCTCTGACTCCAGGTGTTGCCAGTCATTCCAGCCGTGGTGTGGTACAGATATTTCTCCCCCACACCAAAACACCCCTGAGAAGCTGCAGTTGCAGCTGGGAGCACAAGGGAACACAGGGTCATTTAGGTTGGAAAAGATGTCTAAGATCATAAATTCCACCTGTTAACCCAGCACTGCCCAACCCACGTCCCCAGGTACCACATCTACAAGCCCTAAATCCCCCAGGGTGTTGACTCCCCTATTCTCCTGGGCAGCCCATGCCAGTGCTTGATCACCCTTTTCAGTGAGGAAATTTTTGCTCATATCCAATTTAACCTCCCCTGGTGCAACTTGAGGCCATTTGCTCTCGGCCTGTGGCTTATTACTTTGAAGATGCCGACCCCTATTTTGCTACTACCTCCTTTCAGGTCATTGTAGAGAGCAATAACTTCTCCCTTATGAGCCTCCTTTTCTCCAAGCTGAACAGCCCCAGGTCCCTCAGCTGCTCCTCAAAGGACTTGTTCTCCAGAGCCTTCCCCAGCTTCTCTGCCCTTCTTGCCTTTCCTTGCCCACCTTAAGACTTTGTTCATCTTCACAGGTCTGCATTATTCCCATTTCTCACACGTCGCTGCTGTGCCCCAAAGGACCACCGTCTATCTAAGACTTGGCAGGAGCGTGGGATCATGTAGGATCTTTTTCCTGCTCATGGAAACAGCCAACAGTTTGCAGCCCAAGCAGAAAGCATCCTGGTTTCTGGAGTCTCGGACATCCCCACTTGCTGGGAAGCTTCCCTTTAGGAAGGGAAGTGGAACACAACCTCATTGCTCAGGGCAGCCAATGAGCCATCAAGCACAGGAGTTGGACGTGGCCAGACAGGAGGGAAAGGCAGGAAAGAGAGCAGAGGATGGAGCCAGCTGCGCTGAATCACTGCTTCTGGTGGGCAGCTTCTGCTGGAAGGGCTGGAGAGAGCCCAGGCTGGAGGCAAAGAGCTGCATCCCCCTGCTGGGAGGCGGAATGGAAGCATGAAGCACTTCCAGCCGGGAGGAACCGCAATTGCAAATCGCACCCTCGGTGCTCTGGGAGGTGAGTCAAGCCCATTAGCCAGCTAATCCTCACAACAGGCTTTTGTGAGGCCACTATTTCCTTCTGGGGAAATGTATGATCTGCTGATTACACAGCATCCCAACATGCCAAATGTATGCTTGAAACCAGTAAACAATAAATATTTAATTAGCCGGTCATTTTGAGAATAACAACAGGCAACAATTAAACTGCCTTTTGATTTCCCCTTCATTTAGTTGTCAGTCTTGTATAGTCAAAGTTAAATGCCAACTCTTGCCTTGACCACAACCTTTAGTAAGGCTGTGAAGAGAATATTTAGGTTTGATCTGAGCTTTTGATCTCTGGCTCTGATTTCTCCCGCCTTCGCACCAGTTGTAGGCATGACTCAAATACCATTAATGTAATGTGGGCTGAATGTGACACTTAGAAGCTTATTCTTTCTAGCCTAACAGTGCCAGCCAATATTTCAGAGAGCAGTCACACTTGGAAATACAATTATGATTCAACCTGAAACTCCTGATCTCCTCCACTGCCATCAGGACTTTTCTCACCTCACAGGTCCGTGCACACCCCACTTTTCCCCACAGAGACCTTCTTCCATCGCCATCTCTCTGTGTATTCTTCTTTAGTCCTCCACTTCTGTTTGTCTGCAGACCTTCTGCTCAACCCCAAAGATTCTTGCCAGTGGGGTGACAAACTTCTAAATGGAAAAGGGAAGAAGAAAGCTATTTTCCAGCACCAAATTAAATTTTCCTGCCACCTATGTTTGCATCCACAGCCTCTGTATCCCAGTTCATCTTCCCACTCTTTGTCTTTGCACGAACCACCAAATTTTTCAGGTGGAAGGCCACTTTGGCAGGTTTGCTGGGGAAGCCTTGGTCTGGAAACCAGTCTATGTTTACATATCAAACCTGTCCCATCCCATGTTAAGCGCCTAGATCCAGAGCAGATGCTTGGCAGTGTGGGAGGAGGTTTAGGTGGGACCTTCTGCAACTGACAATGATGCATTTACCCTTAGAAATTAGGCAGGGCTTCTCTTACAAAGCTGGCAGCCAGGATGTGCAGTTGTGACCAGGAACAGAACGTGGATTTTGTCTGGTTGAATTCAGAGCAGCAGACTGCAAATGAGGAGCCCTGGTTGTAATCACAGTTCTCCTGCTGGATGGTCTCTGACTGCAGACATTTCACATCTGTTCCACTTTCCATCCTTTCTGTGGTGTCTAAATGAATGTGAGATCTTTACAGCACGTTAATGTCACCCTGATGTACCCTAAGGGCACTCAGCACTGTGCAGCCCTGACACTGTTTGAGACATGGAAGCGCTGCTTTAAAGGATGGCATATGTACCAGAGTTATAAATATTGCCCCTTTTTGCATATTTCCCCTTCACTACCTCAACGTGACATCCTGCCCAAAGTCTCCATGTAATGACAACCTTCTGATTCAACCGTTTTAGCAAGTCTTGTTAGATTTTGGTGAATATCAGAGTTGGTTCCAATTTAATTTTGCCTTTGTTGAGAAATGAAAACAGAGCCTTCAGCTCCCCCATAAAATACAGGTAACATCCTTCAAAATAAATGGATTTAATTATAAAAGTCAGCTTTGGATCAAGTCTGCTCTGTTTAGACCTACTAATCAGAGAGCATTTACAGAGTCACGAGGACCTGATAAAATGCGTACACTGTTTTAAGTATCCCATTGTAATGCATTGTAAACCTTAATTTAAAACAAGACAGCTTAAAAGCTTTATGGATTTGACTGATGATGCACCCTCTATATTGATGGCTGAACCCAGCATGCTGTTATTCCTGTTTTCTCTTGCTAACAACAAAGTTCAGACTGATAATACATTTTATAAAAAGCTTTACTATTACGCTGCTGCAAAAGTGACTTTAAATAATGATAATAGGCCTGAACCACAACTTCACACAGAAACCGTTCTGGAGAAGATGAATTTCCATACAGCAGACACAGAGGCAGCACAGGGATAATGCACCAGCGCTCCAAAATATTAGCATGTGAGCACCCCACAAAGCAAAAGATGAAAGCATTTTGCAACCTGAGTGGATCAAACCCTGCTTTCTCCAGGGATGCCGCAGGGCTGGCGGGGAGCTCGGAGGTGTGTGACTCCAGCTGGGTCACGTCCCAGGAGACCAAGCAGTCCGAAAACCCTGCTAGCAACTCTGAGCCTTCTCCCCATGAAGAATTCCTCTTCTATAGGGAGAAGAGCTAAGCCAGAAGTCTGCTTTAATAATGCAGAATTAATTAATTAATTTTCCTCTGCTAAACCCGGCGTTGTGCTGGGATATAACAGAGCCAACACCCAGCAGAGCAGCAGTTTATCCACACAAGGTGCTGCACCCCTGTCCATGGGGAGGAAGCTGGGTCTGAAAAAGCACCTTCAGAGCCTTTGTTCCTTCTTCTCTCGGACTTCATGGTGTCAGATGGGTGTGATTTGGCTGAACTCGAACGGGAAGCCCCACTTTGCCATGTGGTGTGTTAATTCCTGCCCGCTTGAGGGCATCCAAACTGCTTTGAGATCACCTGAAGAAAGCTTGGAGAAACCAGGAAATCATTAGTTTGTAGCAAGAAACTCTGTCCAACTCCCAGAAATACGTGAAATACGCACAAAGAGCAGGAAGCTCACAACTTCCAAAGGCAAGAGCTTTCCCAGCTCATGGGTCTGACCCCAGGGATGGGTAAGACCCTGCACTGTGCTTTAGCTAGGTAAGCACAGGGACAGTCACCTTCCTACATCTGAGCCACTCCTGCTCAAAATTGAGGGACAGCTAATACCATTACATTAGAAATAATTATATCAGGAGTGAAAAATTCACCCTACGAAATTACTGGGTTAAACAAAAAGCTGCAGTGGAGCACTGACAGAAAAAGTATTTTTACATTTAGAAACTGGCGTGATTTATTCAAGCAGAGAGGAATGTGAATTGCAATATTGGAACTGACACAGGTTTACAGTTTGTATAAATTAGTATCATGATTCCACAAGGCAAGAAGTTGAAAAGTCGACAATGACTCTTAAAATACTATTCAAAGACTTGAATTAAACAAAAGAAGCATCTACAGTCAAAAAGACTTGTTCTAAGCTTTATGTGAAATACTGTCCAACAATAAAATGTCATGTGCAGCCTCCTGAACAGCCAACAATTTCAAATTCTATCTTCGTTCTTACATTTACCGTGGATCAAATTTATGCCGATTATGTTATCACCAGAAAATATAGTATGCAGCAAAAAATACCTTGTGTCAACAGCAGCTCAGATTGTTAGGCAGCCTTCAAAGGGGCACTTTCCAAACCTATCCCTTAAGAAATTAATTGGTTATCTTTAAAGACCATATAATTAACATTTATGTGTCTTTACATTTGTAAAGCAAGCATTTGTGTTCAAATTTACCTTGCAAAGTCCATAATTATAATACTTATGTGCGTGAAAGGAGTAGTTGGTGGTTTCAGTGTCTGGCACAGTTTTAGAAGTGAGAATTTATGATCTCATGAACTTCCCCATTGTAGCCCAGATTCCTTGCTCAAACTGAAGTCAAAACAGTTCAGCACTGTAAAATCGTGCAGTTTTATGTATGTTATTAGGGGTGGATTTTGTGGAAGTAATAACAAGATTGAGGTTGAAATGAATCTCCATTTTCTATTGCATATACACACAGATACAATGAAATGCTGTTTTTTTAAAGCGATAAACACGTACATGGGCATGAATAAACAGCTGAAAGACTACCCATATAAAAAATGTATTTGTGTGCAGGAAACAGGATTGACAAAGACTCCACTCTTCCCTGGAAAATAGAAGATTTGGGGTTTGGACAGAATGGAGTGAAAATCTTACCTCTTTCATGCAGCAGAGATGCTGTATTAGAGAAAAGTGTGTAGAAATGCAGTGAAGGAAAGCACTAAGAGATTCTGGGGTGTGTTTGGACCCACAAGGGAAGGAGGCTCTGAGGACATTTATGGGGCTGAGAGATGCCAAGTTTCTTGCTCCTGATGTGGGGTTTGTGTTGGGTAAATATTGCGTATTTCCAGGTGAAAAACTACACCCTTTGCTCCTTGTAGGGTCTTCAAGGTCTCAAGTATCGATGGAAGCCAAGACCTTTGCTAGGCACCAAAGCCATTCTATGCCCAGAAAACACATTTCAGAAGTGTGATTATTATCAGTGCTGTGCTAAAAATGTGCTGGGCAGTTCATGGTACAGATGACATCCCTCCTGTCCCGACAAGCTTGCAACCAAAGGTGCCACTTGTGCAGTTTTGTGCACACGGGGATGGCAGTGGGAGCACAGAGGTGCTGCTGGAGCTGCGGGACCCCGGGGAAATGTGAACCCCAAGGGTGGGGAGGAAACTGTAGGGATGAGAAGGGCTCAGCAGGACCCGTGTATGGAAATAAGGTCCTTTCAGCAGTCAGAAAAAAATTTTCATAACAGTCTCTTCTGGTATTAAAATCTATGAATTTGGGAGAGAGGGAAGATGAGTAAGATGGGAATTTATGACTTAAGCTTTTCATTTTACATATGTATGCAGACTCAGGGAAAGCTGTACTGCTGATTTTTAACACTTCCTCAAATGGACACTAAATATTTCAGTATCAGTAGTTCATCATTATTTTCCATTTTAAGAGAAATGCTGTTACCACCTTTTGCATAAATGTTCCTTACAGAGCCACACAATTTTTGGAAGATTTTCCTTTTTTTCTTTCTCCCCTTTTGTCCTTTCATTTATGAATCTTGACAGTTTTGGGGTTTGCTCCATTGCCCCAAGTTCATGTGCGTCTGCTGTTCCAGGACACACCACATTTAGAAAATTGAACATTACCACATGGGTTTTCCCCCTCTTTCCTGGTGGAGAATAGAAAGCAATTTTTCAGGTAGCAGCTACAGATCTGTAGGCACCTCTAGATCACTTCATTTCCGTAGTTTCAAAGGGCCACTTGACAAAAGTTAATTAGAGTATTGCTGTCTGGGATGGGGAGGCCCACTGGGAGATGGTGGAAGCATCTCATTTCTCACAGCACTTCAGCCAGAAAGCTTCCCAACGTGACTTTTATCATTAATAAACACACCATACAATAATTACAACACACCATAGAAAAAATATGCCTTTTACAAGCAGCATGGATTTGAATCCTGTGTTGTTAAGCCTCCTGCATCACTCTGAAATAAGTTGCACCGTGCCCCAAACGCTCAGCCTGGAGGTGTTGTACGCACAAAATTACCACCCGTGTCAATAGTAATGACAACAATAAATAGAGATGTGAGTCCAGTGCAAGAACTCGCTCACGCTGGGGCAGCCTGGTGTGCTCCCACACACTCAGCTTCATAACACATTAGTTGCTTAATCTGCTAAGCAAAGAGGACTGTGAGAAGAAACAGGACTGGCTCCCCGTCTCACACATTTTGTGGATTTTCCTATATTTACTCCTTTCATACCCACTGTTCCAACTGACCTACGAGCCAGTTGATCAGGAGAACAGGGAAATAAACTTCAGCCCAAAAATCTTAACAAAACAGTATATGAACAACTCAGAACTGCCCAAATAAATAAACCCCTGACTCTGGCATATGTTGTGTGGCCATTTTCCCTGGGGAGCTTTTAGGTAATAGGACACAACTCCATCTCCCAGGCTGGCCCCACATGTCACTGAAGGAAGCAAAACCCATCCTGACACCAAGTTCCTGGTAAACAACTTATATTTGTAGCTAAATAGATGCGTGTTATTATGCATGCTTAGCAATTCATTCAGATGAGGAACAGCAGGCTGGATGACAGTATCTCCTGATGACAGGTTTAGGTGTTATGAATATCACAGCCCTGACTTCACTAAAGCTCCAGGACCTCATCTGCAGCTCCCACGTGACACCAAAGCGTGATCAGGCTCTGCAGCCTTGGGGCTCTGCCATGCACAGGGGAAAGGTGGGGTAGAGCTGCACATCTGCAGTGTCTTTAGAGCAGATGATCTTACCCTTGGAGTGCCCTGGCCCCACTCTCTGCCTCCTGGCCATGCCAGAGGTCTCCATGTGGAGAAGAAGCCTGACTTAATCATCTTGCACAGCTCAAATCTGTGCTCTTCATGATCCCTGTCTTTTAGAGGAGCAGTATTTAGCTCCCTAAGCCAGCAATCTGCTTGGCTGTAGAATTCAACAGGAGCACAAATAGGGCCTCAGTCCAGAGGAGAATATTTTGCAGAGGCAGCTAAAATTAGGATCTGGCCCTGGGTACATGTTTGCAGACATCTGGATACAATGCACAGCAGCACCACTTGTGTGGATCACCAGCATAACTGCAATAAATAATTCAAGAAACAGCAAATGATGCTGAAAGTGAAGCCTCCAGCTTTGCAACCAGCTGGCGGCACTGTGGCCTGCAGAGGGGACACCTGCCAGGGTGGGATTTGGGGCTGGGAGCACTGGGGGTCCCCACGGGACCGACAGTGACCAAAAGGGGCTGCAGGTGACAGCCAGTCCCTCTGACAGCCTGGCTTTAGCCCGTGAATATGTTATTGTAGTCTTTGGATCCCAGGTGGGCTCCTCAGCTCCCTTCAAACCTACAATCTCCCCAAACTGAGGAACACTGGAAAAAAGGAGGCTCCACAGCTTTGCAGAATTGCACCACATGGGATCAGCAGGTGAATGAAGCCCTGTGTGCAGTCCTCTGTGCACAGCCTGGGTGGGTGTTTGGAAATAACCACCCTCCAGGTTCCAAGGTGAAGCCAGACAGGAATTTTCCCTTAAGCCCATTATTCTTTTCTCTGGCAATCAAGACCTTGGCCAGGAAAATATGTGATAACTCACAGATACAAGGTGTAAATACAGAGGGAGTGGAGAGGATAATTCCTCTCTGTACAGGTGACACTCTGCCACACATCATAAACCCCGACACTTCAGCACCAGCAGCCTGTGGTCTGGTAGAGGAATTTGTCTTCACTTCTGGTTAAAAAGCAAATCTGAACACAGGGCTGTGAGGAGGAGAATCCCTCTGGAAATATAAGACCTTCAGTCATGTAAGTGGAGCAGCAGTATCTCTTGCTTGCTTAGAACTGAAACAAGCAGGAAGTTCTTTATTTAATCAACTAAGAAAAAAGAAAAAGACATAAAGGAGGTCAGATGGCAGTACCTCAGCCATAGTAGACAGAGATGGCACTACTGGAATAAGCATCCAACAAAGCTCATCTGATCTCCCCCAGCCAACACAGCCACCTTCCCTCTGGAAGGGCTTATTAAAAAACGGGATCTTGGAGACACCTCTTTTCCATCTCCGTGCCAGTGTCAGAGCAGATCTCACCTGTGTAACAAAGCGTGAGCTGAGTCTAACACCCCAGACTGTGCCCTTTTTAGATGATTAACAGATTAACATGGTTATTTGTCCCACTGATGCATTACAGTCTTAGTTCCACAAAAGTCAGTAATTGTGGTTCGCTCCTCGGTGCACTCAACATTCTGACTCATATTTGAGTTACAGTTTTGCAAAGGCTCTTCATACATATAATGGGCACAACCAAATCTGCCTCCTTCCTCCCCCGCCTCACAACTTAGACAATTAAAAACCTATACACAAAATGTGGCAGGTGAAGCCCATTTGCAGTGAAGTGTAATTACACCCAGAATAATGAGCATATGCACAAGATTCCTTCTTGATCCAGTGCTTACCTTCTGTGAGGCTCTGAGTCATGCTGGCCTCACTTTCCTCACAGTAAATGTTTTTTTAGTTATTACTGTTGCTGTTAGGCAAAATAGCTGTGGAAAGAAGGTTAGGTTTTACTTTGCATCCCCTGTTATCACCAGCAACATCATCAGCTAATCTGCTCTTGGCAATGACCTACTTCAGGAGGCAGCAGGAAAGCTGGGTATTCTCAGATCTCGAGTTGAGTTGGAAATCTATTTGCCTCGTAAAAGGATGTCATTCCACCCACAAACCATTGAGAGGCACTAGAAATGGGAGCTCATAGAGTTTATAGAATTCCTTCATGCCTTGAAGAGAAAGAAAGCAGAGACAGCTCAAAAGACCAGGAATGGATTAAATGTAATTTTCTCCCCATCTAGAAAAAAATATTACAGTACAAATATGTAAAACATCCAATAAATTTGCTCTCAGTGTCCTAGCCCTTCTCCTCAAGCTCTTTAACTCATTCCAGCATCTATGATCTTCTCCTGCAGCGCTCCCCGTGTTATGACACCTCCTCCACAAAAACATAGAGGGGGTGTAGTGGCAATTTCAGCAAAGGAATCACAGAGAAGCAGCAGACAGGAATATTACTGATCAATGGCAAAAAGATTAAAGGTAGTAACATCCTTATGGCACTGTGCTGAGCAATGAGTGAAGAAGATCAAAGGGATTATCAAGCGCAAAGAGAGAGCTTGTGGCTATTAAACTGACAAAAAAAAAAGAAATCCTGAGGGAAATAGGAACAAAACTCTCAGCAAAAGACAAGGATCAGGTTTTCTTGTTTCACAAAAGTGAAGATGTTGGAGGGACAGGTGTCAGGAGCCACAGTTTCTAACAGTGCTTTAAGAGCAGGGAGCTGATCCTTAAAGGGCAAAGGGATGAAAAGCTTGGAGGAAACGTCACAGGGAATGGACAGGACCTCTTCAGACACTGGAACACAGAAGCCTCCATGAGGAGCCCGGCCTAGGTCAGGATGCAGAGAGATTTTAATGCTGAAATCATATTTTATGCCTCTAGACCTGACCTGTCTAAGAATGGGCATAAAGGCATCTACCTAAATGTAAGGTCTTTTTGCTGAAGAGGATTTAGCAGGTTTAATATTGAACATATTTTAAGTGTTTTCATGGATAACTTCAAGCAAGAAGAACATGCGAGCTGGATTATGAATCTTCTTATACCCTTTTACAGCATTTATAATTAACTCTAAGTCTATTTTTTTTTTTTTTTGGTGCTACTTGGAAGCAGTCTTGCTGTAATCTTCTAATTAATAAATGGCTCAATAAATCACAAGATCTTTTGTCCATGGAGAAACTTACACATACTGTCAGAAATATTACACTCTAAAATGGGTAGTAGGCAACCAACCATATTTTTCCGTCTTCTTCACTTTTTTTTTTTTAAATTTATATTTAATTTGAAAATGTTTAATGACTAAATCAGTCAAAGAAATTATCCAGCAAGGGCTGGTTATTGTGCCAGTTATTACCTCTGTGAAAACTCTCACTGGCGCCCAAGGGCTTTGGCGATGCAAAGTCCAGCTGCACTGAAGCTGTGTGGTGACAAGGACGTCCCATGCCACGTGTCTCGGGCCATTGCTCCATTCACACAACCTGTTTCTGGGGAAAAGCCTGGTCCAACGCACAGAGCAGTGAGGAAAAGTCCTGGCGATGCGGGCTTGGCCCCTCACCTGTGCTCTGGGCCTTCCTTTTCTCCTTGTTTTTTCACCTCTTGCTCAGTTAAACTGAAAGCTCTCTCAGCCACGGCCCTTCTCTCACTCGGTGCTTGCAATGCCCACATTACTGGAACATGAAATCAGAGTGATAAAACTTGTCACAGAGCAGCAGTGACTGACAGGGACCTGGACTTTGTCATTCATCAGCCAGACTTCCCTCCTGTCACCTCCTCAAGTCCGCTCCCTTCCCCCAGAGCAACATTAAAATAGACATTGTAATTCTGTGTTTCTGTGGTTGTCACACACGTAAACAAACACCTCTCACTGTTCTCTCGGGAGGGAGCCGAGGATCCTTATCTTCACTTTCTGAGTGGGGATGTGAAAGCAGAGACAGACAGGGTGAGACTTTTCAGCTAGAAACATGCGTCCCGTATTTGTCCAGGCACTGGCAGTGGTGTGACAGCCCGGGGTGCCTGGGTGCATGCAAAGTGCTCCAGCCTTTAGCAGCTGAATTTCTGCTCTCGTGGCACAGGACGTGGGGAACCACAGCCTAAATCAAACCCCAGTGCTTTGAACCAGCTCACAAAGATCATAACTGTGGCAAGGCCCTGAGAATGACAGGAAAAGGCAGCTCCTTGGAGGAGATGCACTAGAGGAGCTCATATCTGGAGGGCTCCTGGCTTCATCTGTTAATAGCCACTGCCAGAGCGGATTCGACGAACCTCAAGCTCTCCCCATGTGGTGTTTCCTCATATTTTATCATCCCCAAAAAGAAAAGTCTTTATTATGAACTACATATACTGAGTAGTCTGTATGCCAGCAGTGCCTGAGAGCTGTGACTCCTGAGGGAAGGTGGTTACAGCGCCTGTGGAGATGTCAGGGTGCACAAGGCAAAGCAAAATAACCCATTTTTGTTGTGTAAAATCAAAAGTCTCTCTGAAAAATTGCAACATGGAGGAAATGATAGCACTGCATTTAAGACAGCCCCTAAATGTCAAGAGAGCATCAATAATTCTCTTTATTTACAATAGTAGAAGACACAGCTGCCTATGTATGTGTTGATAGGAAAATAAAAGGGGAATGTGCAACTGCTTCCATTTGAAATCTTAATTATTCCAGTAATCTTTCAAATACAGCTCATCAGCTGGATACAAACACTATCCTAGCTGCAAGCATAGGTGTGAAAAGGGAAAAAATCCCATTATCAAAGTAATCTGCAGCCCTGAAGACTACGGCTTCCTGCACCAGCAGATTTCTAACTGTTCCTCATGCGTGGTGCTGGCAATAGTTTAGGAAAGTAAACGAGTTCCTAATTCAGGATGTAAGATATTCATTAAAGACCAGGTAGAAGAACATTAATTTACCTTTTAAAACATATTAGGAGACAAATAAGGCAATGAATTCATTAGTATGCGTGCACTGCCTCAGCTGATCAGGTCAGACAAGCTCAGCTGTGCCTCCTAATGCCTGCACTGCAAAACACTGCTGATAGTATTAACATTTTAATAATAATTGTAGTAATATTTACTGATAGGCAAAGGCAGGATGTGATTTACTGTAGCAGAAATCTTGGGTTTTTTATCTAGCTTGTTCACAGGTTCCCACCACCTCTATGAATAATGCACTTAACTCCTGTTGCTGACTATGGCCAGCAGCAAAACACGTAAAACAACAACAACAACCTGTTTAAAAACAGCCTGAAAACATCCTAAAAACAACCCAGGGAGTCTGAACAAGTCAATATTGCAAACATCCTGCACTAACCAGAAAAGCAGCTGAATAGGAGTGAACAAAAAAAGGGGACAATCTCTTTTGTTTGGTACACACAAGAAGTAAATAAACTCTCTTCCACCCCAGATAAAAATGGGTACACTTGCTGTCATTTATATTTTACAGCAACCCTCCCTTAATGCTTCAGTTCCTTCAGCTGAGGTTCCTGCTGAGACCCTTCCCTTGGCCACAAAGTCAGTGATAAATCACTGCTTCAAAAGCTGAATTATGCTCTGCTTTGGGGGTCTCCAAACACGGGTGAGATCTTCCTTCACGTGTTGGCCCAAAGCAGGGTTAGTGCAAAAGCGAAACAACACTTGAGCACTCTTTGATCTGGGTCTTGTCACCCCAAAGCTGTGTCCCACGTCAGAAAAGCTGCTGTGGGAAGGGCTGAGTAGTAATTGCCTGAAGATACTTTAAAGTGAAGTTGCCTGCTGAGATTAAGCAAGAAAATGCAACAATATCTGCATATATTTATTCTGAAAAGCATAATCAGGAAAGGCGAGGAGTTTAAGGAGTGTGATCCCAGTCCACTGAGCCTGAGCACACGGAATATGAGCTTTCAAAGAAGCCACTTCAAAGGCAGAATGAGAAGGTAGAGACGTTGGTGTGAACCAGATAATCCAGGGGAAGCAGGGCTTAGCAGCTAATTCATTAAGTGCATTTTTGCACAGTGTTTCTGATGTAGCAGCTCACAACCACACAGGGCAGCCACTGCAAGGCAGAGGATGGAGTTATCTCCGTGGCTGGCTGCTCCCAGCCTCTCCCTGATCCAGCAGCCACTCTTACACATCATTAAGAGACAAGCTCCCCCCGGGGACCACCGCCGGCCTCATCAGCATGGAAAGCAGCCCTCTTGCTCTGCACCGCTGAAGGCCGGAATATTCCCACACTGCCTCCATCTGAAACACCACGGCTTTTTAAGGCAGCTCTGGGATTTTCATGACCAAAATAATACATCCAGAGAGGGTCACATCAAGGATTTCTGATGCTGAGAGCAGCCTGGAAGCCAGGTGAAAGCACAGCCCAGCCCATTCAGTGCTGGTTCATCAGGGATTTACCATAAATGTTTGTGGGGTGCTCAGAGGGAGCCCTGTAGATATGAGTTTTAATTGAAAAGGGATTGCAGGGGATATAAACCAACCTAAATGTCAGGGCACTGTTGCTTCCCCTAAAGGTCAGAATGAGCATACTGAAACCACAAGCCTGAAAATGATACCCCTGACAGTGCTGTTCCAGCCATCTGTGGGTACAGAGCAATGCTCATCTATTCCAGCTTGGAAACTGGCAGGGAAGGGTGGGAAGACAGCCTCGTAGAGGGCTGGGAACCAGATAGAGCTTTTTTGGATGCAGCTGCAATAAAAGAGTCTTCTGATGCCTTCCAAAGGCACAGCCCAAGTTATTACAACAGCATTACTTTACTGTTAGGGCTTGCCGGAATCAGAGAGGAAGACTTTGATTTGTAAAAACAGAGTCAAAGGAAGGCAAGAGCGAAAAAAAGTAAATTCAGTCCTTTTAAAGTCTGACCTAAAAAGCCTTGCAGTGTAAAATATGCACTAAAATATTTATGTCAGGTTTCTATGGTTATACGTATGCACGTGTGTGATACAGAGCAAGCTCACCCGTGCTCCTGCTGGCCCTACATGCCATAGAACTCAAAGAGCTCTTCCCAGCAGAAGGGCAAGGCCTGCCTGAAGTCAGCAGGGACAGCCGTGTTGGCCATGTGGATGAGCTGAGCAGCCACAGGTCACTGCCCTCTGCCCCAGCAAGGCTTTACTGGCACGGAGGAGGGAGCTCAGGGCGTCTTTCCTGCTCCCCAGCTCCTCCTGGGATGGGGTGGTTCAGTGCATTCCCTTCCCCTACAGCAGCCCGTGTTCCTGGAGGTCTGTGCTGACCGCACGGACCTGGTGATACAGGCTGAAATCCAAAAGGGATGGAGGGGGTACAAGTCCCTGTTCCTGACAAGGGCAGTCCCATGGACCTCCACGAGCAGCCCCTGCCTGCAGCAGGTCACACTGGAACAGCACCACTGTGAAAAGGATGGATTTGTGGGATGGAACTTGAACAGAAGCAAGAAACTTTCTTTGCTTTATACCAGAAGAAAATACCAGCCCCCTATCCCAGATAAAGGATTCAACTCTCCAGAACAACAAATGCTTGTTAAACATGGAAACAAAGGGTCAAATTCAGCCCCCAACCATGCAAAGAAAACCCCCAAAACCAACCCAGAGTAAAGCCCCAGTGTTACTGAGTGGATTCACATATCAAGCAGCGTAACGGAGGAGCCTCTCTCTGAGTGTTCCTCTTGGTTTCTAAGGAGCCAGCTGTTATTTAAGCAGTCTATTTACACGTTCTCTTGGCTCTTTATGCAGAGGAATTATTTTATGGTGTAAGCTCCCTCTCTTTATTTTCCCCTTACAAGTGCATGCACTACATAAAGAGAAGGTAGGACAAAGATGTTTGAAAGAACCACATTAGGTACGTTTTAAAGACAGAAGATATTTCAGGTTGTCAGTTTGAAATTGCCAGAGAACATAAATTACTACTGTCTGTGCATTTCTCCTTCCTAAGAGGATTGTGCTAATTAAACAAGAAGAGATTATCAAACTTTGTCTACAGCTGATAAAATCCGACTACAAATTAAAATGCATGTTAAAGCTAATCCATCACAAACTGAAAAATTAAGCTAGTGCATTTGTGATGTTTTCAGCATCCTTTGTCCTTCAGACAGTGCCCAAATACTAGAATTTGGTGGAGTTTAATGTTTTGCACTTTCGTACAGATTTAGAATTGTATGTTCCATGAAGTTTTCTAAATGATCATCTTCTTTGCATGTTTAAAATTGTGTCAGTAATTTGCATTCCCTTTTACAAATGGAATTGTAGAAGAAGAGGGAAAATGTAAGCAACTGGATTAAAATAAACTTTTGCCTCCTTCCAGTGCCAATAAGTTTGAAAAAGTTTCCTCTCGTTGTTACATACCTCTGATGAGTCACAGCAGCAGAAATGACAAAATGCCACCAAAGAAAGGCTTTTCCCTTTTTATTATTGGAACAAGCAAGAACAAAAAGTTCTGGAAATACAGGGGGAGACACATTCCCCTGGGTCCCAGCCTTGCTTGCACGTATGGGCCTGAGTCACTGTAGCTGTGATTAACCGGATCAAAATGAGGGAGTTGGTCCACAGTGGCACACCCAAGCCCCAGCACTGCTGAAATTAGAATTTAAAGCTTGAGGGTACTAAATCAAAGCACCCAATCTCCAGATATCCATCTGATCCTTGATAACTAAAGGGCATTTTCCTCCTGGATCAAGTCCACTGCAGTCCACAACAGTGAATAAGACAATAGCTGAAGGGTGAAGGAACAGATCTGAATAGAAAAGATAACTGAGAGGCCATGGAGGCTGGAAGAAAAATTACAGTTCTCAGCCACAGAACCTGAGGCCTCTTCCTTGGTTTGCTGCCTGCTGGGACGAGTCATGTTGTATTTTTCCTTCTAATTTTTTTCTTGTTCTGATCACTTGACATTTCAGATCCCTTTTGAGAAGGGGCTTTGTTCCACTCAAGTTTGGTGATATTGAACACTTAATGTAGAAGTGACCTTTAGGACCTCTGATGATTGAAGTGATAATCGTATAGTGAAGAAAAAATAAAAGATGTGTGGTGTCTTTCAACATAACAATCTTGTATCTTTTAAAGCAACTTTAAATGTCTTACTCATTGCTAAAGTATTTATTATGCCAATTTTTGTCCTAGCTGTGAAGGATATCACGACTCCGATGGAGTCAAAATTCTGGAAACAACAGGCTCCTCCTCCTAAGCAGAGCACACACAAAGCAAACTCCCTGCAAAACCCAGTCTTGGGAGAAAAAATAGGAGAATGCACATGAAATGCTTTTGCCCACAACTCACCCCATTTATTTTCCAGATGACATTTGAGCACTGCTTTTATATTCGGCCTCCTCTCATCTCCCTGACTGGGCATGCACTCTTTGGTCAAATCCTGGTGAGAAACCAGCCTGAGAGGTGTCATCATTCTGCAGCTCCCCTCACCTCTATCTCCAAGACCTCAGACACTCCTGCAGCTTCCTAAAAGCACCAGCAGATCCCCTCATGTACCAAACCTGCCCATGCCCTGAGAGCCGGGTCTGGCTAAAAAGAATGCTTACACAGAAACACAGCTGTGCTTTGTACACCAGCACTGCTCATCCCATGTCCCAGGGCCTGCCTCACCCTGCACAGGGAGCCAGCCCCTCCAGCCTCTCTGTGCTGGTTGTGTACCCACAAGGACCCGTGGGGGCCCAGCACAGCCAAAATACGGATTAGCACTGGCTGTGAGACGTCTTGTCTCAAAAACTCACGTCTTCAGGTCAGTTGTTTGTTAAGACCTCCAGCCTCTCGTGCCATGTCCCTCCAGGCAGAAACTGAGATCCTGCTCCTCGGGGAGAAGAATAATTGCAGGTCTCTGGCTTTTCTCTAGTTTAAAGTGGAGTTAATTCCTCCTAGTTCAAGGCATTGGAATAATAAATTCCACGTGTCCCTGCAATTGCTTTGGCTTTGCACTGTGATTTGTGCTGGAGTAAGGTCCACTTAGACTAGAAAACACAAGGGTAGTATTTATTTAACTGATTATGCTGCATTCTTGTCTTATGAATCACTCTCCACAGATGGTACTTATGCCATGTCCTACTTTCTTGTTTGACAAACGACCGCTCTAAGACTCCCTTATATTGGCTCTTGCACGAATGTGACTGCATTGAACGCAACGGGTTTATTTTTTATTTATATTGGTGTCAACAAAGCTGGACACGGGGCCTTTAAAAGTAAAAAAGTGCCCCAAATACCTGTAAAATTCAATATGGCACATTCATTATTTATAAAATGATTGTTTCTGTTGCAGAACATTATTGATATTGTTATTTTGTGAGCTTTCCACGTGTACAGCTGATACGTACAACTGTACTTAGTCAATACTCCTTTAGATTAATAAGACTGGTAGAAGGTTTTTCAATCAATATATTCACTCCAAAGAATATGCAACTGTGTGTATGGGGGAATTGATTCTGTTTTCATAGAGATGTAAATAAAAACAATTCTTAGAAGCAAAAGGAATTGTAAAAGTGAGAAATGAGAAGGCCATTTGTGATGTAAAGATTAACATACATTTTAAATATGACTTTGTGGCACTTTGGAGACCGTTTTGGGATTACAGTAATTTTATATTCAGTAAAAAGCAGCTTTCAAATATAGAGTCACAAATTACTTCTAGTGAGGAAAAAAAGCAAAAGAGCTCTTTTTTTTCTCCCCCTTGTCAGCTTACTCTCGCAAATTCTTTACTAAAGAGAGTCTGGTTGCGTGACTAGTACAGCCAGAAGTAGAAATCAGTGAGAACGAGCCATTTAAAGGCTCACGTATGAAAACCAGCCTACAAAGTTCAAGGAATAATTTCTTATTGCAGGAGCCTTTCTATTCTCCGAGGGAGAAAAGAAGGAGCAACCGCCCTGTGACCCAGGGAGAGATGAGAAGGGTTTTGGCCCTTCCCTGGTTACCCTTGCAGGCTCTGTATGATGAAAGGAGTGGGAAAACCTGAGATTTAGTCCCTTCCTTTTTTTTTTTTTTTTCCTCCCCCTTGGTGATTTCCTTCACTCATGCTGCTGCTATTACAGTTCATGGCTTCAGGACTGGTTCTCTGACTAAAGCAAGACCCCCTAACTAAGCCCCAAAGAGCTGATGAGTTCCTCTGTCCCAGCACAGAGGCAAACCCAGGCCGGTCAGGCACTTTTTAAAGTTAATTTATGCACGTCACTACCACTCACCTCTCTTGCCCAATCCACCCAGGGAACCTGTTTCCACCCCAAGGAACAAGAGTGGATCCAAACCCCACACGTGTTCCATGGTTTTAAGGATGTCCTGGCTCCCTCCCTGCAGCCACAATGTTTTGGGCAGCTTTAGCAAGTGAATAGGTTTGGCTTTTCACAGATTGGGAAAAGGAAGCTATTAAGCAAAACAGCAAAACAGAAAGTGTTGCTGAGCAATTGAGTTGATTACACGTGTCCTTGGATGGAGAATGATCCGTGCTGGGGGAGGTGCCATCTCTGGAAGCCCTGTGAGATACTCGTGCTGGACACTGAAAGGAATCGACAACCTCACCGCATTTCATACTGGGTATTTTTGCTGTCCTGGCCAAACCACAATTTGGGTAATTATATCCTGCCCACCTCTGCAACTGTTGTACTTTCAATCAGATGTAATATTCTTCATATCCTGTCCAAAACTACTGTGTGCTGCAAAAATAGCTATTTCATTTTTGCACAGAAGTGACTGGTTTTCAGCTGTGGTTAGGGCTCCTTGCAGATGTAAAAAATAAATAAATAGGACTTCTGGAGAGAAAAATTCGGTGCAGGCTGTATTCTCTTTACACATCCACTGTAATGCCTGATCTTCATGCATTAACCCCAGACCTTTTCAGCTATTTTCTACCCAGTGCCCAGAAATGCAGAATCACTCAGGACCTTTCCTGCTTGGCACCCTGTGAATCCGCAGTGACAGTCCCAGCTGGGAAGAGTTTGCAGCCTGAATACCTAAAACAGTTCAGATAAAACACAAGCCCAGCAAAAGCAAAGAGATTCGGCCAAGGTCACCCATGTTTCTGTGGCAGCCTGGGGACCTCGCCTGCTGGTCAGATTCCTGATAGAGTTGAACAAAGTCTCCCTTCAGCGTCTCTTCTGTCCCCTTTCCTTCTCGGTCGGTTTATATTTCCAGGTTGAATTTGTTTTTGCTTTTTAGTGACTTTTAGTTCCCTCTTGCCTTCCCTCAGACAAAAGGATGGAGCCACTGAAGTGTATTTTTTTACTTATTTGATGCATTTTTAGAGCACACATGGCTCGAGTTGGTGCGCGGGGCAGCTGCTTTAACAGCGCTGCCGTTTATAGTTGGGTTGCTCCAAATCCTCTCTGTTTGCAACGAGCCCCTTTGCTAGGGGTTAAGGCTGCAGCTTGTTTAGCGAAAACCCAAAAAGCCTTGGAAGTCCCTCTGGAGGCAGGATGCCATCTGGAATTTGCACTGCTCCTTGCTGCGAGTGTGCCTGGTGGGATGGACCAGGGAGGGAGAGCAGAGCTCCTGCCCAAAGCGCCTTTGACACAAGGAAACATCAAAAACCAGAGGCAAAATGTTCCAGGGCTCCCAGAGTTGATGTGATAGACCTCTCTGCTTTGTCTCCTTTCCTTTTCCTCCCTCTTTCCTCTCCTCAGTCTGAATAGATGAATTAAAACTATTGAGCTTCCCAGCAGCAGAGTGATCTGGGAAGGGATTGTCAGGATGGAGTGGATGGAGAACATGCCGAGAAGGACAGAAAAGGAAAATCCTTATGAGCAAGAGCCTGAAGGTTCTACAAAGCTTCTGCCGAGCTCAGGGAGAGCTTTGCCTGACTCTAGGCTAAACAAGAAACTCAACATCTGACTCATTAAGAGTGGTGAACAGTTCAGATTGAGCTTTTGGCTCCAATAAAGCCTTTTGCTATATGCCTCAGGCAGCAGCATTCAGGCAAGGACCGGATGGGACAAGGCAGCAAAAGCTTCACTTTTAGGCCTGAAAGATTATTATTATTAGTATCACCATCACCATCATCATCATCTCATTACTATAATTATTATCATTGTTATAGTTGCTATTATTATATTTCAGTGGAAATAGTCACACAGTTGAATTCATATATATGCTAATGTCTTGCTGAATCAGAACCTGTGAAAACAAAGAAGAGAAACCTGATGGACAGTCAGAATGAACAATTTAACACTGAACTGGTCCCAGTTAGCAAACGGGAGAGCACAATTTGTTGTAACTGCTCCAGACAGGAATACTGCTGGGTTGGAGGGAAGGTACTACGAGCTGGAGGACCTGTCCCTGTTCCAAGATCATTTTTTGCTACAGATGCATTTCAAAAAAACCTACAGAAAATCCCTAGGCAAGCAGACAGGCAAAATTACCACTCTAAAACCTGCTGGCTGCAGCACAGCCATAGACCAGCCCTAACTCTGCTATAACCATCCTGCAATGACCGGTGTTCAAAATAAATTGTCTCCTCCTTTCTCCAGCCACTATTACCATTTCTGTGCATGAAAAGGAAATGGATGTTTTATTTCATCTGCTACTCATGGAATTGAAATGCTCTCATATGTGCCATACTCCCAGCCTGAGGAGCAATGGTAAAATACAACTTGCATTCTTAAACTTGGTCTATATTTGAATTTTTGCTAGCCCAGCTCTGACACATTAGGAACGTGGAAAAAAAAGAAAAGAAAAAAAATCACACCCTCTAACTAACGTAACAGCAACGTACAAAAATCCTCGTCCATCTTTTGCCAAAATCACTTTGAAATCTGGTTTAATTTATCAGTAAAGAACTTCTTTTTCCTTTTTTTATTACAATCTATTTCTTGCTAGGAAAGATCTCTAGGTTGATGCTGGCTCCATAAATACGGATCTGAAGACAAACTTAAATTTTGTAGTATCAGAAGCTATTCGATTTCTTGGACCCAGCATCTGCTAAATGCCGGGCTGCTTTTCACCAGAGGAGCAGAGGGATTGGTTCCTACTTGCCCAAATGCCAGTGTGGGGTGAAATCGATCCTGTGTGGTCACACACACCCCCAGATATTTCTAGTTTTTCTCCTGTTCCCTCTAGTTTTCATCAGTTTGCTGGTGGGCATTGCAGGAATCACACTCCTGGCTTTGCTACCTCCTCCTTGCCATTGCTTTCCCCAAAATCCCAGCTTGCCTGCCCTGTCTGCATCCCAGCTGCAGAACCCCAAATGGTGGCTTATGCCTTTTATATCTGGACTTCTGAATAAAGCCAGAGCAGAGCACACACAGAGAGCCGAGCACACATGGAGGTGCTGTGGCCTGGGTTTTCCCTGCACTGCTGCTGTGGTTTGCTGGGAAAAACTCAAGTTGCTCCATCTGGGCTGTGCTGAGAGAAGCATCTTGTCACCCTCTGTGTCACAGCCCCCGGAGCAGCCTCGTGCCAGTGCCTGGCACTGCTGCTGGGGGAATGCTGGCAAGCACTGAGTCAAAAAACAATGTAATTGGAAAAATTAGCATGATCACCAGACAGGAGAACATCCCCATATGTTTTCTTCAGAAAGTCCACAGTTTCTTTAGCACCATGCACGGTATGTAAGCAGAAGGGAGCTGCTCTCTGCTGCCTGTCTCCAGCTGCAGAGGCTTTGGCTGAGCACAGAGGTTCAGCAAGGACACGTTTTTGTCTGCACTCACCACGAGAAGGGCTTTCCAAAGCACACAGTCAGCTCACTGGTGCACCACTGCGCTGCTAAAAGTCTGTGCTTTCTGGGTAAAACTTCTAAAAATAGCCTCCTCTTTAATATTAAGCTCAGAGCATGGATATTGCTTTTGGCATTTTGTTCGCTGCTGGGGGAACTCTACCAAGGAAAAGTTTCCCACGGTCTGTTCTTTCGATTCTCTTTACACACAACACAACAGTGACACCAGAACAGTCTAAAACAAGAGACAGGAAAACATTTCAGCTCTGCAGCTCTTTTTTTTTTCCCTCCACTGATTGTACTGGGCTGAGATATTACACTTCACGTGGTACTGCACGTGAGGCAGACCCTTAGAGAGGATGATAACAGCTGCAATGCCTACAGGAAGGAGAAGGGGAAGGTTGCAGTGAAAGGTGCTTCCAGCTGTACTTTAGAGATAGAAGCTAAGTGTTGGAGCTACAAGTGGGGTTTCTCTTGAGTTCTTGTCTTGGTCTGGACTGTGTCTAGTGGATATCAATGCCAGGCAGTCTCAGATGCAGAAACAGTACTTCAAGTAGGACAGGCTAGAAAAAACTGAGAGAATCTGCCCTGATTTTAACAAATTGCGGCTCTGAAACTTGGATACAGTTGGTCATATCCTGCAGAAGCCACCAGTGATGGATGAATCTCTGCAGCTGGAGATGGATGAGCTGCAGTCATCCTTCCTTATGAGAAGTGAAGCAAACACTTTTAGCCACTCATTTATTGCTGCTGTGATCAAATGGAACAGGGTGGGCCTGCCCTTGCAGTTTAACCATCCCCATCCACCCACTGCAGACACTCCTTCCCAGAGGATGACCCTGCAGTGCAGCAGTTGGATTTTCCAAGGAAGGGTGACACAGCAGCAAGGCTGGAGGGGGCAAAAATTGGTGCCTACCTCCACTTCACCCAGAAGAAGAAACAGAAGGAATCTCGTTCCTTTCCATATTTTCACTTAACTAAAGTTCAATTTTCTAGAGAAAAGATCTCCTGATCTTTCTTTCTCTGGACCAACTATCTTAATAAATAAATTCTCTGGCACAGGTTCATAAAATAGATAAAACAATTTGTTTAGTGAACAGATAAAATCACAAAGTAAGGAAACAACAAGAAGAAAGCCACGCAAGAGCAACACAAACATTATCAGGCAGAAGATGATCAAACAAGGTTCCCAAGGGATTTAAAAGGCCTTGTTCTGCTTTGAATGCACACGTTTCACCAGCAAAATGCTAACACATTCCATTTTCACAGCACGAAGAAGCCAAAGGTCTGGTTAAATTTCTGCTCGAATAGGACTTTTAAAGATAAAGACCTACCCCTGTTAAATGCTCACATAAACACACTTGCATGCATGCAGACACTGAATAGTCTCCAGCCTTTCTAGAGTTTTCCATTATTCTTAGGATAACAAAACACTAATTGAAGACTTGACTCATAACTAGACTCAGATCAATTTTGGTCCCCTCACCACTGAAATGGTGACATCAAATCAGACAAATCTGTCTCTGCAAATAGTTTCTAGCTTTTTATCTGTGAAAAGGGTTGAGCTTATTTGAACTGCTGTCTTTCTCAATGCATTTTATTTAAAGATGCTTTTAAGATCTTGAGAAATTTTCATCCCTGTGGCTGGGGGAATAATTCTTCTGGGTTTGTTGCCTTTTATTTTTTTTTTTTTTTTGAGCTGAAATGATTTAACTTTTCTGCTCACAAAGCAAAACAAATATTATAATTTTGCTTGGCCTATTTAAGAATACACAACTGCCAGAAAATCAATATGAAATGGGTTTTTATATTATTAAAGACGTGATTTTTAAGATCACTTGCAGCAAGGTACTAGATATTCCTCCCTGCCAAGTTTCCTTTCTAACTTTTCCCTCCAGCATGTATATAAAGAAATCAGCTTTTCCCATTGCTCTGATGAATTATTCCTCTGTCCTACCCATTGTGTGATCCCATACAGGATGGTACCAGGAAGGACTTTAATTGCAGGTGTCAGGTTTGTTATTATTTGTGGTGTTTGCAGGTAGACTGTGATGCACAACATACAATTACCTTCAAGAGGAAGAGCACAAAGGCAAATCTCGAGCTCTATAACATCCAGGTTTCAGTGTAGTCAACAATAAAATTAAATTTTCCACTTTGGCAAGCCACCTTAGTCCTGCCTTATTTACTGGAAATGTTCTCGTGGTGATGTGATGCCTCAAGCCCCAGAGTGTCACAGACATCGCTGCCGTCACCTCTCCCAGGGAGGTTTTGGGATGTCACCCGTGAAGCAGGAAGGATGAGGGTAGAAAGAGCAGGAAGGACCGGGGTAGAAAGGCAGTATAAACCCCAGCCAGCCAGGACTGATTTTCGGTATTAAATATTTTCAAATCCAAGGCACTGCAGAAGGAGTTTGCTGAGGATTGATTCACCACACCTTGCCACAGGACAGGGCAAAGCCACAACTTTCTCTGGAGCATCTTCTGCTAGCCTGGCTTTGGCCAGCCACTAAACCCAGTAACATCATTCAGTGTTGTTTCCTTCTGCTCGTTTTTACATCCAGTCATTCATTTCAGCTCCCCCAAAGTCAAGGCAGTCGTAGCTTGCCTTGGCTCCAGGTCTGCCAGGCTGTGAGTGTGAGCCAAGGAACCCCACGATGAATTTACTGGTGAGAAAAACATCCCCTCCCCTGCTGCCTGGCATTACCTTGAGAGAACTGCGGAGCCGAAGGCAGAGGGAGCCTTTGCTACAACAATTAATTAAGTTTTAGTGATTCCATTTTTTTTTTTTTTTTGCTGTCAAAACTGAAACAACCACTTGTCTGTCATGGTCTTGCAGACTGGTGTGAATCACACTGAGAGTAGGGTAACCTTGGGCATCTGCACACTTGGCTTGATTGTCTTAAAACCAAGCAAGGAGCTTTTGGAGCAGTGGGATAGACAGAGAAATAGCATCATCCACTGAGGGCTGATGAAGTTACACTGCATGCACAAGTTGGAGAGGGTCTATTTGCTTTCATTTGGAAGGCACCAGTCCTACAGTCCTGACACTGCCTGTTTATCCAGAACAGGCCCAGTGTGGGCAGTGGGGGTGCCTTGATTTCAGTATTCAGCATTCAGCAGGAATGGCTTCGTTGGTTAAAGAGAAAAAAAAAATACAACTGAAAAGTTTTGTACAAGCATTGCTGGAGGTTCAAAGGTGCAGCCCAAAGCTGAGCACATGGAGAAGGCAGGAAATGCTCCACTGCTGGCAGCTGGTAGGTCTGGCTGTGCCTGCAGGGATGACAAGGGACACTTCTGGTGGGGACTGGGCCAGGTTAGCCCTGCCTAGAAGCTTTTCTGGAAACCACCACTCATCCTCACCTTCATCCACAGGGTACTCTGTTGTAGCAGCTGAAGTGAGGAGGACAAAAGTGCAGAAAAACCCTGCTAAATGCCAGTTCCTGGTGTCACTGAGTGCGGGTGGTACCACTCCACACCCCTCCAGCTGCTCAGCTCCCATCCCAGCACATTCCTGAGTCTGCTTTTGGCTTGGGTTAAGGGTTTAACCAGTCCAGCACACACCCATTCCAGATCCCTCACTTCCAGTGCATTTAAGCGCTTGGGTTGTCTTTGAGTATAATTCACAAGACGCTCATCGCATGGACACTGATGGCAAAGCACTGTGTGTGTTTCAAGGCCAGTCCAAGTGCTTGGAACAACTTTTTCCCGTGGTAAAATACTTGGTCAATTGGTAATCCATGAGTGTGCATCCAACGTAGCAACCATTTAAAAATAATAAAACTGAAAAATAACTCTATCTAAAAAGAGCCACGACCCTTAAAATGTATTTTCAATGACACGTATTAAAAATGAAAGGATGTTTCTAATTATATCTGCCTTTATACTTTCTTGAAGCTCAAAAATAGAAAAAAACAGCCAAAGCCAAAACAAATAGAACAATTTTTGCTTTCAGATGAGTGAAAAACTGTATGTTCTCCAAAATGATTTTGATCAATCTTTTTGGTAGAAAAATGTATATATTTTTCCTGTGTAACATGAACCCCACTTCCACAATTTTAGTATCTTTCCCATTTTCCAGGTGAACCCGCACATCAAAATAAGTAAAAAAAAAATAAATCGATTCTCCAATTTTTTATACTTCTCTAACAAGCACCAGTCTCACCTGATGAAATACCTACAAAGCGTAACTGTAAATTTTATTGTGTACCACACACCCTTGGTCGATTGAGTAACAGCTACGAGCCCTCAGAAATCAATCTATATTTATCACATAACCAAACCTTCGTGAAACAGAAAGCCGGACAGGTTTTCCAGGCATGGTATGATCCGGGATTTCAGTGTGTGTGCGTGTGTTGGAGAACATTTTGACCACAAACAGAGCTGATTATCGATATGATTATGCTGCAATCACACCAGAGGAGAGCATCCAGTAAATCAAATCCAACTGTCCGCCCACTCGCAGAGAAGAGAGACTAAAACCTGTCAAATCGGGGAAGGAGGAACAGGTGGCCTCATTTGCAAAAAAAAAAGGCTGCTCCTCGCACAGCCAAGTGCTGAACATCCATACTCACACACACACACATTTATTAAACGCTGAGTGTTTAATAAGCTTTCCGTGCAGCACACTAAATGTGCTTCTGGTGCTTGCACCGATATAAAATGTGACACGCAGGTCTCCTCGCACACCGAGCAAATAACCTGGGACTTACTAAGTGCTGCCATAAGTTTTCACCTTTTGAATGTTTTTAATGGCTGCTGACAGCAGCGCAGCCTCCGTGGCAGCTCTGCCCAGCCCTTCAGCAGCAGCTCTGCCAGCAGCTCAGAGGAGGCTCCTGCCACGCTGACGTGGGACATCCTCTCTTCCCGACACGGGGAATGACTCCTGTTTTTGGAGACTGCTGTCTAGCTGGGGTTCTCAAGGCTGGCTGTCAAGAAATCCTTCATGTCCCACCCAACTGGTAATTGATGCTTCTCCAGATTTTAGAAATCACTTTAAACTGAAGGAGGGCAGGGTTAGATTGGATATTGGGAAGAAATTCTTCAGTGGGAGGGCGATGAGTTGCCCAGAGAAGCTGTGGCTGTCCAATCCAAGGAAGTATTCCAGGCCAGGGACAATGGGGCTTGGAGCAACCTGGTCTAGGGGAAGGTGTCTCTATCCATGGCAGGGGGGTTGGACTAGGTGAGCTTTAAGGTCCCATCTGACCCAAAGCATTCCATGATGCTTTGAAATTTTGGATTTCTTTCATCTTCTCTGGTGACATGGTGGGCACCAGTGGCCAGGACGTGAGCGGGAAGAAATACCAGATTCCTTTGAGCAGAGTGTTAAGGAGAAAAGCTAGAGGATATAATTTAGCCCAGTGCTGCGGCTCACTCTAGGGACAGGTCTGGAAGGGGACTGTGTGGCCTAACCAGGGTTCACTACTGACTCATGGCCATAGGACAGCCACCACCCAAGGAAAGAGCGAGAGACCCCAAAGCAGATGGCACTGAGAAAACTCAAATCTCCTGAACGTTACCTCATATATTTTCCTTCTTCTGGAAGGTACAGGCATATAGGGTGCACGTCAATCCATCAATTTTGGCAGGCAGTGGCAGCAGGTGCAGGGAGATCCTGCCATGTTTTGGGATGCAAACAGCTGCGTTCCCCTGCTCACACAAGACTGATCTCTCAGCTGTGGATATTGTAAGGACCAGACTATGAATCTTCAAACTCAAGGTTAATTCCCATTTTCAGTAATGGATGGGAAAAGCTGAAAATCCATCAAAACTACAAACAGGAGGAAAATGCCTCTGAAAGCAAATGCCTTGAGAAAGTGCTAGCTATGAAATGAAATGCAGGTATGGCAAACGCTGTGAGATCTCAAGATTCAAGTGTGCCCTCTTTCCAGAGGTTCCTGAAGGAAAAGATGAAAACCAGCAGAATGTCTTAGAAGGAAGGTTTCAGCAGCTGCCCTCTAACAGGAGATTCTCAAAGCCTCCAGTCTCTGGGATGCCTCCATCACATATTATCTAAAGGGAGAAAATGTACAGGATTTAAAAGTACAGGAAATACAAGACCGCCTGGGATATACAGGAATTGCAGTCATGAGCCCAAGTACTAAATAATAAGACAGAATCATGATCTGTGGAGTCATTAAGTCCTTGTTTTCCTAGTCGCAGATGATGTTGCCTCACAGTTCCTTTCCCAAGCACAAACCAGCTGTGTTCATGTCTTGGTACTGAGGCTGCACCCCCAGAGATCTATAGAAACATGACAAATCTGGTATGTATGCACATCCCTTATTCCCAGGGCTAAAAGAATACTTCTGAAGGTGGAAAACTCGAGGAGAAAATGCTCTATAAAGAAGTTTAAGGGCCCATCTGAAGGGGAAAGCAAGCATTTGCTTTAGCAATGATTCATTTTTAATTGTTTTGTGTGATTTCAATGGACACAAACTGATGTAGGAGAGAGACCATTTGCGAAGTCCTCTTGTAGCAGTGCGTGCTCTAAAATTTAATCTGTAAACTGCTTCTCATAGTACCCTGGAATGGTTTCCTGCCCTCAGTAGCACAGTGAACAGTTGCCCACATAAATCCTCCATGAGATAGGTGACCCCTTTATGATCCAGCACACACAGCAGATGAGAGAGATCCTGCTCCACTCATAAAACCAATCATTCTTCCCTAATAGTCTACAATTTGCAGCCACCATAAAACCCACCCTGACCGTATTTAGCAGGCAGGGGTGTGATTCTGAACTTGAAGGTTAAAGACCTGCACAGGTCCATCCCCATGGCTGGACTGCAAAGAGAAGTCAGTAATTCACACCACCAAATGGCACTGAAAAATAGGAATCCCTAAAACAGGAGCAAAGGACCTCCTGGAAGCTGCAGAGTTCTGTGCCACCGGGCTGTGTGGCACTGGGAGATGCTGATAAACTTGGCAGCCAATACACCCAGCAGTACCGGTGGGAACATTTCCTTTCCACAATAGGCACCGAGGTCTTTAACGTGGGATATCATACTTTCAACCTGCTCGGTTCCTCGCCACCCTCCTCTCCAAGGCAAGCCATAGTGATGACATCTTCCTTATCATCAATAAAAATGATGTACAGCAGACTGTGGAGTTATTCAACAAGCAATTTCCAAAGATCACCTTTACTACAGCGTATAAAACAGATCTAGGACTCCCTTTCCAGGATGTCAGAATTTTATGAAGCATCAAGTCTCCACTTGCAGCTCCCTGTTATGGAAAGAACAGCTCTTCAGGTCGATATACAGTGTTTTGCTTGCCTCAGCACATCCCCATGACCGTGCAAAAAGGTTGCTCGTGATGAGGATTGTTATTAAAAGCATCACTGAGGTGATGCAAGAGAGGAAAAACCGCTTGCAAAACACACCTAAAAAGAGCTGAGCAGCTGTTGCTGTCTGCCTGATCGTCTTGCCTGAGCCTAAGGACCACCCTCGATGGGGATGGTCCCACCAAGCACCACAAACACCCATGAGCTCTGCTGTTGATGCAGTTTTCCCTAACTAATGTTGTTAGAACTGAAAATGTGGCCCCAGGAATCGATTATGTAAATCCCTCGGATGGATGGAAGCTTTTTCCCACAAAACTGAGCATCACAGATGATTATTTCTGCCATCCCTGCAGCAGTGAGGGCAAGCTAAGAGCTGAGCACATGCTCAGAGCTAAGCACAGACTGTTACAGGAATTTCTGAGTCAAGGACTCAATCTCTTCTTGAGGATGCAGTGTTGATTCCTAACTGTAGAGATGAGTCATGAGGAGTCAAAAGACAGAGCAGAAACACATCTGTTACTCTGCTGATCTGAAGAAGAAATATTTTCTCCACCTCAGTATTTCACACCCATCCTCACTTCTTCCTACCAACACCTCCTCTCCCATAGCTGTGTTTTCAAAGCCAGGGACATCACCATTATTCAGGAATAAGCCCTCTAGCAAAGACGAAATGAAAGCAATATTACCAGCTCAGCAGTGACCAAGGATGTTAAATCCTCCTCTACTGGGAACAAACAACTGTCCTTTGGTGATTTCTGAGACTTGCATCACATTTGGACACAGTAAATATAAGAAAATTAGCCCGAAAGAGTCCACATTAGATTAAAAAATAGGGTACCATAACAGTTATCTTCTGCATTTCAGAGTGCAGGTAGTAGAATTTACTGCATGGAAGAAAAGGTGAATGGATTTGCATTTAAGTTTCATCACTTTTAAGGTCCCTGGTAGCCAAGCCTCCCTTTAAAAGAGCCCTAGTGGACAATAAACTCTTTTAGAAAATATACAGCAAAGCAGCAGTGCCCAATAGACATAAAATTAGAGTGCTGTGATGTTTCAGCTGTTCACTTCCTTTGGTACAGGCAGCTGGCAGCAAGGCACTTGAAAAGATGGAAGAACAAGTAACTTCTAATGGGTAAATACATATTTTTTTCCATACCATATGTGTTTTAAATATACGTAAATGCACACAGTCACACGTGTACTAATAGGATAAATTTACGGGGCAAACAGAAGTGAACAGTCGCCAGTATAGATACTGAGCTACCATTAAGCATTTAAAATAATTACAGCTTTTAAACCACGGAAACAAGAACTTTAAAAGAATAGTTTTGTTGCAGTTTCCTCTAGAGTGAAAAATTCTCAGGCATTTCTTCCTGAGCGAAATCAGAAATCACCAGTGCCATTGTATTTTAAAAGCAAAAGCATTCTGCAGAAGATTTGTCACAAAGGTGTCCCTGAATTAACCCCCAAGAAAAGGCCCAAAAAAGTGATTTTAAATAATATTTCAGGATGCAAGTAGATTTTTTATTTCTTGTTGGTTGTAATTAGTGATCAGTTATGTGGATGCCTTTGCACGTGCTGCTTCCACGTGAGGCCGTGGAAAGGGGTTCTCTCCTTTCCGTACAGCCAGCACTGACTTGCGGGAGGAGGGGAAGGCAGCTGCCCCCTCTCTCTGCACACTCCATGCCTTATGCAGGTCTGTGCTTCCAGATCTGTCCCCATAAACCTTCCCTCTCTTCAAAGGGAAACAATTGGATGTACGGCTCTTCACAATGACTTCCTCGGTGAGATACGCAGGAATCAAAGGATATTCATTCTCCTGGAAAGCCAGTTTCCATTGTAAGCCTTTCATTCAACAGTCTGAGCTGACCTGTCTTTATGCAAAATAGTTCTCAACCAGTGACTTGCTGAAGAATTAGCAAAAAAACTACCAGAAAATAAATTGAAAAAGAAATCGTTGACTTATTTGCATGAAAAGAACCCCCGGTATTCACCATAAGGATCCAAGAAGCTGTTATGTTTTATACAATAGATCTTTGGCCTTGCTTTCCTCCTCCTCTTCCTTCTCCTCCTCCTCCTCCCTTCAGCCTTGGTGAGCTGCTCAAGATCCTGGGAAGTCTGTGCAGCCTAGACCCGCCTATCCCCATCCCCAACATCACTGGGAGCTGCAGGATGGGAGAGTTTTTGGATGGTCCCCAGGAGCCCATCTCCTCTGGGCTTTCCTACAGAAATGGGGAAGGTTTTTTATCTGTTACTCAGCTCTGCTTTCCTTCTGGGTGTTATGTATTTATTTTCATGAGTGTTTGCAGCACCTTTCCACTTTGCAACAACAGGCTTTGTGTGCCAGGCAGAAATATCAATGTTATCAGACACCCTATGTGTCAGTCCTTATCTGTAGCTGGCTGCAACCCATCCCAGAGCAACCAGAACAGATAATCTTTTCTGGAAGAAATAAAACCCCAACATTACCTACATTTGGCTTGAAGACACATTCAAATGGTTTTGTGGTTCTTTTTTGCACCTGGATATACACAATAGAAAAAAACCCCTTACTTTCTCATAGACATGATTTCCTCTCCCCTCTGAAACACTGAATATATTTTTATCTGATTATAAGGGTACAAGTCCTTGATGTCTTTCCTCTTTTACAGCATGTGTCCAGCTCTTATTTTTGCATTTGTGTAATGAAAATAAAAATAGAGAGAAAAAATATATTTTCATCTTTAATACAAACAGGTGTACATCCAGCAGGATGGGAAGGCACTAATCAGCAGGTGCTGCTCTCCTGCTGCACGAGGGGTTTATTCTGGTGCTTTGATTAGCAATCCCTGCCTGGATACTTCCCCCTTCATGGGGATGCTGTGAGGCTGGAAAGGACCTCAGAGGCTTGGAGCAATGGTGATTATTGAATGAACTGGTCCTGGTTAACAGATTTGTAACACAATATTGAAATTCCATATTGAATTTCCTCCTTCTAAGATGAGGTTTTCCTCAGCAGCCTTTAATGGCAGGGCAAAGCTCAGGCATGGACAGAATACACGCGAGCACACAAAATGGCTGCAACTCATGCTATGGTAACAGAAACCACAAAAGCAACCAAACTAGAAGAACAAACGTTCTGTAAAGCTTTTTAACCATTTCCCACTGATTTCTACATGGAAAAGTGTTTTCCTTTGCCGTGTTCAGTATCTTATGGCTTTGTATGAACGGGGGCTGTGGTTCAGGAGGGCAAAACAGCGAGGGGACCACTGTGCCTTGGAGGAGATCAGCACCTTTGAGGGGTCTCAGGATGATCTGAGAGAGCGGGAGCTCCACGGGGGTGGGAGAGGGCCTTGTGTGACCCCAGCTCCATGGAGAGGAGGCTTGAGGACCTTGCAGGTGGAGCTGGGAGAGAGCCAGAGCTGGAGGCTCTTTCACATGTTTGGAAAATGTGCAGGGCAGCATTGCTGCCTCCTACAAGGAGCGTGCAAGGCTGTACATCCCTCGTGTGCTGCTGTAATTATTACTGCTCTCTTAATCACGTTATGCAAATGGGCTGAGCGGGAAGGAGGGAGAGGAGGCAGACAGAATAACTGAGGAGGAAAGGGTAATACTTTTGGGTGGTTACGACTTTGCTCCCTGATTAAAATTCCTGGAATTCTCAATTGTTTCTTATCAAAAGGCTTAAAAAGGAGGATTTTTCTTTTAATAAAAATAAACGAAGAAAAATGGATCTCTCATTTCCAAGGGATACAATGGAGATCACCTTGTAGTCTGGCAGCAGAATTGATATGATTTGCATTACCAAGGATGACTAAATGGAGTGTTAAATTATCTCAAAAAAAAGAAAGATGTAAATTGATATTCATGACATCAACAAGGTTAGAAAGGGAGAAAAAAAAAGATAGTGAGTCTTTATGTGTCTTCTTGTACTATACAAGTGTTAATCTTATATTCCATGGGCACTACACTACTCCAAAAGGCATCTTCTGCTTTTGTGTGACACCTCTAGGAAAGGATTTGCAATTATACACACCAGCACTGGAATGTGATGCTGCAGCAATCAGCATCGGCTATAAAAACACTAATTATTTCTGATAAATTCATTCTGTGGGTGCATTCTGAACACACACAAAAAGTTTAGCGAGCTGCAAATTTGACTTTGGAATTAATGCATTGCATTTTAAAGTTTTCTGTTGGGAAAGAGGTGGGGGAGAGGGGAAAACTGCCTCATCCATCAGCTATGGAATCTCTCAGAAATGTGTTTTAGCAATATTTAAACTGTTTCATTGCTCTCAATTGCTCTGCCCCTTCTCTGTCTTTCAGGATTTTTCAAGTATTTTTTCCTAGTTGAAATTTTCACATTTCCCTATCGATCTTCAATTTTATCAGCTTTCTGGCAAGAGTACATATCTGAAAATTTTTCAGCTGTTTTCTTCTTCACTGTCCAATACTGAGAACAATTCCTTCAGAATGAGGGAAGGATACTGGCATTTGGTTAATACCACAGGAAGGTGAGAGGTGGAGTGAAATGTAACTCTGAAGTTACAAAATCTATTAGTCAAATAACACTCTCTACTTCTTTTTATTCTTTATTAAAAGAAGTTGTGAATATTTTCTTTAGAGTTAAATCAAAATCGTTGAGTACTCAAGGATGGCAATACTGACTCACAGTCAGATGCCTCCTTCCTCATACCCAAACTTCCTGCATCTCCATTCAAATGCATCAAACCCTTTAAATCTGTTGCTCATCTCACTGCCAAGACATTAAATTATAAGAGCTGATGGAAATTTTTTTTTCTTAAATTCAGAACAGCAATGAAAAGATTTATTTCACCTCTTTATCCTCCAATATTTCTGTATAGGTGTTTATTATAATACTTTATGTGGATGCTAACTTTAGATTTGCAGATATGCATTTATGAATAAAATATTGTAGATGAGATCATAGATTAAGGCTAACAAGTGCAGTAGTGATTTTTTCATTTGTAGTAACACAATGACCTCCTTTGCATTGCAAATTTCACTATATTTGGGCTGGGGTGAGGATATGAAATATGTAATATCAAATAAGGATCTATAATAAACCAAAAGTAGATATCTGAGGAACAAGATGTCTGAAATTCCCCTTGACTTGGATTTAACAGTTCTTGATGTTTCAGTTCATACTGCCCTGGTTTGGTTCTCAGTGAACCCCAGAATCTGCTCTCTGCTGTCCTCAAATCACCTCTGCATGAAGGGTTCGATGGGAGCACTTCCTGACAGTTTTACACCCCTCATCTCATGCCAGGAGGAGCATCATTTCCTCCAGAGCCCTTTCGTGGTGGTGGATGTTAGTGACAACGAGCCCCGAGGAGTTCCCAGCAGCACAGGGTGGTCTGCAGCGAGATGTGAAATGCTGCATTTAACAGCGGGTCCAAGAGTGGACCCCAGACGAAAGCTAAACTGAACACCTGCATTCAGATGTTTCTAAACAGTGTTTCCTGCTGCTCTGACAAACCATATCTAGCTATTTCCCATGAAGGGTGTTGTCTCTCGAGAGGAAATCTGTCAGAGAGACATCAGTCCAATATTCCCCAGCCCTGAACAGTAACAGTGTTATACCAACCGGGTGCTCTTTGCAGGCTTGGGAGTGTCTTTGCACATTCCTGTCCCCAAATGTCACCACTCCATAAAAGAAACTGAGCCTCTAATGTCCTCTTAAAGCCCTATCACAAGAGGATAACAGGAGGGGTTTAGAGAAGTGCAAACACTCCCAAAGATGCAAGGAAAAGTAAAATTATTGCTTTGCATTTGGGATGAGAAATGTTTGCTGTCAACCAAAATGCGTTCTAACTTCTGCCCACAAATATCTATCCAATTAATTTCTATGGAAAAACTGAAATCAGGAGAGAAAGAGTCCCCTTAGTGCTACATTCTAATTTCATGTGCTCTGTTCACTGCTTTTTAAAACCTAGCACTTCTTTTTGATGAATGGTCCTTGGCTGCCCTTCATCCTGGCAAAGGACTTTGCATTTCAACCTTTATTTCTCATAGTGGTTTTTCACTCCAGATGTTCCCCCTTTGGATATTCCTGATCCACATTTAGCACCTCAGTTTTGGGTGCTGCCCACAGATAACTGGTGCTAAGGCCATTATCTTGCCAAACATCCGTGCAGTCAACATGTAGTCAATTATTTTAATATTGTCTTTTAAATGAATCACTCTAATCATCCTGGCTGCCTACCTCTGAGGCCAAATTAACTTGTCAGCGTCTTTTGTGTTTTAAGGGTCAATTTTAGAAAGGTCTCAGCAATGGCCCAAATCTGCTCCCATTGAAATCAATGGCAAAACTCCCGGGATCCTCGCTGGGAGCAGGTTTTGGCAAGTACAGAGCATTTGTGAAAATTCCAGCCTTCAGGACAAAATGTCCTCAATATTTCAGAGGTGCTCTGCTCTGTGGCATTAAAGAGACATCTCCCCCTGACACACACACAGAGCACTAACCCAGGGTGCCTTCCCTGTGCTCCTGCTCTGCGTGCCCACATTATTCTCATTTTGCGTTCCGCAGTTGCCTGAAGTCATCGCTGCTTCCTAAATACCTTTTCCTTCCCCAGCTGATTTCCTATCTGCTAGATTACTCGTTTTCCAGTTGTTTTGACTGCACATTACAACAACTTGAATTTTACCACAGTGTTAAGCCAGGAAGTTTCTTCTTCCTCCCCTTTTTATTTTTCTTCATTTATTCCTTTTTTCAAAGCGATACAACCCTTCACAATTTAGAAAACGTTCCATTTACCTGGTGTTTACTCCATTTTTCACTTCATTAAATAAAACAAGGCTTAACACCAATCCCCAAAGTACCCTTAACTATTATTTCTCTCCAGATTGATACAACACAGCTTGTCCTTCAGCCAGTGTGGATTCTGTGCAATCATGTGCACCACCAGCTTCCTCCACACTTCTTTTCCTAGCAGGACTGTGGAGCTGGCCTGTTATAAAATGTGGATGGATTATAAGACTGCCTCTCCTCTAGTGTCCAGTTTAATAAATTGATTTTAATACAGAGACAATCAAGCCAACAGTGGTTTGGCAAATCTCCTCCCTGAGGCATCCAAATTCCAGCCTTGGGTGCCCAAGGCTGGAAGAACAGAACCACACACGGAAAGGAAAGTGCTCATTTCAGCCATCACCTGTTATGCATTTCACAGCAGCATTAGGATCCTCACACTGGAATGTTGTGCTTTGTGCCAGGACCAAGAAGCGAGATCTTGCCCAATGGTAATTTGTTAAATTACTTAAAAGTCCCAAATTAAACACAGGGGTACACAAAACAAAGACAAGATCAGGGTTTATTTATAAAGGAAAATGAACTTGGAATGCTTATCCCACAATATTATATAGAAACTCTTACAAGAAGCAGTTCTGGTTTACATGCACAGCAAATTCAGATTTCGGATGCATGCAAAGTCACAGCAGAAAAGTTGTTCCTGCGGAAATCTGCAGCTGTGGATGTTCCAAGTTTTGATTTTTTTTTTTTCTAAATTAACTTCTGACTTTCTCAGTTGACTCTCAGAAGAGATGGAGTTAAACAAAATGGTTCCCAGAGCAGGACTGGCATGGTTGATTCTGCTACAGAGGGCAAAGGCAGCGGCTGGCTCTTCCCTGACCTTGGCAATGGAGCAGGGAGCGGCACCTCCCGTTTCTCCATCCCCTCTTTGCTGTGGTTAAGGCTCTGCAAGATCTGGACACGGATCTGGTTCTCGCCCAGTTAGCACCTTCAGGGTGGGTTCTTGGTATTCCTGATAAGAAACCACTACTCCAAACCTGTGGGCAACAGCACTCAGCTCCTGGCAGATACCTGATCCGGGCAATCCCCTCCTTCCCTCCAGGGCATGGTGTCCCCTGGTTTCCAGTTTCTCCACAGTGGTTCCGTGCATGTCTCACCCTCACGCTGCTGCAAATACGAGGGAAACTATGGGGCTGCGCTGCAAAATGCAGCTGACAACATTTAAATCAATGCCAAGCCAGCCAGGGGCAATTTGCCTTCACCAAAAGCCTGGAACAGCCAGGAAGCAAAGAGAAGAAATATCACACTGATTAAAAATAAATAGAAAAAAAATTTCCCATAATTGTTAATTTTCATGATGTTTAATCCAGATATGGCAATCATCCATCTAATATACTTTTCGTTTCTAAAAGGCCACTCCCTACCACCACACAGAGAGAAAAGGCAGGCGATTTATTCTTAAACATATTTCTCCTGAACTGACCATGACCTCACTGGGTGTATATTTCTCTGCACTTGACATTATCACAGAGTGAAAGAGTAGTTTTACCTTGCACATAAGACTTAAAAAGAGTCAGTCATTGATCTTGGTTTTCATTTCTGCCACAAAGGAACGCACAGGCATTTTTTCTTCCACAAATGTGGATTTGGGTAAAAGCCAGCTTTACTTGCCTGGTAATATACACCACCAGTTTGTGTGTGACTGGCAGCTGATGCTCCCGCCTCTGGAAGAGGAGAGCAGTGGCATTTGTCATGGCATGCCTCTGACATTTTCCACAGCAAGGGGCAGATAATATCAAACTCCTGCTCATCCATTCAACTTCCCGGGGAGAAACAGACTTCAAAAACTAAACCCAAGGAAAAATAGGCTGTTAGACACTTGTCCTGAATGCTGCAAGAAAAAGAAAGTGTTTATAAATGTATCAAACTGCAGGAGCAGAATTTATCTTTGATTTGTTCTTGTTGGTTCTTGTCTGTGCAATTACAGCCCCCCTCTGCTAGGGCAGGGCTTGGCCCCCGGGTCCTGGGGAGTCACAAGAGGTTTGGGTTTAGTGCTGCAACAAAACCCCCAAAAAATCTCCACACTGAGAAGAAGACACAGCGTTTGAGAGCTTAACGTGTCACCTCGTGGCAATGAAAAGAAGCAAAAGCAAAGCTGAGCATCCCGTGGGGTCCATCCATTACAGACTCCCCGTGCACCAAATCCCCACGGCAAATGGAAGAACAAGAAGCTTCACTCTAGCTTTATCAAGCATCCCCAAATCCATGGGGCAGCACAACGAGTGCCAGCCACGCTACAGAGAGACCCTGCTGGGAGATGTATCTTGAAACAGCTTAATCTTGAAGTTTAATTCCTAAAAATACCTCAACTCCCCGCAAGACTGAATGTCCAGTCTGTCTAATACCCCTCCCTTGGGACGTTCAGGTGGACAAGCACCGTTCTGTGTCCAACATTTGCAGTGTCAGCCCGTTTAACTGAACAGGGGCTGGATTGCAAATTCATCCCCGAGCCGCAGCTCCTGCTGCTGAGGGAAGAGAGCCAAGGGCCGGGAATGCCAGTGGCAGTGCTTGGCGTGCCTTGGGCCGGGTCCACCATCTCCACAGGATCTGTCCAGTTCTCTCTTTAGCATCCAAAAAATATTCCTTTCCTTTCCAAAAACATGACACTCGAAAGCATTTATGTAGAACCAATGAGCAATAGAGAAGTCTTTTGTGGCTAAGGCACCATTATTTTCATTAAATCTCCAACCATTCATTTTCTGATGTAGTACAGTTTCTTCTGGGTTGTTTCCATGCATTTGTGTGCTTACAGCATAACACCAGTTGCAACCTGAAGCTGTAATTCAGCCACGTAGACTCATATTAAAATGATAAATCCAGAGTGTCTTAATCTTCGCCCTAACCCTCTTTGAGTTCAGGATGTATTTTTTTATTCTCTCATTGTGATCACGTCCTTTCATTTCACGCATTTACGAACCCATAAATGCTTATACCACACATGCAAACCTTCCTATGCTGGGAGAAGTTTCACTGAAGCCTCCAGTGTACAAAACTAAACTTGTGTGTAGCCTTAGTCTGTAAATTAACTGCCACAGAAATTAATTTTCTATGTATTTGGACACTTGTATAAAAGGCTGTTAATGGCTATGAGCATGTCTTTAAACTGCAAATATATAACTCTCAAATAACAATAATCCCACATAATCCGCGTTCACATGCAGAACAGGCAGCATGTGCAATTTGGTTGCAGTTTCTAAAGTGGAGAATCCCAGATTTGAACAGGAAGCTAACAGTACGGATAGATGTCAGCAAAAGGGAGATGTAGAAAATGACCCAGAGCTGAAGCTCAGTGACCTCCCATCCATCAGTATAAGTATTAGAAGACTCAATGCCAGCATTTCTGCATGGCAAGCACAATAACAAACCACAATAATAAGAAAACAGAGTGCTAACCTGAGGTAAATCAAACTAAGCCTTCTCCACTGGAATGTTTTTGCATGGATGTGTGTTTTGCAGGGAGATACTTTACTTAGCATTACAAATGTAAGTTAGACTATGGTGCACATAAGCACATCCATATTTCATGAACCTCTATGTAGCTTCATAGTATTATCATATAAGTGGTATGGATTCCTTTCCTGGCTGTAATGGCAGAGTGTTTTCATTTTAATGATCCTTATTATTATGCAGACTGCAGGAATTCACAAGATCATCAGGACTTAGAAATTTCCAGAGTGGTTTTTTTCCCTCACTGGATGTTCTGTGTGGTTTTACCTTGATTTTCCACCTTAGGCCACACCCCCCAGCTAAACTCTTACTCAGATAAGGGCCAGCTCTGTAGCCCCTTTGTGTTTTGAGGGCTCTGGGGATGTAGGTGGGTGGGGTGGTCTGGGGCAGAGCGCTGGGTTTGGGCCAGGTTATAGCGGGTGGCCTTCAGAGTGAGTGCTATGTGATTTACCCCATCTGCCTCTCAGAGGTCTGAGCCTTCTAGGGGAGAATAAAAAGAAGCCTTGGCTGAATGTAAATGATGTTTTCATATGGTAATATATTACTTGGCTTGGACGGAGTGGTGCAGTGGCACGAGGTGCACTGGGGACATAAAAGAAAACAAAAATCCTTGTGCTGAAGAATTTATAGCCTAAAAGAACGAGCCCTGGATTCTCTCCAAGGTAAAAAACTCTTGGGGATATATCCGAAAATACATTTGAGAGAAAGACTTTCAGGATATTATAGCTCATAACACTAACATCTAGGAAACTCTCAGGCTCCCACCACCTCGGATGTAGGGGGATGCTGCTCCTGGTGCTCGCCTTCTGACAGCCCTGCAGCACCAACTGTGCAGGTCAGATTGTGCAGGGGAAAATACACAGCCTTCTGTCAAACACTGCTGAAACCCAGCAAGTCTTGTTTGTGGAAGCCAGTGCTGAACTTTTTGGGCTTTCTTGTCCGTATTTTCCCAGTGAGAGATGGGTCAGAGACAGGGACCCTGAAACGTGCCACTCATTGGGTCACACTCATTACTCAGTACAGATGCTTCAAGTGCTCCAGAAGGGGAAAAAAATCCCACAAACCAACCCCAAACCCCCAGTCTCCTTTATTTCCTCTAAATCAATCCAGCATTTGGCTTTTTTACTGTATTCTCCTGGGTGCAAACCTGTCTGCATCCGTGTTTCTGAAGGAATTCGTTTCATGCTGGGCATTTGTTTCTCTCAAATGCAAAAAGCAGTTTTGCTTGGAGCTTTTACCAGGCTCCAATTTCATGTGTGGCACTGCTGGGTCAAACTGCCTTTAGCAGGGAGGCTGCTACAGGGGTGACACACCTGGGCACTGCCATATCTTCATCACCCTCTTCCACCTATGGGATCCAGCAGAGTCTACCTCTGTGCTAAAATTTGGGAACCAGGGAAGAATTGGGCCACAATATCTATAGCACTGAGTACACCCTGCATGGAACACAAACCCAGCTCAGTGGAGCATGCACGATTAGCTAATGGGATATTACATCCCATCTATTGGCTTTTACCATCTTTTAAGAGAACATGATTGTGCCAAATGCACGGTTTAGGGTGGGATTTACAGGAATGTTCAGCCTTATGCCTCTCCACAAGCAAAATCCCAGCCTGCAGGGCTTCAGTGGAAACAGCAGAACACAAACATCAGGATTGCTGAAGAGGATGAGCTGTTGAGAGGATGCCCTCTTTATTACCTGCACGTTGAACGTGTGCTGTCAGGGTTTTATATGTGACTATATTGGCTTAAACAAACAAGAGTGTGGTGTAGAGCACAAAAAGCTGGCAGGAAGAATGATTTAAGATGAATCATCCCTCAGCAGCCACTTAAGGGCTGTATGGAGGCAAAGCCTGGGTAATTGGATCTCAGACTCCACCCCGAGAGCCCCTGCCGAGCTGCAGGTGTAGCTCTGGCCAAGCTCGCAGCCAGGGAATTCAAAGACAAAAAAAAATCATGAAGGCTTAACAGGAGAGCCACGTCCCTGGTGCTAGATGAGCTGGATCTGAACAAAAGTGACTTGTCTGAGACACAGAGAAGGTTTTAGGTGAGATGGATCTGCACAGGCTGTGAGTTGGTTTAAAAGCACTCTCTAAGCTTTGTTACTGCTGCAAAATACAGAGTGATTCTTTGTTAGGGTTTGATTGCAGATCAGCGGTGCTCCATTGAGCTACCCCTCTCTGTCATGCCCACTCTGATTTGGTTCATGTGGCAGAGCATCCCCAAGGATGCAAACGCGGGGATGAAACAGCCCTGGAAGATGTGCTCCAGAGGCGTGCAGTGTGCTCCCAGCGCTAATGAACATTCAGCCAACACGATCAGATTGGAGCCATCCATGAGTAAAATCCCTTAAAATTACTTCTGTCCCCAGCAGCAACTGCTCTACTCTGCAAACCTGTGCTATTTCCCAGTGTAAACAAGCCTTATTGTTGTTGCAAGAACCCATCTGGTAAGTCACAGATGCCCCCAAAATGGACTTCTCAAGGGAAGGGGCTCACTTGGCCAGCCCCAGGAAGAGACAGACACAAGACTGGCACACTCAGAGTAGCACAGCCCCCTCTCTAATCTTGAACAGAAGTGAACGATCAGAGAGGAGATACAAATGTCACCTCTTTAATCCTCCTAGGTGTAGTTTATCCAGCAACAGGACTACCCCTGCTTACCTTCCTTGGAAAAAACTCCCTCCCACCACACCCAGCTCTGTTCAACAGAGGAGCAACAGTGAGGGAAACCTCGTGGTGGACTCAGCCGTAGCTGCTGGGAGGTTACAAAGCCCTGTGAAGCCCAGGATCTTCTCAGCAGCCTGAAGTTGTGTGTCTCCACTCTGACAGTTCCTTGGATTTCACAGTGAGCACAGCCTTCCCAGAGAAACAAACGCATGGTTTGGTCAACAGTGAAATTGTTTAGTGGAAGGAAACCAACTCCGATAAACGCTGCCAGCTCTCCCTGCCCTGTAGCACAGAAGCCAAAATAGGTGAAATAATAAAATGTGACTTTATATATCCTGTGAGCATAGGAATGCTGAGAAGGAGGAATGCATGAATAGCAACAAATTATCCTCACACACTTACTGGTAAGCCTGTTTATTAGATTGAATTAATAATAATGCTGCATTAACTGATTCTGCTATCCAGCATGCACACTCAGAGGTGTACCTTGAAAACAGAAGTAAGATTTCTCTTAAATACCTTGCAGGACATTTGTTCTTGAATACAGCTGTCTTAATTAAGCAGCTATGGAGCATTATAGGTGTAAAAACCATGAAGCAGAACCAAAACTCCGCTATGGGTCCAAGGATGCTCTCAGGATCACCAATAGTGTCTTGATTTAAACAAACACTGTCACCCACCCCCTCAAAAAAATAATTAAAAAAGGACTTTTATCTCTATTCATTTTCATCTCCCCTTTGTTCTCCTAAGAGCTGAGGCACTAAAAGAGGAATCACTGAGCTGCTGAGGGACCATGAGTTGACTCCACTCCTCCTTGCCCCAGGGGCAGGGACCCAGTGCCCACTTCTGGGGACACCTTTCACAGCCTGTTACAGCCACCTGAGCCCAAAGCAGCACCTGGACCTGTGTCCCAGTCTTCTGTAAAGCTTCCCCAAAGCCGTCAGGCATCATAAAGAGGAACAAATATCCAATGGCAAAACTGCTCCTGACACACACATACACAGCCCAGTTTAACACAGCACCACGAAGGTAATATTTGAAGTTTCCAGAAAACAAATTCAAGTAGGCTGTAAGTCAATCAAAAGTGACTGAAAACTACTGTGGTCCAAATATGTGTTCAAAAAGGTCACAGCTGGTGTAATTATCCTTGCTAGACTTAGCACGTGTTCAGCTTAAGATTGCCAAGATCTGAAGAACACTCCAGATGCCTAAGTAACTGTCACCTCATTAAAATAAAAAAATAACTAAAAAAATGATAATTTAATGATACTTCAAACTAGCATACGGGAAATAATTTCTTTGGGAAAATACTTGGAAGACTTTTCAAAACCAAACTCTCTCTTTCCTCTACAGAATCTCCTTTCTGCAGCAGTCTCCTTTCCCCAGTCAGAAATACAAACCAGGATTCACATCAAATGGGATCACACGTGAATGACAATATGATGGAAAGGGACTGAGAAACAAAGCCTCAAAAATGTTAATTGTATCTCAAAGGGAGAGTAAAATCAATAAATGCTATTTCTAAAACAACATAGTATCCATCAGCAAAGATATCCGATATAAATCAGTAAAAGCAGTGTTATTGGAATGGTAATTTTTCCCAGTTATGGGAATGGCTTCCTTTTATTTATTGCCACCAGCACAGCGGTCTTCACCTATGTCTTTGCAAATAATGCACACTTTGGTGGTGTCCCCCAGCCCCACCCTGTGCCCGGGACAGGCAGCCCCAGCAAACCGTGCACAACTCCAAAGGCAAAACCATAAAGGTTTTAGTGGCGACCTGCAGCACTCCCAAAGCAGGCAGTAATGAACTCGGAATCTATAGGGGTAGAGATTACTTTGGACAGAGTAAAAGGCAAGGGGAGAGGTTGGTCTGAAATGTCAGAAATATTAGCTACAGAGAAATACAGTAAGTGAATCAATGAGAGCAGAGCTACTGGGTAAAAGGATTAAATGGCTAATAGAAGGGAGACTCCACTGACCTCCAACATGGGAAGGAGTTGATAATGAGATAAGTAAAGCTTATGAAGATAATAACAGTGTAATTATGGTCGAGTTCAAACTACTAAGTGTATATTAGGAAACCCCTGAGATATATATAGATATAAAATTCTGGATAGCCAGTAGTAAATGATTACCTTTTAGACCAAAGTGTAAGAGGCTCAAAAAATACGTCTGGGTTTGAGTTTAACCTATAACCCAACAGTGGGACTACATAAAACATTTTACACCTCGTTTTTAAGGAACACACAAGAAGGCAAAGCGATTATGGAGCGATTTATCCCCTGCAAATTCTGTTGGCACCAGGCTGCACCAAGGTGGGGACTATAAATGCACTGAGATATCCTGGGAGACAGCCTTGGCCTGAGGAACACGTGTTCCAAAGACTCAACCACACCGAGGAAAGGCAGGGGAATGGGGCAGGGCGAGTTTCTTGTCCCAGAAATTGTGAAGTCGCTCTCATAATTGGTGTTTACTGTAAGGGAACAGTGTGTATGGGGCTGTATCCTATAAAATTACCCCTTTGCTTCCTGCAAGCAACTTCTCTGCATCCCCACTGCTTTATGTTTTGTTTCCCCATTTTTTAATTTAATTTTTTCAAAAAACATGAATCAAGGGATACCACCCACTGCTGAAGATGCCAAATCAGACAGATTAGCCCACAATGCGAGACAAATGCTGCCTTTATTGGAAAAACACAAGTAAGCCTGAAGGATCACATTTGTAGGGGGACTGACTTCATCTCAGTCTCCTGCCTCAAGCCTGCAATCAACTGGCACTACGAATAGCAGGATTTGATTTCTTATCATCTAATTTGTGGGTGCAAACAGCAGCATTGCTCTGAGAATCCCAGCACTTACAGTTCCCATCGACTTCGTTTATCCTTGCTATTTGTGCTTACAAATCAGGGCAATGCTTGATCTTTAAGTTCCATAATTTCCTCCCGCAATTGGTTGTACTGACAAAATTGCACCTGCAGTTGATTGCTAGAGCAGATTTAGGGGCTGGTTCTGAAGATGCAGCCCATGATTTTTGAAAAGCTAATGTTGGAAGAAAGAGAAAAAACAGCCCCCACAAAAATGGGAATCAGGTTTTAGCTAAAACGACAGGTACATTATTCAGTAAAATAAAAATCTGACAGGCATCAGAAGGTCTTAATAGATGTAGTATACACTTCTACCTGGAGAATGCAAACATAGCTCAGGGAAACACTTTTCTGAATAGCTGTCAATCAGAAAGTGGCAATAAAAAACTAAATAAATGCAGATCTCAAACATCTCGACTCTATTTGTCCTAAACGGGACGTAAACAACTGTGTATCACATCACACATGTGCCACTGTGCATGCCAGTGTGTGGACAAATAACTGCTGGAGTGCATAAGTTGTAATTGGGTCATTTGTGTGCAGCCACCACCATTCCATGGTCAAATCAGGGGTATCACCAAGTGCCTGATCCTGCATTTATACTGCTGAAAAATATCCATCTTTCCACCCTCTGCTGTGGCTATGAAACACTGGGACATGCATAGCAAAGATTAAGCAAGATTTTTGTTTTTCCAAAGGACTTCTTAGGTCACAAAAAACACAGAAAAAGAAGAGACAGGAAAGAAGGAAAATGACTACACAAATGTAAAGTCAGTTATTAATACAGTACAAGTGTGTGCTCTGAAAGGGACAGGTGGGAGCTTACTGGGAACACAGGGCAGTGAATTATTTAAGTCAAGTGCCTTTTAGGGCCATGAAAACAGCATCTCAGAAAAGGCTATTAGGCCACTTTGTCCATACTCTGCCTCTAAGCCTTAAAAACCCCTTACTACTGAGCCAGATAATGAATTTTTAATACCTTATTCACTGTTCTTAAATATTCCAAATGATGGAGCTTTTCCCACTTTGGGAAACAACTCTACTCTCTAATAAAAAAACAAAACAGATATAAATTGCCAACAGAAGGATTTTGAACCAAAATTCTTCTGGCAGCATCCCATGGCTGCTCTTCTATTCCCTTTCAAGTGTCACACTGCAGAGATACCTTCAAAGGGGCAGTGTGAGGAACCACATCAAACTGTAAGAAATCCTTATGTCTAAGAACAATCCTTCAGCTTATCTTCCATGTAACTTATTTTTCCCAGGTAGTGGCAAACAGATGAGAAATGAAGCCTTGAAGGGAAAAACCTTCAGGGAAGGTGAACTCCAACTTAGTGCAAAACAAGAAGGTAGAAGTGACACACAAGAGACCAGCATTAATTCTCTGAAACCTCGAAAAAAGATGTGTCCCATTTCCAACTCAAAAGCATCTTTGCCTGACAGATCTGCAGGCTCTACTTTAGATCTGAAGCTCACATTCATTTTCTCCTATTTTCTCTTTTTCCGCACTTAGTCACAAATAGCAAAGGAATTTAAAGTCAATTCAGGTTCCCAAATCACCAATTCACCATTTTTAGTGGGTTCACTTTAACTCATCTGAGCTTGTGTGTGTGAGAGCGTGGACATGTACCTAAAACGAAGGTCCAACATTTGCCCTCTGCTTGTGCCTGGGTTCTGTCATTGATGGAGCAAAAAGGAGGGAAAATACATTTTCTTGCTGACATGGAAGGACAGAGCCCAGAGCACAAAGAGGGCCTGACCGTTTGCCAAGAGTTTGAATTTTCAGAGGAAGACTGTGCCTTAAATAAAAGCATCAATAAGAAAAAGAAAATCACCATACAATGCACTTCGGGTCAGCAATCAGAACAGGCTGCACTTCCAAAGGCTTCCTTGTGAGAAGTCTGGGGAGGTGATGCAGTGGTCCATTTGTTTTTAGAAATCAAGTGAACTGTGTTGGGCCAGATTTTGTCCTTGTGCACCAGGCACTGTCCTATTTCTTCAGTGAGATCCTCTTCATTTTGCCCCTCTGTTCAGATGGGCGTGGGACAAATTTTGCAAGCTGGGTCCTAACTACATTTGGTTAGGAAACTGAGTACTCTTTTGGGGGGGAAAAAAAAAATCCATGAAAAAACAGCTAAACAAAGATGAAAATTATCCCAGAATGTTTTTATATTTGTGATTTCAAGAAATGAATAATTAAAGCTGTCTGGAAGAACTCAGATGGAAACTGTGGGTTTATTTTATTTTCTAAACCAGCTACAATGCTGAGGTAGCTCATCAAATAACACCGGGGAGAGGAGCTCGGCCAAGACTCTTCTGGGCCTTCCTGCCATTCACACAGCTTTGCCTGCTTATTTCAAAAGGGAAGAGAGCCAGAGATCAAAGCTCTTGACCCTGTGAGCACTGAGCCCCAGGGTTGAGAGTAGAAGGGTCCTTAATCACCTGGTGACCAGCAGCTGGTTCAGTCTGAACTTAGATAATTAGGCTTAGAAACTTATTTTGCCTTATCAATTAAACCCCCCCTCAAATATCAAAACAAAGCAGAGATGTAGATTTTCCTGAGACTTAAAAAATGCTGTTCTTAGCATCTCTTTATGGGCACGAAAGCAGAAACAATCTTCTCAGTCTTTACTTGCCTCCATACTTTGCCTTGCACTTTTGAAGGCTGCACAGCAAACCCCCAGGGCTGAATCTCTGCTCTGCATGATGGATCATGAGACATACCATTCCCATTATTGTTAATGGCAGTTGTGCATCAAATTACTGCACGTGGCATTTGCTAGTCCTCTGAGCTACCTGCTTTCCTCTTGCAGTACAAGCACGTAGGAAATGCACCAGGATATTGCTACTTTTGGAGGTTGTTAACTGTGAAAATTTGTGCAATAAAAAATTTGCTGCAAGCTTTCATTATCTTAATAACAAAAAACTACACAGAATTTTCACTTTTTACTGCAGAGCCAGCCAGTGCTTTATACTGGGAGGAAGTCCAGAAAAAGCCAGGCAACAAAATTTAAAGTCGATCCATAGGCCACCATCAATGATAATTCTGGGGAACTCTGCTAGAGGTTAACACTAGTATGGGGCATAAAATGCTATTGAGAAATACTTTAGATTGTTTTTTATCATTTTATTCTAGTCATATCTTCCAAAGAAACAGCCTGGACTGAAAGTGCTGAGTAAATGAAAAGGGAAGAGTCACAGGGAGGGCAATCACAGTTAGAGGAACACGCTACCCTTGCCTTTGACGTGGTGGAGTCAAAGCTGCCTGTTTGTGTACCATGAGCAGCAGAGGAGGACAGCTCTTCTCCTCCAGCACCACCTGGCACTGGTGTCTGTTGCAGTGGGACCAGTGCCACTGCCACGGGGAACACGTTCCCTGTGCAGGGCACAGGCAGCAGATGAGGTTTGTTAGCAGGGTTTTGATTATGTGCTTCCCTCTCATTTGAAAGGAGTACAAGAAAATTGCTGTCAGACCCTCAAGGTCTCTTTTCCTCCCTTCTTCCTCCACTCTGTACAGTGTTTTCACACTCTGTGCAATTTCAGTCAACTTACTGATGTGCAAAGGAAAATTCAAGCAAATGTACATTTGCTTACAGCTACATTCTGCCTTTTGTTTAAAGCATAACTAGGCATCTGCAAGGGAACAGACAGGTTACTGCTCTGAGCTATGAAATATTCATACAAACACCAGTGTGATGCCTCACCTTTGCTCCTTCAAATAGGTGATGGTCTGGCTGCCTCCCCAGAGCAAAATTTCAGTGTCAGAGAGAGGAGTAAGTAGTTTATTGTGCTGTTAATATGTGATTATGTCATCTCTCTTAACACTCTCCCGCTAAAGAGGCTGAGACCTCCAGGTCTGCAAATCCCCAGCTTGAAACGGAGCTGGGGATTTCTTCCCCTGTCGGTAAAGCAGCTCAGCTGTGAGATGAGCTGAATGGAGATTCACAGGAAAAGGTTCTGTGGCTTTTTTTTCTTTTTCAGGAATCCCATTTAAAAGGCTTCAGAACAGGAAGTTTTCAGCACACAGTTTATCTTCGTGTAGAAGGATGGAGGAGACCCCACTGACCTGTTGCCCTGTTCTTAACCTGCAGAAGGACAGCGGTTTGGACAGTATTTGTTTCTAGACTTGTTGCTTCCTTCACTGACAGTTGCACCTGAATGAGCCAGGAAACCTCCCCCACTGTAGCCTCAGAGAGACAAAATTTATGGCCTCTTCTCTCTTGAAATGGAGAAGAAACAGATCATTTTCTTGCACAACACACCAATAAAACCTTTCCAGAATCTGTCTGCTGGTCCCAAGGCAACTCCTGTTACTTCCAAGCCAAATTCCTGGACTGCACCAGGTGCACATCCCCTCCCAGCTGGCTGCAGAACTAGAAATTACAGGTGGTAATTACAGGCCAAACCCCAGTGTGCTTTTGAGATCTCTGTGTTGTGAAACACACAGGCCTTGAAAGATCTCCCTGCAGCAATAAATAGTGAGACACAGAACCTCTGGAGTCTGTAGATCACCCTGGCTTCTCAAGAGGATGCTGACCTCATTGTTCGCTGCCCAAAAGTCCTTGGGACTTTATGGGCCTGCATTAAAAATCTAAATCTTTTCATTTGAAGACCTACTTTTTGATGGATAGTGCAAATTAGTTTAAAGTAACACTTTGTCAGCCAGAAATCATGATAAAGATAAATTTAAGCGATGACTTTTTAAATGCCTCTTTATTTAATATTTCCATAGTTCCTGCCTGCAACCTGGGGGAAATAAAGGTCTACTGGTGATTATTTTCCTACTTTTCATTGTCCCATGCAGACATTTGATTTTTAATATTAAGATCCAGGGTAGAAGACATCTGATTTATGTAGCTGGCACATTAATGGCCACTAACCTGAGACCATTTTTCTTCTTTTACAAAATAGATGTTCTGAAACCTGTCAATTTCTGTTTCAGGAAGAGACCAAAAAAATACTTCTAAAAGCTTTTTCAGATTTAAGGAACTGTGGATTTGAGGAAGAAAAGAGCAGAGAGAGTTCTGTTTCAAAATCTTGGCCTAAAAATGGTTCTAACATGAAACCATCAAGTTTCTGGCTCTTGAGTGCTTCACACAGATTTTCTTGGGTCGTATTTTTCACAAGAATATCCAACATCAAACTTTAACAAAGCAGTACTGAAATTATTGGCCACTGTTAATCTCCTGTATTTCAGATGAGTCACTTTTGACTTTTATTAGGAGGTGGGAAAATCTCTTTCATCTAATTCCCAGCATCTTCATTCACGCATGACAACTTGTCTCCATTCTCCGCCTCTGCAGTATGTGTGAAACAAGATGTCTCAAAGTCTAATTCTAGAATTCAAGTACTGAACTGAAAAAATTGCTGAAGTTTCTCATATATTTCTGTAGAACAGGCTAGAATTATTAATAGTCATAAACCACAAGGCCCTTTGCCCACAGCTGCTCTGCAGGTGGAAAACCAGTGAACTTTACAAGAAATTGGCTTCCAACTATTTTATTTGAAGCACTAGAGAAGAATAAGGGGTCTAATCTTTCGAGGACAGACATAACTTCAGCCTTGTGCCAGCCAGCAGACTTCAACAGGGCAAGTTAGGATGACAGATTTAATTGTCTGTTCGGGATGTTGCTGAACCAAGGACTGGACTCCAGTGGCTGATGGATGATCTAAATTGTGAGACTTCATGGAACTGGCTAAATAGCTCTTCCCAAGTGCAGCTTGACTCCTTTCTGTCTTGTAAGATGATAACGGCAGTGTCAGCTAACATTCGTGTGTCCACAGAAGGGACCTGGAGAGGAAAAGGAACACAGGGCTGAGCAGAGAGTAAAAGTCACTGCATTGCAACAAGGCTGAGGAGATGTTTCTTTTCCAGGAACATTTCTGATTGCCCAGGTCAGCCCAACACATCTGACTGGGCCTGTCCTTGCAGTCTCCAGAGAGAAAGGGCAGTGCTTAGGGACAGACCAGAGGTGCTCTGGAAGTTGAAGCATGGAGGTCGATCTGTTCCACTAAGTGCTCTCTAAAGCTGGCTGAGGATTTTTGCTGGAGCATCTTTCTGCTCACAAATGTTAGTATGCCAGAAAAGAAAACACGTTTTACAGCAAATTCATCAAAATGTGTGCTGGGGAAGGTTTCTAAGCTCCAAAATGAAGCGTCTTGAGAGAAAGACACAAACAGCTAATTGCACTGTGCTCCTAAAAAGTGGGAAATAGACACTCCTGTGATCTTGGAAACAGAGAGTTGTTCTCCCACATCCCAGAGGCATTTCCCTGCCACTGCCCTGGAGCAGAGCTTCTCTAGTCTCTCTGCTGGGACTGCTCCGTGTGGAGAGGCAGCTGGGTGAGCACATGGTAGCTCAGCCCAAGCCTGGCTTCAACTCTGATCTCCCACATCCTGGATGAGTGCCCACCAGCACAGAAATGCTCCTTTACAGTCATTTCCTTTCAGCTGATATTTTGGGAAAAAAGGAATATGCTGCAGTAGTTCCACTAACAAATAAAATCCATGTAAACCCTTGATGGGCCAGAGAAATTATTTCTCACCATGTCCACTGCACAGAGAATGAATGTGAACACCTGCCCTTGAACTTATGTTCAACAACTCCTCAGAGGCCATTTTTCCTCTGCACAGGTCTGCCTGATGCATTCAAATTATGATCTTAAAAGAACTTCCTCTGAGTGCCTGTGCTGCCTGTCTGGTGTGTCGCCCTGCTCTGAGTGACCTCCAGCCACTGCTGGATCTCCTGTGCAGTCACACCTGCATGTGTGCTCCAAAAAAGTGATTATTTTGAGTCTTCTCTTATGGCAGAGAAAGTAAACCATCACAGAGCAAGAGACAGCCCATCCTCATTTTTGCTTTTAATTAGCTTTTTTTGAAGAGGGACATGGTAAAAGCCTGGCTTAGAGGTCCAGCTGAAAAATGAGCGAGCCCAAGTTCCTTTTTGTTGTGCTTGATTTCGGTGAAGCCACACATCAGAAGTGAATCTGGCTTCACTTTCTCTCTCTCTCACACGTGGCCTTACTTAGAAAATGCGCTTAAGTTCTGGAAAACCTCTGCAGTTTTGGTAAACCCTCAATTGTTCTCCTGAGGGAAGTTTCTGTTAAATGACGTATCTTTAATCACCTCAGTCAGAGTTTCTAAGAATACAATTAATTAGTTTTAGACATCCCACTACCAAAAAGGTTAAGTTCGTCTTCATTAGGAACGACCTCATCTTGTCTCCAATCTCTCACTGCTATCATCTGTAACGACACACCAGAGAGGCATCAGTTGTCCCACGACTGAAAAGGCTGTTGGATGACTTGTTTATGACCAAAGCTTTAATTCATTAAATAATGGGGAAAACAACTTTTTAATGCCAGTTGTTTTACTGCTCTGCAGACTGAGTGCTTGTCTCCGTGCTGCTGTCACATTTGGGGCTAATTTAATGAATAATTAAATAATTTAGCTTTTAACTAAATTAATCATTTAGTTAATTCATTAATAATTATCCACTTCACTTCTATGGTGCCTTCCAGGCTAAGATATCAAAGTGTTTCGTGAGCATTATGGGGAAGTTCACCCTTCTTCCTCCCGCATACAGCCTGAGTAAATGGATTTTATGTGAAAAACCACGTTAGTCAGCTTCAAAGAGAGAAGGAATCCGGTTCTGATTCAGTGGGTGGGGGGAAGGAATGGCTCAAACCACCAGCTTGCCATTTTCAGCAGACACAGACTGTCTCTGCAAAACCCTTTTCCCTTGCTAGAACAGCACGTGACGGGAGGAAGGCCTAGCCTTGGTCATGTCGTGGTGCAGGTCTCGATCCTTGCGCTGCTAATGACTTCTTGGGTGATCCACAGTCTCCAGATGCCTTGGCTGTCCACCAGCACAACAAGGTGGGTGCAAACAGCTCCTCATTTCAGGAGAAAACACACTTCAAGCTGTTAAGCTTCACACTACGTTAAAGCAAGCAAGCTGCAAATTTTGCAGCTCAAAGTGATTAAGCACCATCCCCTCGAACCCAAAGTTGTGTGGCCCCTCTCCTTGGCACCAAGGAAAGCAAGGCAAAGGTCTGCTCAATTCACACAGCAGGTTGGTGGCAAGTTCAGCACTTCTAGCCCTTTGTGTGCCCGGCTGACCCATGCTCAACTCATGTTCAAGCCGCTTCCCTACTCCAAGACACACTCTGCCTGGGGACTGTTAAATTTTCAAGCCATTACTAATAACTTCCTCATCAACACTCCGTAGTTCCTTTTATTTTTCTCCCTTTGTTACCTGAATACCCGTGAAGGTGGTTTTGATACATTTAATATAATCTTTCCATTTAAAATGATTTTAGTGTCAATGTGGTTCAACAAGGTGCTATTTTTGTGACAGAATGGAAATTAATTTTTCGTACGTATGGAAAGAGGCTGATTATGTAGGACATTGTGGCCTCTGGTGCAGGAGCACAATCATGAATCACTTTACTCATATTTTTATTTATTTTTAGGCTTAAGCATTGCCGAAATTCTTAATGACACAACCTAGCGACTGTCTATTTAAAGGAAAAAAATAATTTGGTATTCAGGAAGAGTCAACCGACAAGACACCAAATGGATTTAACTGTGTAATTCCAAGGGAGAGAGAAACAGAAGTGCTTAAAAGAGCTGTCATCTTCTTAAGTGAAGATGTGGTGATGCATTGTTTAGTGAGGGAAGAGTGGAGGCTGAGATAACGTGGGAAGGGGGAGGTAATATGATGCCCTCCTAGGCCTCGGGAGAGAGACACAACAGAACAAGCCTGTTCCCACTTTGACAAGCAATGGGATGGTCAAGTACAATATTCGAGATCTCTGAGGGGATTGTGCTGCAGAGCAAATGCAAAGAAGGACTTTTGTCACCTCCTTGGGAAGACGGTGAAGGGGGAGAATGCCTCTGAGAAGCGGGCAGTGCTTCTCAGCCGCCACGGCACTCGTGGAGATGAGAGCAGCACAAACACTTCTGACATCGTGAAAGCGAACTGAGAGCGTTTGAAATGGCCCCAGAGAGGATCTCAGTGACTGCAATTTTCATATGCATACTGAAAACTCATCAGGGGATGCTTGAGGGTTGATGGAAGTGCTGTGCAAAGAAGCAGAGGAACAAGACAAATATTCCCAAGTGTCCTGAGCATCAGCCTGATTAAGGAGGAGGAAGCTCAGAGGTAGATTGTGCTGATCCAGCAAGAACGACCATGTCCTGTGTTGGGACTGGTACAACTGCTGTTCCTGGAAGTAAAAGCCTTTCCCCTCACATCTGCACAATCCTCATGTTCAACTCTAGACCCACATGGGCAGCCACACCTAGGCTGTTTCTTGAGGAAATCTCATGGGAAGAACAGGAATGGGAAACATTTTTGATGATCTTGCAAAAGGTTGAAACGGCACCAATTCTGCTTGCAAAGGAAGTGCAGGAGGAGTTGGGTGATCTGCAGTTTGCAGCTAAGGAAATATTGAGAAAGAAGAATATTGGCTTGCCTATTTAAAGAGAAGCATCTACGTAATGCAAGGCCATTGTTACCTTGAAATTTAAGCATTTGATTAACTGCTTTGCTGGACAGGACTGCCATTATCCTTGGCCTTAAAGCTGGACATATGTTGAAGAGCTTTTGGTGAACAGCAGCAGGGTTTATAGAAAACTTCAGCCTCATCAATCATCCAACCTACTTACACAGGAGCCACAAAACATCAGCCCGGGCGTTCCCTGAAGTTAAAACTGTCAGTCACAGGAGCTCTCCATACAAAGGGAGATTTTCCAAAGGAAGACAATGGAGGTGCACTCACTGCACGCTCGGTCCCTGCAGCCAGTGGGCAAATCCATCGCTGGAATCAGTTTCCACGAGCCAAGGAGGAGGGATCTATTTCCCACACATTCACTTAGGATTCTCACTGCACTTCTGTATTTTTGCTGGCTGTTGCAAATACAGATAATATTTACTAATTTGACAGTTAATGCTATTCAGTGGGTTGAATATTTGACAGCTCCAGTCAGTGGATTGCTCCTTCCTAGATAATAATTCTAGAATAATCAGAAACACAGTGAAAAGGAATTTAAAAGTACCTTTTTGAAGACATGCCACTGCACTGTCTTGCCCAAAAGATGAGTTTGTCCTTAATTAGGCCAGAGGAAAGAAAAGGCTTCTATGGTGTATTACCATGCTTTTATCACTGAACTCAGAGTAACAAATAATTAACAAAATGAACCTCATGGAAACGTGACAGGTCCTGTGAAGCATTCTGTGTTAGTTGTCTCCAACAACTGCCACGAGGGCCTGTCAAATCTGTGCTAATGTGTGTATTAATGGATTTTTTAGTAGCACCATTTGCTACTTCAAAGATTGTGTGTGTTGTCTGTTTAACCTTGAAAAACTCACTGGCTAAAAGTATTTGGGAATATGAGGTGCTTTTCTGCCTAATTTGTTCTGTAAGTATCAAATGTAAGATGTGTCATGGTAAATGGCATTTCTAAATGACAACTAGTGTGACTGTCCAGCACAGGACTTTTCTAACAATTTTCTAGACTAATTAATTGTTTAGTTGTCAGCCACCTTATTTATTGGCCATCCAAACCAGGAATTAAAAAGCAAGGAAATTTAATTCCTTATTTTTAAATGCTTTCAGGTTTTATATTACTGCAATAACTTTTGAAACTCCAAGTTTAAAAGGTAAGTGAATGTACAGGCTCATTTAGCTGCTCAATTAATTTTACACCATCTTTATCAGAAAAAAAAAAATCCCTAGCCATGGCATCCAAATCTTTATGAGAGGCTTGAATTTGCACTATTTACACTTTAGTATACATCATTTATTAAATTATTAATCAACTGAAGTTCGTTAAGCTCTTTGAAGATAAAAAGCACTCAGAGTGTTAAACACCATTCTTCTCACCATCATGTCTTCTAATTTTCAATGTTTTAGCACACAAAATACGTTTCACTCAGATCTAGAGGATGCTTAAAATTAGCTTGTTTATACATTTTGAGGATGCAGTTAATTTACGTAGGTTAATGATTCCTGAGGCATATTGAGGATGCTGCACGGCGAATAAATAAGAGTTTGCAAGCTGACTCATGTCGAGGAAATTGGGATTTCAAGGATCCTGTCAGTTCTCCGTGGCAGTAAAAATCTCAGATGAAATCCTACTCCTGGGGAGAAGCTACAGCAAGCCTCCCTTGGCAGCACGAGCACCGTAATTCCAGCCCTGTCCAGGCTGGACATCCGCGTGTTTCTCAAAGGAACCAGCCCTGCCAAAGCAAAGCTCCCAGACACCCTTTGCCAGGGAGGCAGAGGAACAAGACCTCCCAGCTCCACATCTCCTATCCCACTGCACCAGGATTAATTGTGCCTAATTAATTGCAAGGAGATTAATTGCACCTTCCGCCCACCCCAGCTTCAGGTTACTTGGATGAGCTGATGTGAGGAATGGAGATGCACAGGGGCTGTTTGTTAATTTCTGTGGAGAGGGGAAAAACCAAATCATTGCTAAAGAAAGAGATTACCCTCCTCCCCAAAGGTTAAGAACACATGGGAAACTCCTCGAAAAAGTGATAAAAAGATACTTGTAAGGAGAACAAATGGCCTCAATTCCTGCTGATGGAGAAGAATCAATGCTTGAGTAGATTTATCAGGATCACCACAGACATTCCCATTTGTTTGTGCATGAAGGTAAATTAACATCCTCAAGTCTGGAACATGTAAATAAAGATCCCTAAACTAGAGCTCAGTAAAAATGTGACCTATTTGGGTCAGGAAGGAAGAGCAGCCCTGCAGCTGCTGAAAGCAGGGGAGAGCTGCCCTTTGCCCTGGCCAGCTCAGAGCCTGCTCCTCTGGGAGCTTCCTTTGGAGATGTGGACTGGAACTTCTCCAAGGCTGAGGAGGATACAAAAGTGGGTTTTGCATTTCTTTTCTACTACTCAGATATTTGGATTACCACCAGCTGGGGTAAATCCATTCTGTTGGTTAAATTTGTAAGGTTTCTGGTACATTTGCTGCTATGTTTGTGCTAAATAAACAACTCATTTTCCACATCAGTGGAGTTTTGGTTTAGCTACAGCAGCCCCCGCTGCCCAGTTCAGATGCCAATGGATGTGAGTGAGGGAAGGCTGGTGGGGAAATCTTTTTTATCAGACCATTATTTAGATAGCTCTGATTTGCTGCAGAGTGGTTGATTTTTCACATGTACCATGTTTCTCCTTGAGAACATAAGAGATAAATACCAGCTTCTTTCACTCTAGATTTTCACACCCCCATAGTATTTCCTTAAGCTTCAGCCATGCATAACATGCTGACAAACTTAATTAAAAGTACAATTCATTTCCAGTATGCACTCTCCACAGCTTAAAATTAAATCTTGTTTCTTCTTCACTTTTCGTAGCAACTGAAACCTTTGATTTTCTCACTTTTTTCCCAGCCTTGGCTAACTGAAAGATAAACTTTTGATAACACAACTGCGTGCACATCTGTGATATCTTTAAAAGGCACGTTCCTGGCAGCAGGAAAAAGAGAACCATGTTGTATGAAGGATGGATATAGCATTTTAAAAAGTTTTAACCAGCTTAAAAAAAAAAAATAAATGGAGAAATAATCCTTCGAAAGCCATGTTTAGAAAAGAACATGATCACAATTAACCTCTGAAATTCTATGCTTGTTGGCTTGCTTAGTTCCCAGAGCTTCCCAGGGATCATTTATCTCAACAGAAAAGCATAAATACTGTGTAGCACAGACTTTATCAGTGCAACTTTTACTGAACGGTGTCCCCAGAGTCACTTAAGGGTTAATCCTTTGCATCTCATGAAAGGTAATGGATTTTGATTAAAGAGAGCACCTCAGCAGCTTGGGAGCCTAAAGCAGATGCACACATCCCAGCTTTATATTTAATTTTAAACCAGCACCCTCAAAGAGGAGCACAAGCCATTTATACCACCAGCAGCTAAACCGAAAAATGTAATGCAACTGACCTCAGTGAAATGGAAATTACCACCATGGCTTAGCTGCAATAATTATTTGCGTAAGGTTTTAAAGCCCAATACATTTCATAGCAGAGTGTATGGATTCTTAATAGAAACTAGCCCAGCTTTTGGGAGAAGAACTCAGGGCACTTTTTCCAGGGGTGTTTTGAGATGATGGACCCTTCTCAAGAACCAGAAGCTGGTCAGTGTGACTGGTCCAAGCAGGGAGGCAGGAGCCCCCCTTTCCGTGGTAGCCAGGTGGAAGAGCCACAACCACTTTACTGTCAACTTTCTCTACAGCTTGGCACTGGCCACTCCAAACTGTTGCTAAATTAGTCTTTACTCAGTAGCTGGTTGCTGGGACAGGATTCTCCACCTCCAGTGATTGTCCACATCATGGGAAGGAAATTCAGGTTATTCCCATGCAATGGCCAACTCCCAGCACAACCCACTGACCCCCTGCACCAGTCATGGTCGCTCAGCTCCAGGAGATCAGCCAAAGAGGGATGGGGGAGTGTGGGGTGACCTTGATGGAACAGATCTGGTTTTAGACAGAGGGAAAAGCAAGTTCACGCAATTTTTCACACCAGGGTGCTCCTGGGGGAATTCATGCATACAAAAAGCTCAATTATATCAATTATATATGATATCAACTTTTAATGCACTGGTCTGGAAAAAGAAAAGGCGGATTGTTTCACTGTAAACAGAGAGGAATTTCATTCATAGCCCTTATGGCTCTTTCATTGAAATTCTTCCAAAGTTCAGACAAATTACTGCAGGTTATCTATTGATAATAAAATCACAGAGTCATTAAGGCTGGAAAAGACCTCTAAGACCATCATGTCTGACCATTAACGCAGCACTGCCAAGGCCACTCCTAACCTCTGTTCCTAAGCACCACATTCACTTGTTTTTTGACTACTTCCAGGGATGGCGATTCCACCACTGCCCTGGGCAGCCTGTTCCAATGCCTGACCATCCTTTCAGTGAAGAAATTCTTCTTAATATCCAATATAAACCTCGCCTGATGCAACTCGAGGCCGTATTCTCTCCTCCTATCACTTGTTACTAGGAGAAAGGACCAACCCCCACATCTCTCCAACCTCCTTTGAGGTCATTGTGGAGAACAACAAGGTCTCCCCTGAGCCTCTTTTCCCCAGCCTAAACAATCCCAGCTCCCTCAGCTTGGCAGGGACACAAAAGCCCAAAACCCAACACCACACTGTCCAGAACAAAAACCAACTACAAGAGAAGAAAATGTGTGGTCGGCAAGCAAAAGGCCACCCTTGGTTTAGATTTTAATTAAGAAAATTTTTCTCTCCTGACAAGTGAAATGAATTTAGTCACTCCTACATGGTGTGAAAGTTGAATTGTCTGAAAATTAAATCAAAATAAAAAATGAAAACTACCAACCAGGCTTTCACTGCTACCAACAAGGGAGCCATCCTTTAGAGGTGACATTTCACAGCAGTCCCCGAGAAATGTGATTGTTCATAGCATTAAGTAAATTATGGTCTCTGAACAGTGTGGAAATAATTGAAAATGTTTGCTGTTTTTAAGTAAATGTTATAAATCCCTGAAGGCTGTTTGAGTCTGGAAGTGGAAAAGAATAAAATGTTTCAAACAAGAAAGCATATGGGTAAACCGCCTGATGGTTTGGCTGACAACTGTGAAACTTCACCTGAAATATCAGCTGGAGTAGTTTTCCCTTTTCTGCCAACAGGCTCACTTTTAGAAAGTTTTCCCTTCCTCCCTCCTCCCCAGCCAACACAACACTCACACCTGAAATGGCAACACTTAACCAGATGTGGCTTTCTCAGGAGCAGAAATGTCAGTGCCTGAGCCCAAAAGTAACACAAACAAAGGCAGTGCTCCCTGTAATGCCAGAATGTGACTCCCTGATTGCTGTTCCTGGGCTCCCAGTGCGTCTCTCTCTCATTCCAGGAATGGGGACTGTGTAAAGAGCTCACACCTTTGGCAACAGGATTCTGCTGCAATCCTGAGGCAGCTCTGTTTGTGCATGACCCACTGCATTTCGTGGCTAATCAGGAGCATCCAATATTCCTCTTGAAATGCTTTTTTACCCTCACTGCGCTCCGTCTGCTATTTCTTCTTCCAAAGCCCTGATTATTGTGAATAAAAGGAAGCTTTTACATTTCTGTTGAAGAGATGTAAGATTGTTGCTTAGAGTACACTTGTCATTTTGTCTCATCACAACAGTGTGAGACTCCAGCCCCAACACAGATATATTTACTACATCCAGACTGTGACACATTCCTGCAGAGAGGAGTCTCTAACACATCCACCCAGCACTTCCCTCGACACAGCCCTGCACCACCCAGGCTGGCTGCTACAGAACCACCACGCGCTCCGGTCCCGCATTTATTTAATGATCCATCCTTGGAAATCCGGGCTGCAATTCCCGGGTGCCAAACACAGGTGTGCTCCAGTAGACATGCAATGCACTTTTGGATTTTTTCCAAGCAGCAGCAAGAGAAGGAGGAGAATTAACTGGCTTGGCTCGACACCAGCCATGACCCCACCTGCACGGAGCAGCTGCGAGGTGCGGCATTAGCTCCTGACAAGTGGATTACTCACAGCAAGGAGACAATTCTATTACTCAGAGGAAGGAACAAAATATGTCACCGAAAGGTTTAAGGACCATGGAGCAAACATATCAACATTGTTTAGGAACCTATTTATGCATAGATGAGCCTAGTGGGATTCACCAAAGCACCTGCATAAGTTAGTCACCTAATTTGTACCAGCCATAAAGGTATTCAGAGCCTAATTGCTTAAGTGTTTTTGAAATTCCTGGTAGGCATGAGGAGACCTTTGTAAATCTGCTCCCCTGTGCAACCCGATTTTTATGGACAGAGACTATAAACACCGATGTACAAATGCCTATTCATGAAGTCACACAATTCTGATCAGTGGTTTAAGGATTATTTGCAGTGTTAGGGGTTTACGCGGGTTCAAATGAGTCCAGTCATAAATTTGTTATTAATCTGCACGTAAAATTTGGCTGCATGTTGTAACAATGCATGCACAGTTATGGTTTAAATATAACTTTGCCAGAATACAAATATTCCTCCATCTTTCAACTCCAAACGTGAAGGCACTCACCGAGACAGTGTGACTGCTCCTGTGTACTTGTAGCTGGGTTTTGATTTAAAAAGCAGGCTTTCCCCTTCACTGGTTACAGCTTTTTATCCCTTACGTGAACTAAATTCCTTTACAAACAACATACATCTTGTATGCAACACACTGAAAAAAAAAGAATCTCTCCTTTTTCATTGCAGAGATTTGTGTGGAGAGCCTGACTCCATTAATTTCAACTGGATTGACTCTACGCCATCTGTTTTCTGTGCAGCTGCTTTATTGTGGGAAGCGAGGAAGACAAGAAAGCACCCTTCTAAGCTCTACCGATGACATCCAGAAATAAGAATATAATTGGTGGAAAACCTTCTGAAGTCTGCTGCAATCACAACAGTCAAAGGGATTAGAGCATGATCTAAAAGAATAGATGCAGATTAGGTTTTTTTCAAAAGGGTTTGAAACCTGCCTTCAGACTCTTTCCAGACCTTCATCCCTTAGAAGTAAAATAAACAAGGCCACTGGCATGAGAAGCAATTAAACTTGAATTTATACAAACTGGTGTTTCTCACCCTTGCAGCATATGGTAGACAGGTAATAATCCATCAAACAGTGGTGTTGGTGCAAGTAGCAGCCAGGTGACACACTAACATCTGCCCACTGCACACAGAAGGGCAGTGCCTTGATTTGAGAGGAACAAGCCTGGTTTTGCGTCATCCTAATCCCTTCTCTTACCCAGTGACGTTGTTGCTATGTCTGCCCAGCAGCAAACACACAGAGTTCCATGCAGAACAGAAGGGAATACAGCCTCCCAGTTTCTGGAGGGTGATTCATTTCTAAACCAGCGCTGGGAAAACTATCCCCCAAAGTGGCTGCACAACCACACAAAGGATGTGCCCAGCTCATTACATGTAATACATCATTACCATGCACACACGCTTGGTTTTGGTTTTTATTCATGCCTGGTTAAACCTGGGGCACCATACTTCTGTCAAGCATACTGAGCACTAATAAAAGGGCCTATTCCAGGACTATCCTCAGCATCACTCATTCCATGATCTAAACCCCACTGCATCTTCATCTTAATACTGCCAGTAGCTTCGGTCACATTTGTAAATGCGTTCTCGGTCCCAGAAACAATTTATTTGCGCTTGAAGTCGTTGTGATAAGAGCGCTGCCTTTGCAGGATTAACCGATGCTACCCATGTATTTATGACTTGGGCAACTTATTTTTCCAGCTTTAATAAATAATGAAGTCCGGATGGTTTTTCAAGTCGGTTTTTGCCCTCCTGGAGCCGCAGCACGAGCCGGAACAGAGCTCTGATACCAGTCAGAGGCAGAAGCTCATTCCTCTGCCTAAGCAATTCTCAGCAGAACGCACCAACCACATAATAGAGCCCTGCTGCTATAAATACAGCACCAGCCTGGCGAGGAGCGGGGTGGGAAGTGCGGGCGGCGGTGCCGCAGCTCCCACCACGCCGGGTGTCTCTTGGAAGGCTCCCATCCCCTCCGAGGTGCCGAGCACCCTCTGTTCCTGTCTGCGTCAAACCCTGCTCGAAGCGGGGCCCTTAAGGGAAATGAAGCTTGACATGTAGATAATACCTTCATAAACCAGACAGCAGCAATTAGCTGAGGACGCACCCTTCCCATACAGGGCTGTCAGATCTGCTGCATGCAGCGAAGCTGAGGATGGATTTTGCTGTTGTTGAGGAGCAATGATTACAATCTTTGTCTACCACACATTCTGAGGGAAGCAATCCTTTTCTTGTGAGCAGGACGGTCATTGTGACTTACAGCAACAGATCAATAGAGAGGTGGGAAACATCCCCCAAGAACCTACATGTTCACAAAGGCATTTTCCAAAGGTTTTTAATTTTCACTCTTACATTTTCTGTGCTTATTGTCTCCACAACTTCGTGGTCAATAAGCTTACACTGGTGATGGCCTAACAACCACCCTGCTCCCCCAAGACAGCCATCTGTATGGCGCTGCTGGAGCTCTTTAAACAATTTTGTTTGGTTTTCAGCTGCAGAGACTGTTGATGAAAGACTGAAACTCTTTTCTGAAACTTTGTCCCTGAGGTGCACGAAGCCCTGCGTGACCCTGTCAGGCTCGTTCAGCATAAAAGCTCCCTCCTCTCTGCAGACTCCAGCAGCCAGCGATTAGCAGAACAAAATACACCTCTGCCGACAAGGCCCTGCTACCTCCTATTTCAGACTTTCACAGTTTCCAGTGCAATTATCTCAACTTTCACCAGGAATGGTGAAGTCCTCTCGGCTCAGTGGAGGGGCACAGAATTAAAGCAGACTGGAGCAGAGTGAAGAATTCAGCCTGAGCCTTCCCAAGCCTCTCTCTCACACCACACCCAGACAACACCCTCTGAAGTGGCACAGCACCTGAGCACAGCCCACCTGGACATTTCAGACTCCCTAGGCAGACTTAAACTGCTGCCTTGGGAGAAGGGAATTTTTACTTTCCCGTGCTCATTTATTTAGCCATTTTATACTTAATCCTAATCTACCAGTATTGAAAAAAACCACATGTTTGAGGGAATGGGACTTCAGCCCTGAGTGCTTTAAAATGCTTGTACCACAGATATTTACACGTTGTACATGGCAGAGTAATACTATATTTAACTCAAACATTACAAACCCAAAGTGTTTCAGGCACTTAAATGTGTGCCTCAAAGCACTGTAAACACCTCATAAAAGCAAAATTCCCCAGTGTTGGCAAATAAAGAAGCTGCAGGGAGAAAACAAAGAACGCACAAAGAAGAATCATTGCAAGATAACAGCAAATGAATAAAACACAGCTGAAATTGTACCACAGAAATTCAGTGGCCTCTTTTAATGGGGCCACTTTTAATAGTGTCTTCCTTGCCTGCCTACCCCAGTGGACCAGGCTCCATTCTTAATTATACCGGTATAAATCCAGAGAAACTCTATCAAAAGTCTGAGCTCACAAAACCACGTCTGAGAGCCAACATAACTGCTCTTCCCATCTATCTCCTCCTTTTTCTGGTTACAGACAGCACAGATATAGATAGTTCATACTCAAGCTTTCAAAACCTTTGGGGCTACATGACTCCAGAAGGAATATTAAATTTAAGCAACAGCATGAGGAATATAAGGACTATGTGTTTAGCCCAGAGACTGGGCAAAAACAGGAAAGGAAAAAAGCCAGACCTTTGTCCCACCTCCTGTCCCAGAACCCCTCCATTGCTACCTCTGAGCTGCTTTGCCGTCATCAGGCCAGGCACTGCTAATGTTGCTCCACGAGAGTTGGATGACTGGAGGATGAAGCTGCATGTCCTGCCATGCTTGGAGGGAGGAAAGCTGCTTCCCTGGGAGAGCCACGATGCCAACTGGGGCAGGGGAAGGTGTTGGAAGAGGTCAGAGCCAACGAGGGCTGAGGCACAGCTGGGATCAAAGCTGGGATTGGCACAAAGACCAGTCCCCAGGCTGCAGCAATCACACACCTGCGGAGCCTCCTCCTAATGTAAGATCTGATCGACCCCCAAAGGCACCCAAACTCCCTGCAGCGAGAGAAAGAAACCTGCAGGACAGATCCTGCTGGGGAGGAGGCAGCGGGCAGAGAGGAGATGGGTTTATAACCTCTCTCATTTCCACGCTGGATCCTTCTGGATTTTGGCTCCAACAGTTGAGGCTCTTTTTGTGCCTGCAGTGTTCTCATGAGCAGGCAGATACCACAGAATTACAGATTATTCTGGCTTGGAAGGGACCCTCAAAGATGATCAAATCCAACTCCTAAGTGAGTGGCTCATACAGGGATCAAAGCCACAACCTTGGCATTATCAGCACCATGCTCTGACCAACTGAGCTCATCTCAGGGTCCCCTCAAACTTGTGACCAGCTTTGGGAACCCCTCACAGTACATAAATGTGGATTAGTGGCATTGAACACTAACTAAAATATGTGCATGTGTATATAAATATATGAATTTATGTATGTAAACATATACATAAATGCATCACATGCCTATGTAGGCTAATAATTTTGATATATTTTCCCTAAAGCTTTGATCCGACAGAGCAAACAAGCAGAGGGAGAAGATCACGTAGCCCTGTGCTGTGTGTACACACATCCTGACAGTGCATTTTAGGCATGTTAACTTTGAGAAAAACCCTTGCTGCAACATGGATGGGAACAACACTCCAGAAGTGTTTACCCATGGTTACAAGGTGCCTGTGTCTCATGCAATACAGCAGCATTTCCCAGCTCCTGGGAGCTCCTGCAGGAGAGAGGTTTCCATCTGGAATCATCAGAATCTGTTTTAAGCCAAACTGACTTGATCCGAAACATTTGCTTAGTAAGTACAGCTTTGGTGGCTGTAGTGTGCATATTAAAGAGGCTGCTTTATTATTACAGTGGCAATAAAAGCAATGAACAGGCTTTATGGGCAAGAAGAAATGCATAAAGGCTAGTACATCTGGACTTTGAATAATGTATGAAAACCAAATTTTAAGGCTGGCTTGTAAGATAAATGCAGTCCCCAAAAGTAACTGGAATTGTCTGATCATTCTGGCTCATTGATCTTCAAGGGGTTTAGTGGAAATACTCTGGTCCAAGGTACTGCCTTTCTCCATCAAAGCTCCTCTGAAAGAGTCAACATTTCACTGAATTTCAGGCTGCAGTGAGACTATCACAGACTACCCAGGCAGCTCTAAATTCTTCCACACAGCTTTCAGAAAGTGAAACATAAGCAGAAGTGAGAAGCCACTTTTTGGTCATGCAGCCAAGGGCCAAATCTATGATGCTCTGCCCCTGCTCCAGGCTGCCCAACACCTGTCCCTGCCTCAGAGGTAACTCCTTCTTTCAGCTGGTGACACATGACATGCAAAAATAATCGGGACGTATCACCTCCCTTCGCCACCTTGAGTTCCGAGTGCCAGTGGGAGAGGAAGATGGATCCCTGTTTTCCAGCAGGATGCTCCAGCTCCAAGTTATTGCTCAGAAAGGGGCAGTGCTGCCTTTCACCCACTGGTTACTTCTCTGGGGGCAGCAGGAGTCCCTTCTTTAGCTGTGGGGAGCAGAATGGAGCAATCCTGGAGCTAACCAAGGCAGAGCTGCAGCTTGGAGTCAGGGCTCTGCCAATAACAGGAGCTTTCCCTTCCTTTACCAGCTACACTGTTGTGACCACTATGTTGGGGTTTAAAACCAAATCCTCTCCCTCAGCTGATAGTTTTGTGTCAGTGGTGAGTAGCTAGAGGAAAGCAGTGGCGATAGCAAGAGGCAAACAGCTAAAATTCAGTGTTTGGGGTCTTCCCTGCAGCTCCCATTACACTGTGCACAAAGGGTGTGGTCAGTGCTAGGATCTTACACAGGGCACTGGCAAACCCTCCCAATCCTGAGCCCTTCCATGCTGCTGGAGGTCCTCTGTGTTAGTTTTTGGATCTGTGACTCTACAATTTTCTCCCCACAGTGCCTGGAGGGTACAACAGCAGCGTTTTGCTGGCACAGGTGCTAAGAGGCTGCCAGACTTGCATTTACTGATAGCAGTCCAATGCTGTGGATTGCAGGTGTCCTGGGATTAGTCATCCATGCTTATCCATTCCTTGGGCTTTCATAAGCCATGCTCACATTGCTTAGGTCCACATCTAGAAAGGAAAAACAGCAATTAATGGAAAGAAAGCCTAGAAGTCTCTTTTGCAGTGGCTAGAGAATAAGGTTTATAAATGTACTTTAGAAGCAAGTATTTAACCTGGAGACACTTCACAACTGGTAATTGCCAAAAGGAATCTCTTCATCCTCTAACCTGTGCTGCTCACTGAATCAAAGAATTCAGTGACTGCCTCAGTAAAGGTCAATCAAGCCATGGTCAGGCACTAAAACCAAACCAGGAATGGACTTCCAACAGTTGGCCATAAATACAAAAATCACAGCCCCTTGGGTCGCCAGGGATGTAAATGGAGTTGATTGTACTGGAGGGCTTTAACTCCTTGAAGTTTTTGCTTCTAATGAGAATGAAGGGAGTGTGGCAATGCTGGGTGTGTGGCTGACAGTACTGCTTCCCTCACTTCTTCCAGATCACTCGGATGAAAACAGCCATCAATTATCTTGTCCTCCCTGCTACCAACTGGAAGCAGCACATCTGAGAAGCACCTGATGCCTTTCTGGCAGATCCGTGGCGCTGTGTGCTCCGTGGACCTGCTGTCAAGGCCCCGGACGTCAGCAGAAGCATCTGTGAGAAAGTTTGTCTGCAATTCCTGAGCAAAGAACTGTCCTCGTGCTCCAGCTGGGGATGGGAGGTGGCTGTGGAGAGGTGAAGGGCAGCGGGAGGGCAGTGCTGCTGTGGGGCTGGTGGGATGCAGAGGGACATTAGAGGGTGTGCAGAGGACCCTCTCAGCAGGGTTAACTTCTGGGGGTTTCCCAGTTGCAATATGTGCTGCCATGGCACCCTCGCAGTATTTCTAACCACCCTCAGGGTGCTGCGGGTGCCTGAGGCACTGGGGATGGTGCCAAGCTGCTGCTCATCCTCATGCCAGCACCTGGGCTGTTGGGGAGGAAGGGGTGGAGAGGTGCAGAAACGGTGAGATTGCTTTATAAATTATTGCCTGGCTTCAGCTGACACATTTCAAGCTTCAAAAGAGGCATAAGCACTACTCATAGGGTTTAAACTGTAAATCCTTAAAAAAAAAATCCTTGAAAACCAAAGAAAGACAACGCCAGGACCAAAACTTCCCTCACTTCATTTATATTTTACAATAGTTCAGCTTGTCAGTAGATATAATTTGTGATTCCTGCTCAGAAGATGCTCAGAACTGCCACAAAACTGCCAAAAGACACCAACTTTTGTTTTATTTTGTCCTTGCTGCTCCATCCCTTTAGAATGGGCCAACAATAAACTATATTTAATGTAAAGTATTAAAAGTGAAGTTCTCCCCAGGCTGATACTCAGCGCATGGACTTTCAGGTCTTCATGGTCATGTTATAAATCAGCTGTGAATTAAACCTCTGTCACAACACGGGATAAAATGGCTCTGCTGCTTGCTGCTGTTGTTACATACAGTACAGTGTAACACCATCAGTTTCAGATTGAATTTCCTGCCTTGCTAACAAGCGTTTCCCATTCGGGAATGCTGCCCACTAACAGAGATACTTTGATACAAGAGCTCACACAAACAGGTGCCGGGTGCTGAGATTTTTGTTGTTCACAGTTTAATAGATTGACAGATTTTAGGTTCATTAGATCACCGTAGCTGATTTCCTCCGTACCACACATTTAGAGTCACTTTAGAGAACAGATTCTTCGAGCTGTTGTAAGTGCTCCTTATAAATTATATGTTCAACACATGTACCAAAAAAAAGAGAAATAAAAAAGAAATTAAAAATACAATTGGCTGGGTGCTCAAAAGGAAATGTCAGGGGAACATCACAGTTTATCTGTTGCTAAGTGTGAAGACCCCAGTACGTGGGAACACTGTAAGTTGCCACATGCCTGCACAGACGTGCCAAATGTGTTTCCTGCCAGCCACTGGTTGCTTAAAATTTTTGCTGAAAATATCTGGGGCCAAATTTCCATTAAAAAATCAAAAAATCCAAGAGAAAACTTTGAGGAATGCTGCATGTAGAAAAGAAACTGTTAATTTTAATAACCGCTGCTATCTCCGTTATATTCTCATGACATAAGAAAATGCAGTTCAGTAATTTTTATTGTCTGGAGACAGTGAGGAGCAGCATCTCATATCACCACATCCTGGCTCTCATTCCCTTTTTCTGCTGGAGCAGTGCCCTGGTCTGTATAAAATAATATAGATCAAGTGAAGATTCAGATTTGAAATTATTTTCTTGTCAGAAAATGTCCCTTCACCAAAATGAACCAGGTTTCATGTGGAAACAAGGGGTTTTGGTTTATTTCTGCTGGGTTTTAGCTGATTTCCGAGGTGCTGATGTGCCCAGTTTGGCATCATGGGAGCAGCTTCTCACCCACAGAAAACCCCGGGCAGGAATCCCTGCTCACCCATCAACCTGAAGGCCTTGTCTCCAGAAGGATTCCTGTGATGCACATCCTGGAGGAGCCTGAAATTCTGAGTATCCAAATCCTGGGTGCCCTGACTCAGATTTCGGGGTCTCTCCCTCCTCTGCCAGCCCAGATTGCTCCCCACAGCCTGGCTGTTCCCTGCTGCCCTGGGACACGAAAGTAACACAGTTTTTTTATTTTTCCAAATTAATTTCTCCAGGATTTTCCTTCTGTCAGAAACTGTCATATGCTCCTTGGTTTTGTTCTGATTTTGAACAGAATTTTTTAAACTACCAGGATGTAGAGAAGAGGATTTTCCAAGCTTACACCATCTCTGCCTTTGATTTTTAAAAGCACTTGCTCACATCTCTTCACACTTAGCATGGTCAGTCTTTTGTTTTGCTGTATTCTCATTGTCTTGCTTTTCCCCATTGCATCCTGCTTCCAATTACGATTTAAATTAAGCTCAAAACTCTATCCCAAACACAAAGTCTCCTCTTGCCCTCTACACTGCTTTCATTTCCCTCAACCCCCAGGTTTTCTTTTGTTTCTTTAGCTGCAGAATAGCCTCACAAATCAGCCTGCAGCTGAAATTCAGTTCTTTTGGATGTGTCTCCTCTTCTGTTCTGGGGACTCTTGGATCCCCTGCTTGCCTCTTGCTCCCAGTGTCAAATCTCCAAACTTTCTTGTGAGCACTTATTTCTCGTGGAGGGAAAGAAAAGAAAGTCAGGCAAAGGCACATGCTCTGGAATAGGTCATTCTGTTAGCAGAAACTGATGGCAAGAATAAAAATAAATCTCATAGCTCTGACAGTTACTCATTTTAAAAGGACTGATGGGAGACAAGCATAAAAAACAAAAGCCCAAAAGCAGATTTGAGCAAGGGGGCAAGAAGCATAGATCTAACAACCTAATAAAGCCTCAGCCAAAACAATTTGAGAGAGGAGAGAGCTCCAGCAGAAGGGAGCATATGTTTGACTCAGCCTGATTAGAAGAAATAAATAGAGGTGCAGCCATCCTGGGAAGGAAAACTTCCTGAGTCAGCAAACACAGACCAGCCCAGGGGTGAGACTATGAGAGAGGAGCACAAAGCTCTCAGTAACCTCGTAAATGGTGTGTGCTTAATTCGGGCAGGCTCGTTTCAAGAAAAGAAAAAGTAAAAATAGACACGATCCAGAGAAACACCCAAAAAAAGGGGAAAAAGATGAAAGTAAGTGGAGCTTCAGTAAAAGGAGGCATTCAAGATTTATTTGTTTCTATAACAGGAGAAGAAAAACAAGAGGAGGCTATCTCACCAAATAAAAGAAGCTACAATGTAGGCTGGTCAGATGATCCTGTTCAGCATTGCCCACAACAAGGTGATACTGAAAATGATGGTACTTTCTCCTATAATGTGTAATTAGTCTGTGCAGCACATTGCAGCTGGGTTTAAGGGGAATTGTACATTGGGATGGACCAGCGCCGTGACCAGGAGTTACACACACACTCATCGATTTCAGTCCTACAAAATCAGCACTCTTGTATGTTTTCAGAGCTTTTTCCCCGCCCTTGTTTTCAAACAAGACCTGGATGACCATTAGGATGTTAATGAATTGCAAAGTAAAACAATTCATTAGTCCGGAGGGAAGGTTAATAAAATATAACCCCTTCCAGTGCGTGCTCACCACATCATCAAACCCAGGGCTTAAAACAGGCACATCTCAGAGTACTGAAATGCTGCTGATCGAGGCTGGAAGAAAGATTTCCACTAATGGATTTTGGATCAGCCTTTAGAAGGAAACAAAATGATCACATTTAATGGCAAGAACCAACCACCAAGCAGGTGCCAAGGGTAGGAGAGTTCAGGTAAACCTGCCAAGGCCAGTGTGCCTCAGTGCACCCACCCCTCTGGGAGCTGCTCACCACAGCTGGACTTGTCCACTTAAAAGTGAAAGTGGTGCTTTTAAGTCCATCACAGGACAAACTGGTGCTATTTTGCTGTAAAAAGACATAAAAGGCAGATGAGTGGTTTTGCAGGGGACTTTTTTTGTGCACATGGGCTTGAGGACACCCAGTAATGGCTCTCTGCAGAGTTAAACTGCTTTTGTGCCCCGTGAAAGTTTTGAGCTTGTCAGCTGTGCACTCAGAGCAACCCTCATTTCTGACTTAAATCAAGGTAAAGCAGAATTGATGGATGTGAGCATCAGTTTAAACTGATGTAAAATTGATATGAGCAGAAGGGCAGATTATTCCTAACATATTGGATGGGAGCAAGAAGGATGAGTTCAACACCAGTTCTGTCCCAAGCCTTGTGGAGTTGATCTGAATGGTTTAGAAGTGTCTCCAGAAATTATAAAACACATAGATGAATAATTATAAGTCATATTCATTTCTCTTTCTAGAGTTTCAGGATTTTTCTGGGTTTTTGCTATTGTTTAGTTAAAAAGCAGTTTTTGATAGCATATAACTTTTTATATGTATATATGATATTTACACAAAGAATGAAAGCCATTCAAAATAAAAATCACCCTAAAAAATATAAAAAGTATATCCCAAGTTTACAACTGGATAAATAAGGTATTTAAAAACTGTAGGGGAATCATCTGCAGCTAAAGCACCACCTAAAAATGTAATTCCCTATTCTTTTTAAAGTCAGCTTCAGCTAGCCCTTAAAATTTCTATAAAGCACAATTCACAATTCAGGCTTTTGCTGAGATGTTAAATTACACTTTCAAAATATTTAAGATTCATTTCCTACTAAGTGCCAAACTACATCTCAGGAAAAAAAGATGTAAATTCATAGTGAGAATTTAAGTAGTGCATTCCATAAGAGAACAGCAGAGTGCCACATTTCTTTTATAGTGACACATTAACCTCCTCATAGCAAAATGTTGAAAGGAAAAAAATCCCTTCACTCCGCAAGACCAAAAAGCCTTATTTTCCCCCATTACTGTTTGCATTTTTAGGATTCCTTTAAAGAAAAAAGCTTAATGCATCCATGGGAGGGGGACTAGATGATTTTCATCCCAGACTTCTGAGGGAAATGGCAAAACAAACTGCAGGTCTGGCAATTTTTCTGCTCAAACCGGTACAAGACCAGTGTGACTGGAGAAAAGCAAATAAAGTATCATGGATGAAACAGGAGGTGCTTTTATTTAACCCAGGACAGCAAACCACTGGTTGTTCAGTCGAGTTTGGTATGCAGGGTAATTTGGGTTGCTACCAAGGAGAAAGAATTACTATGCTTAAAAAATATGTGTCTTTGTCACAGCAAACCCGAAAGATTCCCCGTTACTGGTACAGCCTCTGCGTGAGGTTCAGAGCTAATCTGGGTGGAAAAAATCATTTTCTTGAGTGGGAAACAGAAAATGCAACTAAGCTTTGCTAATAATAGCCCATGCCAAACTACCCTGATATTTTGTTTGAAAACAAATCCCCAAAAGCAATAGATTAAATAAGGCAAGGAAGTGCAGCGGATCTGATTTATCCCAGTGTCTCTGAAGCAGCCGGGATAAGGTGTTCTGGATGCTGGGAAAGTGGGGAGCTTTGAAGTGGTGCTGATTTGTCTGAATAAAAGCAGACATGTGAGGAGGAGGGAGACTAAAAATCATGCCTGCCATGGGTCCTGCTGAATTTTCCTATTAATGATACAGCCACAAGGCGAGGAGTGTGTGGATTATATTCCCTGGAGACACACGTCGGAAAGTGCTGCCAACATGGAATGTGGGAAGAGGGCTGGAGGACAGCGGGGCTGAAGGAGATGGAAAGAAATTCAACCTTCTGCAAGGACATGTACATGGAAATTAATAAAATCTTCAGCTAATAGCTAGAGGCTGCTCTTTTAAGTGCTTCATCCAAAGGCTTTCCCAGTGCGAGATGAGAGCTTGGTAGCGAGAGCACATTTGCCTGCAGCTGCCATGGCTGGCTCCTCTCCACCACCTTCTCCCTCTTGCCACATGGCCTCTCTCCTCTCATGTGGCCTGAAATAAATTTTTCTCATGATCAAAGCACAGTTTCCTCTTACCTTTACACCTGCTGTATTCCTCTTACATGACAGAGGTGAGCGAAGCATAAAGCTCCGTGTCCTTGCAGGCGGCTGAGGCTCCTCGCTTCGCAGGTCTGCGGGGAAGGGATCGCGATGTTCATTTTGTCTGCCATCCCTCACCTGGTGTCCCTTCCCTGTCTCCAGCCCCACTGTTTGCTGCTCTGTAACTCCAAAGGGCGAAAGGGAAAGTGGCTCCTGAGATTTACATGTGCCCTTCTGGAAAGGAAAGGATGTGGTTTTGCCTCTCAAACTCATGCAGGAACTCAGACACAGGTTTTCGCTACTCTAAAAGTAGGCTGTGGTTACAGCCTTCACTTCCTGCCCCATCTGTCTTCTAACCTTGGCATTAACAGCAAGCAGAAGTCTTTTACTCAAAGTTGACAAATTAATTCTGGAATGGGGTTATGGGCTCTGAATCCCGTTTTCACAGCATCTCCTACCTCATGGATGTGGGTCAATGCTAAACCGTGGATCTATGGAGGATTTCAGATACACCCCTCTCTTTAGTATTTCCTAAGGCAGGCTTAAGTGTTCCCTGCTTTACTCACTGCCTGCTTTGAATCTCATTCTGAGGCACTTAATCCTCTCCCTTCACCCCAGAGGGAATTCGGGCATCTCACTCAACTCTGTGAAATCTGCTCCTGGAACAAAGCCTGCAACCGCCAGGGATCGCATGCTCCAAACGCCTCTTTCTGTTTATGAGGCCGAGTTTTGGGTTCTAATGGCACCAGTCATCTGAGAGGGCATGGCCCAACCACTTGCATGACACAGCTCCAGCACTGCCTCAGAACCTCGTGTCTGGATCTTGATACAAAACTGTGGGCCAAGTACTTTTCTCCACTGGAAGCTGCTCATCAAATAATTTAGCCCAAGAAAGGTTCCTGAAAGGAACAACATCCTGAGGGGCAAAGGAGGAACAGGAGAGTTTATCTGTGCTAGAAACAGGTTTTATAGTCCTGAAATTATGTGACTTTTTTATTTCCCCCTGATAATTTCAAGTCTAAATACTGTGTAAACAAGGGATCCCTTGTAAATAAATTTAAGGGCTGGGTAGTGATTCTGCAGGTGTGTGAGAGAATTGTGCCTAAGCAGGAAAAGGAGGTTATTCCCTGTCAGACAATTTGGATCCTGGCATGGATTCCAAATTTAGGCAGTCAAACCACAGCAACATGAAATGCAGCTGGACAGGACAACAAACTTAGCAATACTTAAACCAGTTCCTTCCCCACAGGAAGGCAAGCATGTACCTTTCAAAGAGTGTAAAATTTAAAGTGGAAACCCATCACCAGCCTTGGACTGGGGTCTCAGATGATCCCACAGCATCACCCTGTCCAACTGCCCAGCACATATGGATCTCTATAGCTCGAAGGCCATGTTTTCCATGTCTGAGACTGGCAGCAAGGTGACCAAGTGCCCCTGTCTGCTGCCCCATCTCCCCCTCAGTAGCCTTCCTCTTCACACCCCTTTCACTGCGCTTCTCTTTTTGGAAATTACCATTTTCTCTTCAGGTATCTTTCACCCGTCACTAAGGTTTAACTGCTTAAACTTTTCCAGAGCAGCTACTCCACAAATGGTGCTCTGCCAAGTGAGAAGTGGGAGCTCTGCCCTGCCCTGGTGCTCCTTCCCGCTGCACCAGCTCTGGCTCCCGGCTGCACACCAGTGGTTTCCTGGCAGTGCACCCGGCTGCGTCTGTCATCCCACAAGCCCTAAGAATCATTCCATTTTTGTGGTTTCTGAATGCTGTTACAATTAATTCTCTGCCTTCCATAACATCTCCTTGTCCCTTAGTTAAATGGACTAAATTTAAGTGCCAAGAACCCAGCTGGGTGAATAGAGCAAGACTGAGATTGAATGGAGAAAATCCTGGGAGCTATCGATCCAGTTGGTTTCCCAACATATTCTACCATAGCCCAGGCTTTTAACACCACCCAGGAACACAAGGCCTGACTAATGGCCACTGCAATTCAGCACTGAAGTTTTGAAGAGTTTTATTTAAATGAATTTTCTTTGGCATTTTATTTGCAAGTTATAAAAAGCCTCTTTCTTGCTTCAGTAGTTATACTGTGTATATTCTCTTGGACTTTTGTACTCATTCTCTCTTGTTTGGAAGCCAAACAAATTTATCTCCAGCTTTCATCTACTTCAAAAAGGGATTTGTTTGCTGCTGTTATGTCTGCGGTACATATCAAAACCGTGCAGGCTTATCAAGTGTTAACAGTGTTTATCTCTAAATTTTGCAGTTGTTTTCAGATACACTGAAATGTGTTTTTCTCATGTTCAGCCATATTTCATTAAGAGAATGCTATGGCTTTTATAATCTTTGAGTGCTAGTTTTAAGATAGATGCATACGAATATCTGTCACATTTAATTATCTCCTCCATCAAATTCAGTAAGTGGCCTATTAAGAGCAAAATGACTGGTTCATACACTCATTAGAAAAGGGAGATTTCATGGTACAACAAAGAGGAAATGAAATTTTTATTTCTGACTCTACAAGAAAGAAAAGAGAAATCACAATGCTTAAAGAGGAATATTTAATCTCTTGTATGAGCTAAAAGAATCCAGAAGATTTGCTTTGTGCTATTGGTATGAGTTAAAGATCCTTTGATCACTGGTTCAAACCCAACTCTGTACATGGAGAATGAAAGTTATAATTAAATACCTAATAACTAACTGATGGTGTATATAAACAAGTTGTTTTCAGCCTAGTTTTCAATGCACAGGCCAAAAAAATCCACTTGGGCTCACTCCTCACAACACAAACCAGGCATGATTTTGCACTGTGATTACTGATTGGAAACGGTTGAACTCTGTGACAAGGCACCAAAGTAATTTTTCCTTTTGCTGTGCAGTCAAGGACAGCATTATATTCCCTGTCTGGACTTGACCTTGAGCAGCGGGGATGGCTGGCTGGCTTTCTCTCCACTCAGGAGCAGTTCTGTGATGGATTTCTGTGCACCACAAACAGCTCACTGGTGCCACAGAGGCCCTGGTCATGTTGCCATCGATTCTGACGTCTCTTCTGCTCACAGATGCTGAACTTTCGTGCCCAAGCGGGGCTGTGTGGTGGTGGCTGTCCCTGGAGCCCAGGTCAGAGGATTTGTGGCACCACCCCTTCTTCTCCACCTCTCCTTTCAGGGCCCTTCCTCTGGTTCCACAGTTCCTGCCTCCTCTGGAATTTAAGGTCTGAACCACATTGTACTTCAGTGACTGGGCCTTTTTTCCTCCCAGCACTTGCTTTGCCTCACCTCAGAATCTGCCCATGAATATGAAAAAAGAGGAGATAATGCCCATTTAACGGATAATGTCCATTTCATAGAAATCATAATTAAAGTTATTCATATTTTCAACTCCAGGTAATGTCAACTTCATCCCAAAGCTTCTTATGACTGACCCCAAAGAAGGACAGTTGGTTTACCACTTTATTATTTTTATAATCTGATGCTTCTCCAGGATGCTGACTCGTTCTGTTGTTTTCCTGCACTACGCTTCCTCTTCTGCTTTCCTTCCCTCTGGCATGCTTTTGGGAATACCCTGTGTTCCTCCAAACTCCCATCTTGCCCTTGCCAAATGGGATTCAGTTCAAGGACAGAGGAGGGACCTGGTCTGACAGCTGTGGACATGGCTTGAGAGGAGAGGCGTGGTGAGATGTGCAGTTCTGGGTGTGGGCGGGGGGGAAATAGACACCTTTAGCTTTATTTATTGCAATGAGACCCCTCCCTACTACATTTTCATTCCTTTTAAGACCTTGAAAAGTTTAGATGCAAAACTTCCATTATTATATTCATGCTCTGTGGTTTTGTGCACTACGTGGTAACACCTCCCCACTAATTGTCCCCATGCCATGAGCTGTAACAAAAATACAGCTAAAGATGGCCATTTGCACCCCCATCCTTCTTTTCTACTCCTGTTTTCTTCTCTTCCTCCTGGTCTCCGTGGCCCAGTAATCCCCATCTGTCCTTCTGCCCAGTCCCTTGGCATCATACTGCAGGTTTTTCTGCAGGCAAATAAACTCACTTTACAATTGAGGCATCTGGGCTAACTGGATCAAGCAGCGGTTCTGCTGCTGAAAACAGTGAATACAATGTTTCATCATCAGCAGCAGTAAAGTGTGTTTTCATGTCCTGGGTTTGCTGCTGTGCTTCGGAGTGGTGGATTTATAACCTTAGAAGATCGGGATCTGAGGATGTACATATATTATCTACAAGGAGCACAGCCATCTGTAGTAACAGGGAGATTTTTCTGCAGATAGCTCATAGTGTGAGCCTCATAAAGGTTTCATGTAACAAAGCTGCGCCAGGCTTTAAAGCCAGATCTCAATACAAGTCCTAATTTATATTTCACATTTAAATAAATGGCCAGATTTTCAGAAGTGTTAGTGAAAAAGTTTGTCTCTTTTGGGCTCATGAGCCGGGTTCAGAAGTGAGAATATGAAAGACGTGCACATTTCCTGGGAAGCAGAGCTTGATTGCAAGAGCAGAAGGGCTGCAACAGGCAAGTACACCCCAGCTCCTTCCCATTTCCCTTTGCTTCTCCTCTGTGTAAAAATCCCCAATGCTTGGTTGGCGCACAGAAAAAAGTATGTGGAAAGGTTCAAGTTTATAAGAAAACTGTTCTACTCTCTCTATCATTTTTTTTAGAAAAACCTCAACCAACCAAAACCAACAAAACCGACCCCCAAAACCTAATTAAAAAAACCCCTACCAAACCCCATGAGGCTGTCTGACATCTTTATTTTTTTTCCTAAATACAGTTCTAACTGTCCAAAAGAAATCAAACTACAATAGTTTAGGCAGAAAACCTACCTGCTGCTTGCCCTGATAAAGCAATACCTACGTGCTTGCAGGTGTTCCACAATCTGCTTGGAAAGTCTGTGAAAGAAGCATCACGGAACATATTTAGCTACTAAGAGGGAGAAATCACTACATTATTTCATTTCTTTATTGTTAGAATATTTGATTATTTTGCAAGCCTTTCACCATATGTTGCTAATTGACGTACAACGGATGTGTGCTCTGTTGTCTCCATTAATTTGTAGAAGCGAAATATTTTGTTTTCCACTTAAACTCACTAAGATCCAGTCTGAAAAAAATCCATAATTAGGCTCATACTGTTTGTAGAGTGCAGCAAGGGCATCCTGGCACTGTCAGCTGGGGAGGAGGAGGAGAAGGGAGAGAAGAATGAACTGCGTGAGTGAAATCTGCAGGCAGAAGAGATATTGGCATGAGCAATTACACTTTGCAGAGTCCCTCAGCTAACTGTGCTTTGGGAAAGGGAAAATCAAATAAACTGATAATATACCTTCCTGTAATGAAGATTTTGCTGGAAACAAATCAGCCCAGCTCAGAGGAGGGCAAAGGACTGGAGCTCTTGGGAGCATCCATCGCCTTTGGCACTGGTTTGTGCCAGAAGGACCTCACAAAACCTCACCCCAGCCAGCCCAGAATATCTTTCCTGTGTGCGTTAACTCTGGTGACCGTCTGGTGTTAATTTCCAGTGTTAATTCCAGTGACTGTCCTGGATGGTGCTGCCTGCTCCTGATGTGCTGTGGAGCAGAAATCCTAAAATGAGTCAGACTTCTCAGCCCCTTCAGAAGATTAATTGGCGTGAGGTTGACCAGTCATGGTCTCCTCCCCACTCCTTTTGCCCAGTCCTCAGAGCAGAGGGGAGGCTGGAATGCACAGCATTGCCAGGGAGCCTCAGGGAGCTGCTCTTTTCCTTCCCTTAAATCATGGTGATTTAATGGCTAGTTTAAAAGACCACAAGTCTGGGCTGCCAAACTGTTACCCAAGCTCCACTTTTGCCCTCAGCACTCTGACTTTCCGCCACACATCTCTGGAAAACCTGAATCCATCCTCCATAAGAAATTCAATATTGCTATTATGTTTCAGGGCCTCATTAACATGAGTAAAATCCTCTTGTGAAAGGCACCGTAGAGCGACGGGATTTTATCTTTTCCCTTTCTAGCAGTGATTACTTTTCCATCCCTGTCATTCAGTGGAATGAGCTTCACATTTATTTAGAACCTGAGAATTCGGATTTACTATGCAAAAAACTCTGCAGAATTGGCAGCCCACATTTCTTCTAGGGGACCTCCAGTGAATGCTTGCAGGCACTACACCACCTTCTCCAATACAAATTCTGGGTCATGTCCAAAGTCCTTGTAAATTATCATTGTCTTTTTATGCCTTAAGAGCAGGAAGTAATCAGTGGTCTAAAAAAAGGAGAAAATTGACCACCTATCTCTCTGACTAGATATACATCCAGAAAAAGAACTGAACACAGCAAAGCAATAACAGAAGTTGATCAATCTTAGATGCTGTGGCACTCACAGATGTATCCTCCCAAAGATGAATTTTCTGTCACAAGTCCAAACCACTAAAGCATGAGGAATAGCAGTAGCAGATACCGCTGATTGTAAGAAGCAGGAGACTCTGATAGTTATCTAAATATCTCATAAAAAATGATTATTTTCTGTCTCCAGGCTTGCCTTCCAGGTAGAAATGGAATATTGCCTCTAAACGTTATTAAGCAACAGATGGGTCTGCACTCCAGATCAGCTTTCCCTCCAATAGCAGCAAAGCTCTTCATCATTGAAATGCTGAACATTTGCCTGAAACTCATGAATTACTACAAACCAGCTCTGCTCAGGACAGGGCTATGTCAGAGATCTCCAAGAAATAAAACAAAAAGCACCAAACTATGGCCCTGTAAAGCTACCCAGACAGATTTTTTGATTGTAGCACAAAAATACAGTTTGAATTCTTGCTAATTTCTCTAAAGCAGAGTCAAATCAGCTCAAGTTCGTGGCAGCTGAAGGACACTGACTGACTTAGGGGCAATAACATGCAAACAAAAGAAACAACTGTTGTAGCTGGCACTTTTGCAGAAGTTTTAGCTGTGCCTTCACAGCATGACTGGCACATCTTTCAGATATGCTTGTCCTGGCAGAGAAGGCAGAGCCTGGTTTTCCTTGGCATTGCCCACAGCTGGTGACGTGTGGCACGAGGAAGGAGCAGAGGGAACAGGCTCCTATCCTGGATCATGGGGGTTGTGCTGCTGCTGCTGCACTGAAAGCAGTGCTGAGGCTCCCGTTGGCTGGGTTGCATCATCATTAACCAGCACCAAAATCAGACAAAACGTGCAGATTCCCTGAGTCCTCCTCAGTTTGTTGTTCAAAACCCCTCTCTCTGTGCTTCAAAAGTAACTAAAGTCTTCACAATTAAATATGGCAAACAATGTCTCCTGATAGATGGCTTTATACCTGTTTTAGAGAGGACTGTGCAGAGGCACACTTAGTTCCTGTTCCAAACGCTGTGGAGATTAATGGAGAAACTGCAGCTGGAATGAGTAGGTGTCACACCTTTTCCTCAGTGCATGGTATTTCCATTAGCCCATTCTAAATCTGCAAATTGCTGAATCAGGCTTTTGTCAGTCCATGAAATGGCTGCAGCTCCTCCATCACCAGAGAGGAGGTCAGCTCTCACACACTTCTCTCAGGAGATGAGGATAACAGAATTTGGGCTGTTGTAACAATGTACTGCATCTTTTGATTTACAGTACATCCCACCTGTACTGTAACATTTTTGTTTTGTTTCATGACAATTTCTGGGACTTTCTTTCCCATTTTCTGTATAATCACCAGGTTTCTTTTTTCCCAGTATTGTACAGTAGAACACATTCAATTTACTGGTTCCTCACTGTCAGCAGTACACCTCAGTTTCCAGAAGGAAACCCTACTGCATGTGTCATTGGAGGGGAGAGTTTTTGGTCTCTCAAGTTATTCATGCACTTAAAAAAAACCCAACCTGTCTGAAATCAAAAGGGTACGTTGTCCCCCATGCTCTGAAATTCAATTTTGAAATCAATGGGGCGATTGATTTAAAGTTCAAATTGAAAGCAAAGTCCTGAAGCTGCTCAAAATCCTGGCAGTACGTCAGCCCAAGCCAGGATGTTTTAAGGGCCTCATTCATCCCATGGACATTTTGTGCTGGACAATCCATTACGATTTTTGCTGTTCTGTTCTTCTCATAAAACCATCAGGACTCTCACCTTCTGTCTGTGTTTAAAAAAAAAAAAAAAGAAAAAGAAAAAAAATCAGATTTTTCCAGTTAAGTCATTCTTTGGCACTGGGAACACAGGAAGTAATTTCTCACTGTCAGCTGGGAAACCATTAAGTTTGACTGGGTCAAGCCCTTAATCCCTCTCCAGCATCACTGGTCGCATTACCACCATCACAGCAGGGCTCTATATAGGGACAGGATGGGGGGATGCTGCTAACACAGCCTTTCTCTCCATAAAAGTGGCCTCAGACAACTTTGCTTCCAGTTCTTAGACCCTAGGGCAAGATTACACCTTTTTGTCCCCAGTACTTGGTAAGAAGAGGTTGGAAGAAAAAATACAATTTTCAAGTCCTAAGAGCAAATGTTACTCACTGAGATACAGTGTCAGGTAAATAAATGCACAGTCTGCACCATAGAAAAATAACTTTGAAAAGTTGCAAAAAAAGAAACATTTTGACTTGTAGGGTCCGTTTCAGGTCCTGTTATTTCTGTAGTTTCTTCGCCAGTAACTCGGATCCCACCAGCTGAGACTGACAGTGTTTTACACACCACAGATTTTAAATATCAAAATGACAGTTTCTCACATGTTGTTGTCCATCAGTATGAGCCATGATTGCTGTTTGGAGAAGATGTGATTGCCAACCTGTGGCTGGTGTGATTGCTCTTTGCAATCTGCTGTTCCTGAATGATTTTTTGGGGGAGTGTGGGGGAGGTAAGCGGCTGGGCTGGAGCGCACTTCCCATATAAATGTTTCTGTCCTGGTTTCTCACGGTAGTGCTTATGCAATTACAGCGTGCTCTGTGTGCATTTTGAGCTATTGGTCTCTTTTAAATATTTTTATACCCATTCTATACCCATTGGCTAATCTGATAGCTGTTAAGACCCTGTAAGTTTCCTATAGGTAAACAGGGAGAAGAGACAATTAGTATTCCCATTGAGATAAGGCTTACCAGTGGTCAGGAATATTTTCCCTGAGAAGTTTAGCTCTTCAGAGGAACAGAAATTAAAAATCCTTTTGTACTTGATGAAAAAAGTGGTATTAAAAAGGAATTCACACAGCAGCTGTGATTTAAGACAGTTGCACGGAGCTTCATTGGTTCCACTGTGCACAGACCTATTTATTTCCAGACATTGTCTTGGATAGAGTATATATGCAAACTTTGTTCCACCCTCCGACATAACCATATATCTGCAGTGAAAAGCCTGGCTGTAATTGCTGGAAGAACACAGAAGTTATTGGCTCTTTAGTCTGCCTAGTCCAGAGGAAAATGATCCTGGGGAAAATTCTTCTAAACCTTATTAGTGGCAGTTGACTTATGACCTATATCACAGTAATTTTGACTTGATATGAATAAAATCAATTGTGTTTCTCTGCAGTGTAACTATCCACTTTCACATTATTTGCATATCTAATCTGGTTTTGGATTGAATTTAGCTTTTGTCCTTAGTGATATTTCATTTTGGTTAGTGCTGCTATGGATCACGCTGTGCTTTCTTTTATTTTGTATCAGCATTTAATTTGTCGCCTTTCAGATCAATTGATTGTGACTTCATTAAGTGAGGGGGCAAATATTAGTAACAGATGCATTTTTTCCTATCTCCCTGGCTTTGTTTCTCTGTCTCCCTCTGTCCCTTCCAGAGGGTTTCTCTTGCCTCCACTTTACATGGTCTGTTCTGTTCCTGTCTCCCTTTAAGCAGGAGCTTCTCCACGCTGCTAATCACTTTTATTGCCTACATGTGCACATTGTGTCTTCTCTCAAACAGGGTGGGCAAGTTCATAAAATTGTGCAGGGGAGAGCAGGAAAGGGATGTTGTCGAGCTGACATTAATGAAGAATCTCATAGGCCAGTGGTTCCAATTCAAGCTACAATGTCACAGCTGAAACAATGTCAAGACCCATTTCACAACCTATTACAAAAGAAAAAACACACAACAACAAAAGCTCATAACCCTTTGGATGTTGCCCTGAGACCCATTCACACTGACAGGTTCTGCAGGATATTGGATGTTCTCATCTCACTGAGCAGAAATCATCTGGTGTTTCGCAGGGAGGGTTGGGCTTCTTGGAAGTCAAGCCCCTTTCTGCTGCTGCAAAAACAATTTGAAGAGAAGGTCCGGAGTGCTGGGTAAATGCCAGGCAAACAGGATGATAAAAGCAGAAGGAAATATAAAGCTTACTGCATCCAAGAAGTAAATCTGAGCCCATGCCAGGAAAAGAATGTCAATACACATGTATGGAAAGGAATGTATGCTATGTTTTATAGCAGTTTAGAGTAATCATTCACCAGATGTTTTGGTTTACCACTGAAAAATAATAGATATATGAATAGCAAAGACCTTCCTCTTTCAAGAGATTGAAAAAGAATCTTAATTGCATTGAATTTATCACACTTTTTATCCATTTGGTGGCAGGGCTGCAGTGCCACCAGTTGCTTTTCTGTGCACATTCACATATTGATTAATGTCCATCTTGATTTATTTTCAGAGGGCATAAGCAATGTCCTATAACAGGCACACACTTGCACTAAGTAACTGTTGATTCGTTTTGGACGTATGATCAAAACCATTCAGAAGCTTCAAAGCACATTTCTACACTTTTCCCCCCTCTCATTTTGTCCTTGGGGGGAAAAAAAGCAGCAAAGACATGCAAATGCAATCACCCTAGCCTCAGACGATGAATATTAAAACTTTGATAGGTTCAGCTTTTTTCTGCTCCATGTTGATGTATGTTTGTTGCCATGGGTATGTGTGGGCTACGTGTAGGCGGCTTTTTAAATGTTTTGCAGCTCATCGAAAAGTTTGTTTCTTTGAAGCCAACAATGAGCATTGTGCTTGTCCATGTGATATTTACTCTTATATCTTGTGTTGTGCACTAATTAGACTGATATAAGAGTGAATAGGTTGACACTGTAAAAGTTAATGGCCCACGGCTTTAGAAGTCCAGATGGTTTTAGGGTCATATTTGTAGCATTAATTTTGAATGTCAGACTGTTTGAACCTTGCTGGGTGTACTTTTCAGGCATATATCAAAGCAGCATCTTCCCTGTGGATTTAGTGCTAGAATATTTCCCTCTTGTCTACAGAGAAAATCTACCACATAAAGCAGGGTAAGTTAAGACAGAGTTAATTCTTGAGATGCTCCCTGTGACTCTGGTGTTCTGAATTAAAATCAGTATCTGTGCAATGTTAATGCTGTAATTAAATCTCATTAGATTTAAAGCTCAACCTTTTCATGGTGAGCTAAAGAACATTCCTATATTGTTTTACTGATCATTGCAGTAAATTGCTTGAGAAAGTAGGGCTTGAAGGCCAAGATCCTCAGCAGGATACAGAGACCTGAAAGGATCTGTGGCAGAATTCAGGTGTTTGAGATCAAGACTGCCACTCCATATCCTCCTCCTTCCTCAGGTGCACAGGAGGAGAGGACACAGGGCTGTGTCTCCCCCTCAGTATGACCGTGTGTCCTGGCGTCCCACTCGTGCACACCAATTACTCTGACTGCCATCCACGTCCTCAAGAAGAGTCTTGTGTGGTTGGACTGACGGAATGGTCTCTTGAGGGCCTGGAGTGCATTTCAGGATCCACCACCAGCTGAGACGCCCAGAAATCCTGGAGCATTGTTACTGGCAGCCTCTGACCTAACACAGGGCTGAGTGGATTCCTGAGGGCTCCCAAAAGCCAGGTTTTGTGTTTGTGTTGCAATGCCTGTATCCCGTTGTCTCTCCTGTGCTTAGCTGACTATTTAGACCCTCACTGAACCAGCTTTCTGCCGACACCAACTGTCTCACTGGCTATTAGCCTGTCTCTAACCTCTGTGTTTACTGGGAAAATTATTGAGAAAAAAGGTAACAAGGCAATCTGGGCATCATCTGACAGGTTCTGATTGCCAGCAGCTCTCTGGGCAAGGCCGGTGTCACCAAGGCAGGGAGCAGAGGTGAGGAGTCCGTGCTGATTCAATTATCACCACTCTGAACTGCCCTCAAAGGCTTGAGATAACTCGCAGATCAGAAAGAAAGATGAGCTCGTAACCAGCCAAGTCCAAAGGCTTCCGACGTCAATAGAAACCTTTTCATGGAATTCACTGCGTCGTGGATCAGGGCCATCAGCAGAGCTCTGACAAATGGGCAAACAGAGACACTGAAGATTCCCACCCCCCCACTTATTAAACAGAGATGGAAGTGGGGAACTTAACACAGAATCATCTCAGCTGTACAGCATGTGCTGTATTTCTACCTAAAAACCAGGTCTATATTCTGTATATGCTCTGTTGGCCTCATAAACTAAATCCTGCAGCTCTTTGCCTTGCACTCTCTAATATCCTACTGTACTTTGCAGGTGAATTCTCAGAAAAAATTATTGTACTTGCAATTAATCAATCGTGCTGTGTTGTAATTAAATGACTATATCAAAGAGGAAGAAATTAAAACTGGATCCCTTAGAACAACTACTCAGTGATATAATTACAGCATACCCTATGAGCAAATTAGCTTCTGCCTATGTGAGATCTAACAAACTAATAAACACCTTGCTGTGTAAATTGAGACCAGGTATATTTTCAGACTCTTAATCACTGAAGCTTACCAAAGAGTGAAATGGCAAATCATTATTTGAGTTTTTTTCTCCTTCCTGAGTGAAACACTCATTCACTGCTAGTCTTAATTCTTCATACATCTTTGGAAAGTTTATTCCATTTGTCTTTCCAACGTTATCTATTCTTTCTTTCTGTCGTTATGATATTTGCCATAGAAAGAAACATCTAGTTCATTTATTCACTGCTTTTTGGTGAGTGGAATTCATCAACAGAGAAACCAGCATTTGGGAATGGTAACAGTTATGAACATCCTGGCCTGTATAACTCCCTTATCATGCTGTTTAGAAAAGAAAAAAAAAATTCTGTGAGTGCATGAGAAATCTTTTTGATTAAAAATATGCACAAAGCCAAGAATGTTCAACAGGTAACCACACAATCTTTTCTTAATATCATCTCAAAGATCTTAAGGTATGAGAAACATTCTACTAGAGGAAAAAAAGTAAATAAAATGATGAAAAGTAATTATGCTGAGAAGTGTAGGCAAAAAGAGAAAATCAGAGTTCAACAGATCATTTTAATTTACTGTCACCAGAGACATAAAGTTAACAAATGAGAAGATACCATATTCACGTTGAAGTGTGCAGTAAATATGACAGAGCATCATAAGAAATGTTCTGATATGATTCACTTAACTCTTGTTCAAATTAATATACTACTTGTTGAAAATGTGTAGGAGCTGTTAAGTTTATTTTAAGGAAATATATTGACTTTAAGGAAGGAACAGTCACTGTGACAGACATTAAAACACTCAAGTGAATTAAGGAACATTATACTGAGTGTATAGCAAATGAAGGCCTGATATCTCTGGAAGGGTTTTACAGTGTGAGAAATCTTTAATGAGGCATTTGAACTGCATGGAAGAACAGCTCTCACAGCCTTTGGAACATGACTACAAAGAAGATATTGATCTGTAGATGTTATCCGATTGTATTCCAGATTAAAAGACGACAAAATCTTCAGGAGGTAACTGAGAAGATTAACCTGTCAAGGAGATACCCCATAATGAGATTATCCCAGTGTGAGACTCTTCACAAAGGGGAGGGATTATTAAGAAGGAGAGACAGTGTTTAAAGGGATTTTTAGAGCGAGCTGCTTTGTGTGTGTGTGTGTGCTCATGGGTGTGTGTGTGTACGGGCTTCAGTTTGACAGTAGGGCAGAAACACACTGAGACAAAATACTGATGTGTGTTCCAGACATACAGAGATGAAGCTCTGAGAGCCCTTCTCTTTCTAAGGCTCATTACAGAGCCCACTATTCACTCTCCCCATGACCCCAAGCTCCACCATCGCTGTATTAAGCAAAATATATTTTACAACCCCAGAGAGCATTTCTGAGAAATAATCAGCTCTGTGCTTCTGTGAGTAGCTGCAGGGGCTACAGGTCAGTAGACTACAATTACCCCTCATACTTGACTACACTTCCAGATTTATAGGAACTAAATGGTACTTTTAATACATTCTTAGGTATATCTATATAGTATATCTATATCCACGCACGTCAGTCCTTTTCTAGGGGTGATTGGTGAGCCTGTCCCCTTGTCTACTGATCTGTCAGAATATTTATGTTGTTTGTGATTTGTATTTACTGCGCATGCAGATTTTGCTCTGATCGTGCAAATTTCTGTGCAGGTGTTTATGGCGTATTAAATTTAAGAAATTTTCAGACTGCTACTGGAATGGCTTCTACCTTGTTCCAGGCAGGAACAACTATATCCAGCTAGTTGCATTTTAATGGTTGCCATTAAAAAGCTATCAATCACTAAATTCAGACCAAATGTTGCTTTCAGCATTATGGTCTAGCACCATACCAGTTTATTAATAAAGGCTGATGAACTGATTAGGTAAGTGCATTTTTTCTGGTGTGTTGGGACATTTTGTTATCTGGACTCACCTCTTGCTGAACATGAGTTTATGATATAGATCCCTTGGCTTTTCTGAAGTCTGTGTGCTGTGGAAGCTGTTTGTTGTTGAAACAGCACGAAGGTGCCAGAGGAACTCTGTTTTAACAGCCAGGGCATGTCAAGGAACTTCCATCAAGGATGAATCAGATCTCTTTGCTGATTTCCTGCACTGTAATGAAGCAATATAGTGCTGAGTTAACTTTGAAGCTGGAATGATTACAACTCTGTATCTGCCCTCTTGTTCCCGACCATCATTTATACTCTCAAGGCCGAAGTCTATTATTCACACGCTGAATGATCTTGTGCTGCCTGGGGAGTCCTGACTGCTCATAGATGGCAGTGCTTCCAAAGAGTCTCCTGCAAAGCTGGACCTGGAGCAAATCCAGGAGACTTTATTAATTGATTCTCTCTTTTAGAAAGATTACTACCTATCTTTTTTCCAGTTTTCCCCTGTGAAAACTCTCTTTTTCTGCTGGAAGAAGCTCAGAAGGCCAGACCTGATAGCACCAAAGAATAAAGATGCTCGAGTTTAGTTTTATGGCCGCAAAAAAGGCCTGTCAATCTCTAGAGCTACCTGAGATATTGGATGAGCTCATGAGATATCAGGCCCTTCTAGTGCAGATCTCTTCAGCAGCCTGGGAAGGTCAACTTGCTGTGGCATCTTGACAAATGTGCAGCTTGTGCAACGAGGAAATTCCTCTCAAATTACCTTCAAAATACTCCATTTGAAAGTCTGCTCAGCTTCAGAGCACGGTTTGTGTCATGTCTTGCTTTCTTTCATTTAATTCATCACAGCACTGTTAACCCTCCTGTACCCTCCCTGTCTGAAAACAAGGGAAAGCAAACGCTTCCCTCAATATTTGGTACTCCTATTCAGTATTTTTTTGGTTTGTTTTCTCTAATAACGTGTGTTATTAGTGCTGTCCTTCCCCTTTGCTGAGTGCAGGTGGAATTCAGGGCTGCCCCACAGGACACCCCTGGGGCTGTGCAGCTGAACCCAGCGAGGACAGCCCCTCTTCCCCTGCGCACCCCCGAGTGCCGTGTGCGACATTGCTGAGCACGAGAGCAAATTAGCAGAGAGAGGTGAAGTAGATGATATAAATTATGCAGATTTAAAAACCACACCACACAGAAGGTTAATGTACAAAGTCAGCGTATGTGGTAAGTGAGGAAAGCTGTTCTTTTGGCTCCCGAAAAGGCTGCTGAGTGGCAAGGAATAGGTCACTGGCAACGTTTCGAAAGGGTGGCTGAGGCAGTGGGATTGGTCCCATCAAGGATGATTTAGGGACTACTTTTCATACTACATGTGTAAACTTGGCAGCCGGTGTGTTTTTAGAAGAGAATGAATTTATTAGCATCAGGGAAGAAGGGCAACAAATGTGATGGAGCAAAGCCAACAAATTAAAAATAATTTGACAAAATTAATTAGGCTTATGTGCAAGTAAATGGGTGATACCTTTTAGAAGGGAAGTATAAGGTGATGTAGCAGGGGACAGAAAATCATTATAAGGCTGTACTCTTAGGAGACATCGATCATGGTGGGGGCTTAAAGATGATTTTAGGTGATAAATAGATATATAAGAGTAGAGAAAGTCCAGCAATAATTTCAAGAGCATATTGACTGAAACATGTGAAATGCAAAAGGTGAAAAGGAAAGTTGGTTGATGCTCATTTATTAGTATTGGTTTGCATTATAGCAGCAACTTTGTATCCCAGCCAAGTTCAGGATCCCATTCTGCTCGGCACTGGATCAACACACAGTAAGAGGTATTTTATAATCTAAATAGACTGGAGAACACAAAAGATAGAAAAGAATTATAATCCCAAAAGACAGACAGAGAACTGAGACAGAGAGATGGTAAAGCTTGAGCTGTTCGGAAAATGTGACCTTTTAATTAAAAATACAGCTGAAAATGAAAAATATTTAAATTTTGACACAATTCTCATGGGAAATTTTGAGCTGCAGCTAAAAACCTCAGTGTTTTGGGTAACAACAAAAAACAATGAAAATATTCCTGCATGTCTTTTCCTTTTCTGCCCTCACAAGAAAAGCTTTTTCAAAGGAAGTGGAAGAATGAATTAATTAATATGCACATTAGTTCTCTGCAAGCCAAGCTTCCAATTTAAAGAAGCACTAATTTGAAAGAGAATTTTCAACCATTTTATATTGAGTGCTTTGATGTCTACCCAACAGGAGATGCACAGAGTACCTGAACACTGCTCTGCTCCACGCTACTGTAACCACAAGAAAATCCCTCTTAGAGACAGGGAAGAAGCTGCTTAGGAATACAGGACTTCTCTGCTACAGGAGGTAGGGAGCTGTTACGGATTTTTTCTCTGCTCTAGTTGCTACTTTCTGAAACCCCATGAACGTTTAAGTTCATGGTGGCTTACTCCAGGTTTAATAGTGTAACAACTCATCCTCTACTCAATGTGCCCATCTGTGAGAGGAGTGAGGAGCTGTAAATTCATCCCTTGCTTTGCTGTGCGCTGGTTTCTTGGGGTAGACAAGCCCACAGAACATCACAGTTATTTTAGCATTATGGGGAAATAAGACAGACACCATTAACATTTCATGAACAGTTTTGGTCCTTGAAATAAATATAAGACTCTCAGCAGAGATTGAAGCGGTAGGGCTGTAGCAACAACAGAAAAATAAGGGTTCAAAGGTTCGTGGGATGTAAGTCAAAAGGAAAGATTAGCTAGTCATAGGGGATTATCTGAGAAAAGAGGTAGATAAACTCCTGACAAAGGTGACAGATTCATGCCAATAAGTTATCTGTGCTGCTGAATAATTCAAGAGAAAGAGAGCAGGGATTGAAGCTGAGGGAAATACTCGTGCTAAAAGAGTTTCAGAGCAGTCTCATATAAAAACTTTAGCTGCCCAAAGTCATCAGCAGAACTGAGAGTTAGAAAAGGAGGTTACACAAAGGAAAAAGAGAGATTAAATTTTTTTTACTTAATAGCTTTTATAAGGAACAATTTAAAACCAGCTGGGGATTCCCTCTAAAATAAACTTTAAAATTTTCCTGTTCATATGAGGAAAGGAACCCATAAGTCAGCACTGGGTATTTCAGGCAGAACCCAGCCATTATTTCTTCTCTATTGTGTCTTAGGTATTAATTATTTCATATTAATTATTTTATTGCATCCTAGTGCAGTGACCTTTTCCTTCTTGCAAGCTTCTCATCAATGAGAAAATACTGCAGGAAATACTTTACTTCTCTCTTTCAGAGACAGCATTCTATTCTGGAAAAAAATATCCATCTAAGGGGTATTATTTTTATGAGGGGATATATCAAAAAGCAAAATCAGTGGAACTGCTGGCTGAATGATTCCTTTGCCTTCCAAAATGTTTTAGTAACATCTATCAGTGTCTGTCAAATGTTACGAGTACTTCAGAGGAAACAACTTTACATTTCAGCTCCCCTTCAATAAACTTTTGACTTTCAGTGAATAGCTTATAAGCCTGAAAAACTCAGTGTGTGACAGGGTTCTATCTCTGGACACAAAGAAATCCTCATTTTTAAGGATTCAGGATATGACAAGAAATCTATACCAAGAATAAACTGATTTCTGCTTCTTCACTTTTTCTCCCCCCTCAACATTTAAATTTCTGTTTTTTAAAAAAAAATAGCCAGCAAAAACAACTTAAAATTTGAAGACTGCAAAACTAAAATGAGCTGGAACATATCTTAGTTGAGATAAGTTGAGAGCTCTGTTTTTGACTGTAGATGTTAACACCTTCCATGAATCATCAGAGCAAGGCATTGTCCCCTTCCAGTCATAAGCATGGTTAGGATTTCCAAGGACATCAATATGCCACTTAAAGATGACAGAAAATACAATGAGGTCCACAAGTGGAGGGAACAAAACTCTCTTGGGAACAGTATCCAGTGCCTGTTTAAATATTGAAGTATCTAAAGATGCAAGCTGAGTCAGGAGGGGATTTCCAAAAGACTTCTAACAGAAAAAAAAAAAAGATTAAAATGGCAGCAGAAGCAGCCACTGCAGCAGTGCCAGGCCTGCCTCGTACCCTGCACGTGAGGAGCAGTAATCTGCTGGCTGTGAATCCCTGTTCCAACACCCCAACACTGAATCCCTGTTCCAACATCCCCGCACTCGGGGTGCTGACGTGACACTGGGAATGTGTCTTGGGAGAGGAAGGAAGTGAGGGGCTGGTGCTTTGTATTCACAAGGACTTGCTGTACTTTCTCCTCAAACCTTACCACTCGTTACAGAGAACTAAATAATGCCCCTTCCCTCTCTGCACACATTCCCTACAGTAAGGTGTGGGAAACACTGCAAATCATCTGTGTCAGACCTCACTCTCAGCGTAACAAATAAATAATACATATTTACACCCACGCCCTGGTCCCCCTGAGTATTGAGCAGAGGAACATGAGGGATAGCAGCACACATGGGACCAGAGAGAAAATGGTAGCCAGAATATATTCCTCTGCCTGTGCCGATGGTTTTGGTGCAATAAATCATCCTGAAATGGCTCTCTGTAGTCAAAATGATGTTTCATGGATCCCAGACAAGAAGTCAAGAGCTCACCGGAGGATGACACTATGGAACAAAAACAAAGCACTGTCTCCTTGAAGAAATCTCCTCCATCTGCACAAGCATTTTCTGTTGGCTTTTCCCTGGAAAAGAGGGAACTGGCACAGCCCAAAGGATTTGGATGGCTCAAGCCCTTGGAGGATGTAATGATGTGCAAAGCTTCTTTTACACACACACACACACATATCTGTCAGCTGTACAGAGTGCGCTAAGCCACGGCCAGTCTCTGGAATTCCTATTTCACATGGCAAACAACAAGGAAAAAACTCTGCTGTCCCCCAAAAATGGAAAAATCAGCAGGAAAGGCCAATCACAAGTCGAGCATTATAAGTTCCATAGTGTGCTACAGCCAATTTGCGAAACAGCTTGTTTGTTTTTATGATCATACCATTAACCTGGCTACAGCTGACAGGCACAACGAGGATTATTAGTTCTTTATTTTGATTTGGAAAGATGTTTGGCATTCAGTCAATAGTTTCCTATCCCATTCTCTGGATACTTCCAATTTCTATCCTCACTAAAAAAAATATGAATATACATATACACATACATATACATAGAGCAGAGGAGAAGATTGTTCACTCTTCATGAACAGAGAAAAGTAATGCACATTATATTACAGTAAAAGTCTGAGCTCCTGCTGGCTGCAGGTCATTGCAATACTAGGTACATATATAATAAATCAAAAGGACAATAATTTATTCTTGGCCACAGAGGACAGCTCAAAATGGTTTCTTCACAGTTTTGAGACATACCTAAATGAAAAATCTGCAGCAAGACTGTCCCTTCATATGCATCCTTCAACAGAACTGAATATAAAAAAGAGCACCTGAAAAGACTGTTTCAAGCCAGTGTAAAATCACGTGGTGCTGTCAGTGAGGAATTCATGGCACAGCACCAAACACACGTCCCAGCTGACACGAAGGGAGTAATGGAAATCTTTTGGGATCCATGTGCAGCACAAAAATGCATTAAGGGTATTATTTAGACCCCTGAGATGTACAATGACCTTGTAATTACTGGCTTCACTCTCCAGTGACTTCTCATCAGGTCCAGGACTGATACTTAAATTCCCAAGCCTTCTCCTTTGGCTTTAACTCTGCAGATTTTTTTTTTTTAGAAAAAAGAAACACAGCTGTAGCCACAGAAAGTTGAACCTTTTTCTTCAGTATTTCTCCTGCAATTCGTTTCTAAGTGATAACCAAGCACGCAACCATGTAAGGAAGCTCCCAGACTTTTCTGTGCTTCTCCTGTGCTCTTACAGAAACTTTTCAGTCTTTTCTGTTTCAGGAGATAGACTTACCCAGCTTTGAAGTCTGGATGTTGTCTCTAATCACATCACATTCATAGCAGAAAACTGGGGTGGGTGTTTACAAAATTCAGCTCAGAGATTGGGCTATGCCAGCAAGGAATAAATGAAGTTAAAGAATCTGGGAATTCTATTAAATCTTTTAAGGATGTCTTCCCTGCTGATGTTCAGAAGGAAATATTTCTGTAATTATTTTACCAGGATTTATGATTGCACCATTTTCTCCCAGAGAACCCCTAGAACAATGTTCCCAGATGAGCCCCTTCCACCCTGCAGATTCATCTACACGATTCAATCTTCAGCCCAAATAAGTCACAATGAAAGGAGAAAGATGATCCCATTTGAGTTTCACAGGTGCAAAATGCTTGGTTATTAAATACTAACCAAGTGTGGTTTCCTGGGACTTGGGATGACTTTTGAATATTTTGTTAAATGCTAGAATTTGCTTGACTAGGGATGGAAAATCACAGAGTTTTTAGCTAAAACCAGATTCCCTAAGTCCTCTATGAACCATCTCTTTTTGCTGTTACCACTTTATGCAGCATGAAAATTGCACACATATGGAGACGACTGGCTCTGTAACTTAAAATGATTTCTTACTGAATCCTTCTCCTTTTTACAAATATGTATATCCTTATTTTTCTTTTTTTTTTTCTCTTTGGGAATTGGGGCAACAGTGAGATTATTGGGAGTCACCAGATGGTGCTATTGTACATTGTCTGTCTGGTTCAGTTCATCTGGCTATCAAGGGAATCTCCTCAAGAAATGCAAAGCATCAGGTGTGGTGCAGCTCCTGCCAAAATCTCCAGTAAACCTTGCCTCTTACCTGAACTCCCCTGATGAAGAATTATGTTCATAGGTACGATATCCACGAGACCTTTCCGTTTCTGTGGAAAAAGAAACAAAGTATTCTGTGAAACCAGGTCATCTGCATCTGCATTCCTCACGTGAGTAATGGTCAATGCTACGAGCTGGCCATTTATGCCACAGTTATGAATTGCCTAAAGAAAATTCAGAGTAAGAGAGAATGCCTGTGGAGGACATACCTGGAGACAAATGCTCCAGATCTCTGCTGGGGAATAAAAATATTTTTGCCTGCTAGTCCAGGATGGAGATAAAGATGTGATGTTTGGATGCTTTATAATACTTGGATAGTTCTGTCAACTGAACCAGCTGCGTACATATTGTAAAAGGCCTGAAAAATGTATCAGCCTAAATGTGTTTTCATGCCGCTTGTTTCGTGGCAAGGAGTAAGGAACAAGACAACCTGTCATCTCTAACGGCGTTTTACTTGCTGACTAAGGGTAATGTATTTCTTGGTGTGGAAGAAATGGTTTGGGATAAATTCCCTACAAACTGGGAGAGCAAGGAGCTGAGCTCGACTGAACTCACTGCTGCTAAAACACGTGAGACCACACGAACCCAGGCAAAATCCTGCTCAGCAGTGGGTGTTGGGAGAAGCAGAGCCTCACCAGGCTCCTGTGTAACCACAGAACCATAAAATAAGAGGTGTGCCAAGAAAGAAAATCTGGCATAAATATGTGACAGCATTGATTCCTTTAATCAATGCCCTCAGGAAGTATTAGCACTCTGCTTCCTTGCTCCTCCGTGATTAATCAATAGAAACGCAGTTTCCAGTTAGGGCAAGTGTCACCAGCAGGCACAGCCAGAGCTCCAGGGCTTTTTCCTCAGTGTACAAATCCGTTTTGTCTCTTCTTGTTACGAGGTTTACAGTCTGCAAGGGTTTTGCATAAAGCAGCAGCAGCAGGCAGTGCAAAGCCAGTTTGATTCTGCTGCAGGATTGGAGGGTTCTGGGCAGCAGGGGATGGTGATTTTGGACACTGTCACATCAGCTTGCAGGGAGCTGGCAGCTTACTCCAGCACTCCACTGGAAAATTGATTCCTCAAACCCCAATATTTTAAATCTGTCCAATGTGCCAGCAATATTAGGTCAGAACTGAAGGCTTTGGTTGAAGCATTACAATATTACACTTTGCCTCTCTTCTGTTTTTGCATCATCATCATCCAAGTAGTGACACTGTGCAAAAGAGTTCACAGTGAGACAGAGTTTCTGGGGAGAAATTATGCTTTATTTTCTTAACCAGTTGGAAAAAGAGGTTTTAAGAAACCAGGATTCAGTTCCATTTTCTCTACCATTTCAGCTACAAAAAACCTGGATCAACTCCCATGCTAGCTGGCTGCATACCTGTACAAAGACAGCTCTCTAAAGTTGCTTGAAAGTTACTGATCAACAGATCCCTCTCCATTCACCTTCTTTATTAAACAGAAAACGTTATTAGTGTTTGCTTTTTCTGTGCTAGTGATCCAATATCCTGTCATGGTAGACTAGGGCTTCTAATTTATGTGCTGACATCTTTTGAGAAAAGTATAAAGCTGAAATGTTGTCTGCAGCTCTTCTTTGCAACTGTTTTTAAATGTTGAAACAGCATTCTGTCTGCACTGGAATTCTGTTTCATTATTTTCGTCCTTAACTTGATTTGTGATTAAACCCATCTCTTCTCAGCTTCCCAGGCTTAAAAGCTGTTTTTCAGGAAGTTCTTCAACAGCTATTGTTTTTTCCTTTCAGGCTGATGGCTCCCTGGCAATATTATAACTACAAGTTTGAAATGGTGTTAGATAGATAAATAATGACATTTCCCAAAGAACATGCAACCCAACTGCTTCCTTCAGAGACCAGCTTTTATCACTTTTTAGTCAACTTATTTTGTAAACTCCATTAGATTTCCATACAAGTAGATACCCTGAGGACTTTTTTCTGCTGAGTTTACTCGCTCCTTTTGCATCTGTTTTGACTGTTTTGACTTGGATCTAATCATAAGTAAATTTTATTTCTTCTTATTGAAGCTTGATTGTATATGATTATCTCTTAAGGCACTTGGCATGTTTAATAACATTTGATTGCTATTACTTTATATCTCTGGCTTTCAGGGTTCAATAGACTGAAAGAGTTAATTGTTAATAACTATTATTAATAATTGCTTCCACTGAACCACCTTCTTCTCTCAGGTGCACCCCCTACCCACTGGTTAGCAAACTCATCTGCACCCTTCATTTTGTTGTATTTCACTTAAATTTTGGTCTCAAACTGAGGGCAATCACGGAAGCGCTGATTCCAGTAGCTGAGTCAGCATTCCCAAAATCTCCCTTCCTAAAATAAAGCAGTATTTTAGTTTGTGCATTCTGGTCTGAAGTTTTATTTTAATCCCTCTTTACTTAGCGGGAAGAATTACAAAAACAGATTTAAAAAGCTTAAAACCCCCAATTTTTCCTTTGCCACTGCACAAAAAGTCCACATCTCTCTGGAGCAGGCTGGGTGCCAGGCACAGAGCCAGTGCCTTGAGCTGATGTTTTATTTTGGAATGCCCTTGCAGCACCCTGGATGTGCTGGGCTCCAGGGAAGGGTGGGAGAGAGGTGACAAACAGCTCAGTCCCATTGCTCCCAGAGCAGCTGGACCTCAGGAAGGCTATTCCCCTGTGCCACCCACCCAGGCCATTCCAGGATCTGCACTCAAGACAATTTCACCAGAGTTTTCTAAGAGCTCTTGTTGCCTTGGTGCTATTGAATCTCTTTGAAACCTGCTGAAAAGTGGAAAACTGGCACCTCTCAGCATCTTATTATCTTTGCTGCATCCCCAAACTGTGATGCACAGAAGCTGTTTTCCCTAGGGCTGCAGCTGGACAGTGTTGCTACACAGGGTGTGGTACATGGGATTTAGGAGCTCATGTTGGCCATTTTTTGGAACCAGACATTGATCTTTGCGAGGAATCTCTCAGAAAACAGGTTTGGCTTCCCCAGATTTAAACAGCTCTCAGAAGAAAATGTTTCTTTTATTCACCAAATGAGGACAAAAATAGCTACTGAGAAAATATCTCTATTTCTATAGAATACCTCTAGTAGTACAGAATAATTCTTATTTATTTGGATTTTTTCTTTCCTTACTGAGCTCTGTTCAGTGTCTGACACAAGAACAGCTGTACTGGCTCCATTCATCTCACCTGCATTGCCTGAGCTAACAGCATCCTGACAGGAACACGGCTTCCCCCTGGCACGGTGCAGTCCCTGCCCTGCAGCTGCACAGACCCTCTGGTTTCCCCCTGTGCATCAGCTGCCTGCATCAACTGCACTGATGGGAGGGACCCTTTTCCTGATTTAGAAGAAGGAAAAGAGCAAAATGATGACCACCAGCAGAGTGAGATGGGTCAGCCTACACACCTCCTGCTCTTCCATGGGGAGAGACTGCTGCCCGCAAGAGGTGATCCCAACTTCTCTGAGATGTCAACCTCTGCCCCCATCTCCTCTGCTACACAGGCACCACTACACCAACAGCCCCCCACCTCCCTTCCTTCTGCTCTGCCCCTTTGCCTTCTCAGGAATTCTTTTGTCATCTTTTAGGAATGCATTTACACTGGCGTCTCAGAGACCCACAGCAACAGTGGCCATAAACAGATGCCTAAGGAGGAGCAGGAACGAGCCATTCTCATGATCTTTCCCCTGAGTGCTTTTCCAGCTTCCAACTGTTTGCAGCTCAGGGGATTTCCTGATCTGATGTTGTTAACTGTAGTGTGAGGGGAAAAAAGGTATTGTGGAGCTGACTGTGGCTTCTTTGATCTACTGGCTTGTCAGTGCTGGGTTCAGCTTCAAGTTGAACATGCCCAAAGCTGCTCTAATAAATGTCAGTGGATTGGAGCTCCCAGGAGACCAAAAACCTGCTGCATGGCAGGCATAAGACTATGCAGCACATACATACAGGGAAAAATTAGGGAATTTAATACCTGGATATGAGTCATTCTCACAGCATTCCATACCTCCTCCATTCCTGATTAAAAGAAAGCAGATTTCCAACCCACACTCTATCAGCGAGCAGCTGACAAGGGACCTCAGAAGGAGAGTTAAGTGATGCCTCAGAGCCCCAGAATGACCCACTGCAAGCTGTTTGCTCCTCCTCTGAGAGGCCCATTCAGCAAAAAGCAGATAATTTTATGGTCATAACCTGACCAAGGCAAGGTAATACAAGAATATTTTGTTCTAGTGTTAGAAGATCCAGTTCCATCAATTCAAAAGGAACTATTTGTTTCACATTGAGGCTAAGCCTAGTAAAACACCCCAGATTGCTTCTTTCTTGGAGTACTGCACACATTAAAAGCCAAACCCAAGAGAGAGATTACAGATGAGCATGAGGCAAGGTAACCTTCTAGAATCTCAAGGGAGAAAGCAAAAGGAACAAGTTTTTTCCTCATATTTACAAAGGCTTAATGAATTTTACATAAGCAAGATACAAAATTGAAGACAAACAATGGAATACAAAGAGATCTCAAGATACATGATGAACCAAGAATTCATGCATAATATACAGTATTTCAAAGGCATGTAAAGAAGCAGTGTAAGAATTAGATGTTTTTGGTGTATACAGAGTGGTTTGTTTGAGAGATATTCCTCCTTAAGGAGCGCAAACTTGAAGATGCATCAAACCCAATGCACCTTCTGGGTGCAGGAGGGCAGAAAGGATCCCCTGGTTCAGGCTGAGTGATACTTTTTATCCAACCTGAGCATCTTGATTAAAATACCAGGTTATTTTCAGACCTAAAACACCCAAACAAAACATCTTTCTGGTTATTAAAAGAACACTCAATTTTCAAATGTTAATTTTTCCCTCCTGCATCACAAGGGCTTCTTTTTTCTTAAGTCGTGTCTAGATCTGCAGAGACAAATTTCCTCTAAGGCTACATAATACCAGACAGCTTTGTCACAAAGGGTTTGATAGGTATAGAAAAGTCCATGAGAAAGGGACACCCAGAAAATTTCCCAATGCAATTCCTACTTTTCAAGACCAAGAAAATTTAGCATTGAAGAGAATATCATTGTTTTGAGTTGGCAAATCCACCAATGATGTGTATCCTAAAATCAATTTTTGAAGCCAAACTTGTAAGACTAATCACTTTATTTCCATGCTTAACAGGTGCTGATACCAGAGGGAAAATACTAAATAGCATATGACACCCTTGAGAGGCATGTAAGACATTTATCTGCCTAAAAGCCATGACTGTTGCCTAGATAAAAGGTTGTGAATGTAAATGGGGAAGAAAGAGTTTTAAGGATGGAGGGTGAAATCTTAACGCTGCTGAAATCGATGGCAACTTGAGTTCAGTGGGACAAGGATATCCCTGAGCTCACCCTTAGCCTGGCCCCGTTACAGAGCTGGGGCTGCCCAGCCTGTTCTCCTCAGTCAGGTTACGAAATCACGGGATCACAGAATGGTTTGGGCTGGGAGGGACCTCAAGGTGGGACACCTTCCTCTAGACCAGGTTGTTCAGATGTGACTTTTCATATTCTGAGGGAGGTTTTGCTCAGGTCTCTTTTCCTACAGCTGTGTCCTCCTGCTGGGGCAGGCTTCTGGTTCTGAACCAGTTTCTAACCCAAGACCGTGCAGTTGTTGCCTTGCCCAGGCAAATACAATCACGATTCTGGTGGAGGGGCTTTGCAACCATATTTTTATGATAATGAAATGTGAAATACACACCTGCACTGGCCAGGGCATAAAAAGACCAGCTGAAAATGACATGAAAGAGAGCAGTGCCCCACTCTCTTAACACCTCCAGTGCAAGCAGCTATGCCCAGAGTCAGGAGGTTTAACAGCTCTGGGCCGACGTGTCAGCTCAAGTCCTGTGCACAGAGATATTCAAAGACTGACACATTCTCCCTCTCTCTCTCAACTATTTTATTCCCCCTAAAATATACTTATGTATCTGCTGTTCCTCTGTGAAAAGATGAAAGATTAAGCTGGCTTGTGGCTGGGTAAGAATGGTGAAATGTTCTCCCATAAGTAAGCTGTATATTCATGGTAGAATATTTTAAATGACCCTTATATCATAAGAAGGGATTTTTAAAAAATCCATAACTGTGAGGTTTAAGAGCATATCTCTCACATTTGAATTTCCTAGCTGATATTTGCTTGGGCTTTAGAAACTGTCACACAATAAAGCCATTAAAATTCTGTGGTTAATTTATTCCTGCAGTATTAACTTTCCCATTACTCATGATGAATATCTTGAGTTTGGATATGTCTTAGAAGAACTTCTGACAGTGATAACTTGCTTTTTCTACCATTTCCTGTGGAAATGTTTTTTTTTTTAATGTATAAAAGAGTAACTTTTCTAATAAACTTGCACAGTGAATTTTAAATAATGACTTTGAGTTAGTATAGTTGCTACCAAAATAGGGAATGATAAGGTCTTTTGTGCATTTGTTTGGTTAATTATTCTGATTTGTATTTCTGGCAGAATTCAATATTACCGAGCCTTGGAAAATACAGATCCCATTGCCAAAACAAATTTTCTCACTCCTATATCCATTCATTTCCTAGACAATAGGTGAGGTCAGAAGGGAAACAAGGAGTCATTCCCGTAATAAAGGCAAACAACTAATGAGCTGCCATGCATCATGTTCTCCTTCCACGAAGCCGTAATTGCTTCCAGAACACCTGTATCCAGGCCAGATACAATCATGTGTAGGAGGGAGGGCAAAGGAGCAGTGGTGTTAAAACAAGGAGAGGCACATGTGGGGAATGGGAACAGATAGCCCAGCCACTGAAGAGCTGCTGAATTGAGCTGTGTCTCAGCTTGGGTTTTGCACAACAACAGAGGAAGCTCCTGGGTCCCCCAGGAAGGCCACAGGTTCTTTCAATACTCGTAAGGGCCAGTACTTGAGGCATTTAGCAATTTACAGCTCTGGGTTTGACCACCTTTATGATGTTAATCAGGTCCCTTTGTGTCCTGTGCCTCAGTTTTCCTTCTGGAACACTGCAGGAATATTTTGCTATACCCCTATGCTTTGGGGAGGACACACGTGCTGATGGCCTGTGAAATCACAGAATCACAGATTAAGTAGGTTGGAAAAGATCTTTGAGATCATCAAGTCCAACCTATGACCTAAAACCATTTTATCAACTAAACCATGGCACCCGAGTGCCACATCCAGTCTTTTTTTAAACACCTCCAGGGACAGTGACTTCACCACCTCCCTGGGCAGCCCATTGCAATGCCTTTGTACTACTGAAAAGAGGGCCAACAAAGAGGCAGAATTCAACAGCCTGCCCATGGATAGGGGTGTAGGACTGCAAGTGGCTGAATCACTGCAGCCTGTTGCTAAACCACAGTACCTGGGAGTTTTGCTGTTGGGGCAAGCTCACAGGACAAACTCAACTGCTGTGATTCAGCTGAAAAGCACAAGTTCATTACAGACTTGGAATAATACCTGCACTATTCCAGGAAACTCTTAGATGCTGGAAGTCAGCTGAGGAGCAGGAGCCTCTTCCAGAAAGGGACCCAGAGGGAGAAAGGGAATAAAACCAAACTGGTTTCCATAAAGCAGATGCTGTGGAGATCCCAACCCACCACATACCTAAGGCTCATCTCCTTACCCATCTTAGTTCAGATGAAGGTTGAATTATGGAACAGTTTGCTTCTGGTTCAAGTAAGGATTAGAATTTTACCTGTACAGTACTGCAAATTGTTACTCTAAAATTATTTACTATAGCTCAGTTTTAGAAGTTCAACATAAATTTTGCTTATGCTTAAAGGGCTCAGGGATGCAAAAACATGCAAACCCCAAACAATAACAATAACCCCTCTAAGAACTGAAAAAATGGATCCTGCGTTCACAACAACAGGGATTTCTTTGATTATTATTATTAATCCTTGTACAGAAAAGGGTGTGATGGTCTCTTAAGGACTTTTCTAAAATGTAAGATTCCATTTTGACTAATGAACTGTCTGTAGTCCTGTTCTGACAATGGAACACACCCTATTTCTTTCCACTGAAGTATCAGTTTGTTCTAGTTGCCTGTGACTTGCCTGTTAGCAAGTATGAAAACAAAACCCTTTTACTAACCCAGAGTTTGGGCTGGGATGTAGGGAAACAGTAGACAAAGCATTCAGAAGTCCCACAGGTCTTAGAGAAAGCTGAACTAATGCCAAACTTCCTGTTGCCAAAAAGTCCTTCATGTAAGAAAGACTTGTAGGAGTTTGGGGTATTATAGAGGCCCTGGGTTGGGTGCATAATGAAAAGCTGTGGGCTCAAATTCAAACTGCAACCCCCCTTTTTTTGGTGTTTTTGTGAATCTTTCCCAAAGAAACTTCAGCTGCACTAAGACTGGAAATCCATACCCAAACCTATTTTGATAGAACTGCCAAGCTGAAAACCAGAGTACTTGGAAATGCATTCCTCAACTCTCACTAAATCAGCTTTCTTGCAGACTTCTGAGTATCTATCCTCCAGAATAAAACATTGCAGCCAGTTGCTTCACTTGTTCCTGCTGGAGAACCTCAGGTAGGAAGATGGGATTTCAATCCTCTATGGACTCCAGCTTGATCCAGGTGCATTTACTACAACTTCTTGTCCTACTGTCACACCCTCAGTTATTGCCTAGGGCTAAAACCTTTTTCCAAGCTTAAAGAAAATGCAACATGGTGAAGCAGCCAGGAGTGTAGAATGCCACTACTATGGCAGGGGAAATGAGTCCCTCTCTCTCACATCCAGGCTTCTCATGTGACCCACTTTAATGGGAAATTAAACTTCCCTTGTTCTGATAGATTCATAGCAGCTGATCCTCAGCTTTTACAAAATAGCCAGGGCAAATCTTCTGAAGGTCAAAAGGCATTTCTGGCAGCATACAGTCACTCCTTCATCTGCTAATGGGTCTATCTCTGAAAACTCCTTATGTGTTGCAGGCAATTACTACTGTTCACATTGGCCTCAGCTCAGCATTGGCCCCTGTGGCCAGAGAATGTCATGGAGAGGGACTGAGCTGAGGTGTCAAGTTGCTCCACATTTTATAAGTGAAAATGATGGCATCTTGTTTCTAAAGACTACAGACCATGTTACACCCATCAGTTAACGTGGTTTTGGATCAGAAAAGGTCTTGGCAGGAGCTTTCTTTGCTCACAAACCAAGACCCTCAGTCACTGCCTAAGCTTACTACACATTTTGCATTTGCAGGGAAGAGAATCACAGCTCACCATAAAAGGGGAGGTCTGGACCCTCTCCTCTAACTATGCTTTAAACCCAAGGCTGGTATTTTTGTTACTGTTGCTCCATGGCACCTCAACTTTATTTCATGTGTGCAGCAAAGTTGACTCAAGGCAGGGCTTAGAGAGAGACCACCCTCCATCACCTGCAGTCTTGCCTCCTGTAAGCTCCTCCAGGTTTTAGAGTTTGAACTTCTTCCTGTCACATAAGGCTGAGACAGACTGGGGCACCAACTATTAATTTCTAATTAACAGCCAACCAGCTCTTCATCAGTACGCTAATTAGCAGAGCAGACTCTGCTCCTGATCCCAGAAGACACAGCTGGGCTGAGGGCCCACCTGCAAGGGGCCAAACCCTTCTCCTGGGCCCCCTGATTGTAGCAGCTGCCCCCGCTCTGCTGGGGTGCCCCATTAACCCCGTAACCCCCAGCGCCCAGGGCTGTGGTGCGCTGGAGTTCACCTCTGGTGAGCAGTGCCAAAAGGCCATTTCCCAGTGCGGCCGGAGCCCGTGGCTGAGCGCTGCGGGTGGGTGCAGCCGCCCTCACGCTGAGGCGCCATGTTGTGCCAGGGCTTGGCAGCGGCCTGTGAAGGGTTAACCCCTCCAGGAATGGTTAATTAGCCCTCTAGAAATGATTAATTACACCTGTAGGTAGGGTTATCACCCCTCCAGGAATCATTAATTGCCTTTTTAGGGGATAAGTAAGAGCACCTGTGAGTAGGGACCAAAGCGGGACGGACGGGCTGCAGCATGAGGAAAAAGCTCTGTGGAACTGGAAGTAAAAGGTCGGTGAATCTGGTTTTTTTAAAATAATTTTCTCTTTAATTATTGCTAAAGGGTCACTGCTGTTTTTGGAGGTAAAGGGCTGTGGTATGTGGGTTGTTTTGGCTGGGAGAGCCCCTCAGGGAGGCAGGTCCTGCCCTGTGCCCAGTTGTGGTGCCCGGCCCCCTCAGGATGAGGAGGGTGCCATGGCTGCAGGGCCGGCCATGCTCCTGCAGCCTGTGGGACCATTGGAACGCCTCAAACTCCTTGTTCCCCTCTCTGCCCCTGTGCTGGGCTAGCCCAACAGCCATGCTGTGTCTTGTACAGAAAATAACTGCTCGTGTTGGCTCAAATCTCATGTTGCATTATCTTGCAGTGAATCATCTACCCCATGACTTGACTTCTATTTTTTTTTTAAGTGAGTCCCTTTCCTGTAAAACAGGATGCAGATATGCTTTTGTTTCTTTCAGCCACCACCTACTTCTGGTTGGTCTGGTAACTCACTCAGCTGTTTGGCCACAGTTGATGGGGTTAAGAGTGTCCAAGTCCCAGTGCCCCGTACAAAGGCTGTGCACGTTGTGGTATGGCTGGTGCTGTTTTCTGCGGGATATGCCCTGTACGCCCCACCCAGCCTGGTTTATGAATTCCTAGGTGCTCCTCTTGAGGCTGGGAATTATACTTGGTGGCAAATTGGCTTCCTGAAAGAAAATGGGAGGTGGTCAGTCATTTATTTCTAGTAATAAAGAGCTCTGAGGTTTTTTTTTTTGTTTTTTTTTTTTTTTTACATGCTGCTAAGCTGGTTTTTTGCCTTAAAAAAAATGGGTGAAAAAGAAAACAACCTACCTGCTTTTTGTTCTTTTTATGTCTAAGTAGTGAACCTTTTGTGGTTATGTAGAGCATTATTATTGCTACTGGTACTTCCTGCTGGGTTTTGTTTGGATTCTATTCCAACTCAAGTATTAATTTAAATTCATGTGTAATGGAGGTACTGGAACAGAGTTATTGCTGCATGTGATGGTTTAGACTTGGAAGGACAGTGTTTTCCCTCAGTTTTGATCCAGTGTGTAAGTAAAGGAAGATGTAAGCTGTGAGCAGTAGACTAGCAGTGGTTGCATCAAACAACATTATTCACAGCTGGAAACTCCTGCTGATGCTGAGGAGCTCAAAGTGGTTGGCAGCTCCTTTATCTGCCTACCTGCCTTTCCCTCCCCACGTTTCTTCTCATCTCCACCAGCACAGCACCCATCTGTGGTGGGGCAGAGCAGAAAGTGATGGCAGCTGGTTCTGCTGGATGAGCAAGGGAGGGAAAAACATCACTCTTTTGATCCTTCTAAAAATGGGGGAAGGGTACTGCTAAGTAACCCTGGTGACTGCCAGGAGACAACTCAAAAAAGGACTGGAGTGTTGTGATAATGGGGAGTGGCAAGAGAGGTGGAGTTGGAAATGCACTCAGGGGAATTCATTCCTAATCTTTGGTCCATCTGCCTCTGTTGCTCGCTGGGCTGCAATAACCCATAACCAATCCAGGGAAAGCAGGTCCTTGAGACATCAGGTCCCCTCTTTCAAACAGGAAAAGTTTTTGTAATTGAAGGACGTGCACCTTTTAAACTTCGTCCTAGATTCTAGTTTGTTGAATTAAAAGCCAATTCTGCCATTACCTGAGCAGTTAATAAAATCTATTGCCTTATGATGGATTTTTTCTGCAGGCTAGAATGGATCTGTCTTCATTGTGATTTGTGAGATTGAGGGGAAAACACAAAATATATTACCTGTATTTCTACTGCACTGAAAAATTTCATTGTGCTCTTCTTCTAAGGCTTGGAAGTAACCAAAACTGCAGAGGTCATTTTTTTTTTTGATTTATTGAAAACAAAGTCTACCTTATTAACATTTTAATTAAGAGAATCTCTTTGCAGTGGTGCTCAGAGTTGCTCTTATTTCTCCTAGTGCAATTCCACTCTCTAAAAGGGAAAATACTATTGAGATCTGTAAAGCATGATGTGTTAGACTGAAACTAAACACAGAAATACACCAAAGCAAAATGCTTTCTAAAGGTGCTGTGTTTGTAGAGGTGCTTGCCCAAAATGTGTGATGCAAAATGGGGATGCTTTGTGAAGAAATCATCCTTGTAAAGCCATTGGTTCTGGTCATCAGACTCTATCCAATGCTTTAGTGATGATGCTGCTGATCTATTTGGGAAGTTGGCTGGCTCTCAAGGCAGAGTCTCTTCTCAAAGGCTGTTTCACAGTGAAAATATGCTCAGTGCAGCCGAGTGCATGAATGAAAAAGCCTCCGGTACCTTCTAGTCTGGCAAAATGCAGCACAAAACTCAACTTAGTCTGTCTTTTCTGCTGTCCCAGGTAAGAAATGTGTGTTTTTTCCTTGCTTTCTTTCATCTTTCTGCTTTTGTGCATTTGGATTTGAAAGTATTTGTAATTCAGCTCTGATTTCTGAGTAATTATACATTGCTTGAATTACTGTTTAAAGATGCAGGATCTCTGCTCTAAGCCAGTTGCTAGGAATGTAGGATCTCATAGTACCCTGATTTACAATTACAACCAATTTGCTGTGTGATATATAGCATTTTTTTGTTTCCCTTCAGGAAGGGTGGTGGGGGGAATCTTTCAAGTGTCTCGGTTGCAGCTGCAGCGGCAATATTTTCTGTCATATCAAATGCTGCAACTTTGATTTGCCTCTTTCCTCTGTGGCTTGTGCTGGGTAGTAGGTTTATAGGCTGTTACAGGCAGCTCACGTTATTTATTGCCTTTTTTTTTATAAAAGAATTGGAGGGGGGAATATGGAGGAAAAATAACATCAGACCTTGCAAAAGGCTCCGTTCCTCGTACTCTCCTGATAGATGTGTAATACTCTGTTAGTGACTTGCTATGTAGCCTTTCTCTTATTAAATGTAATAGATCCCCCTCTGCCAGAAAGCAGAGGAAAAAACACCCAGCCTTAAAAACACGGAGCTGCTAAAGCTCCGCTGCTGCTGCCTGTCAAAGCACAGGGACTCGCTGGGCTTTCACTTCTCAGCACCTCCCGGTTACTCTCTTTTCCTCTCGCTGCTGTTACAGGGCTCACTTTTGGGAAGCTCAGAGCAGGTTTGGGAATCCTTTGTTGTTGTCCAGCTTAAGTGCATTCTCCCTCCGTTTGTCTTGGGAGCTCCGCAAACTTGCATTTAGTGACAGTGGGTTGAGATCCTCCGCACCGAGCAGGAATGAAAGTTAATTCCTTTTTGACTCGCGATCGAGTGGTTTTGTTAACCCTTAGAGGGTTGGTGGGGTTTAGTGTCAAACAGGTGCTCGGGACCCTGAGCCCCCGTGTTTGTGTAACTGCAACCTCTAGCAGGCGTTTGCTCAGCTAATCCCAAACAGGGCAATAAGGAGAAAAATGGTGAGGGATCACCGCTGGGAGAGCTCTGTTGGTGAGAGGAGCTACACTGTGTCAGGAGGAGGCAGCAGGGTGAACTGAATGCACACATGCTGTGGATCAAGGGTAGGACATTTAGGTCCTGGTTTAACCTGATCAGGAGTCAATGTATGGCCGTGGGTGGCTGGAGCTGTGGGACAGCGGGAGACTCGGTGGCTGGGGATTTGGAGTGAGCAAGCACAAAGGCATTTGGGTGGGTTCGGGATAACAATCCTGCTCCGGGGAGTGGAACAAATGAAAGCAGCTGCCTTGGGCCATAGGTTTGGTGCCGAGCAGCGTGTGCTGGTGCCACACGCAGAGTTCCTGGCAGGGCCACTCTCCCAGCTCGGGCTGGGGCTCCGAGGGCAGCCTCTGCCGGGACTGGCTCAGGAGAGTGGCCAAGCTGCTGCTCCGGGAGGGCTGAGCAGTGTCCCGTGGGCTGGGGATACCCAGAGGGCTCCAGGGGAGGAGAAGTTGTCACAAGTGGGCTGAGATCCAGCCTGGGCAGGCAAGGCTGGCAGTGGGAGGATACGCTCAGGGAGCAGAGGGGCTGGGGGAGAGGGCACAGGCAGTGGAAAGGTAACCTGTGGATGTACTGAACTGGTGCTCTCTCATCTTGGCTTTGAGACCTCCCATCTGCTTTGCGTGGCTTTCTCTCTGTTTTCAGTTTGTTTTCTTTGGTTGGTGTTTTTGTTTTGGTTTGGTTTTTTTTGTTTTTTTTTTTTTTTTTTGGTACAGCTCCTCTAACATGCCACTGAATTAATCAGCTTGAGTTTGGATTTTCTTTCGTGGTCCCTTGTAGGAAAGCAGTATGCATGTGATACAAGAGGACAGATTTCTAAGGCCTGTTAAACATAGCTGGCATTTTAACACTAATGTATTCTTAAAATCTGACAATGTGCAGACACCTGATTCTGAAAACACCTGTGCACTTTATTGATAACTTTCAGTGATACTTTAGCGTTTATCCCCAGGCTGGGCTGGGCTGAGTTCTGCTGTGTTTCAGGGCTGAGCTTGTGGTGCTTTAGCATTGCTTCCAGCTTAAGTGCTCCAACTGCACTCCACCTTCTTTATCAGCACGTACAGCTCTATCTGGCCATGTCTCTCTCCACCTTGTGAGCTAATGCATCTCCGAGTTTACTTTCTAGATCGTGTCAAAGAGTTAATGAACTGAGGAAGGGATCAGACTATAATGTGGAAATGTATGTAATTCTGTCTTCAGGTGTAGGTTGTTGAGCATTGGCAGGTTAAAGTATGAATTGGAGTGGGTTCCATGCTAGGGAAAGAAATGGGACTTACTGAAACACTGTTTGGCTTTTCTCTTTGTCACACCACATGCACAACTTTCATGTGACAGGAAAAGTAAACAGAAGAATGTGAGAAACAACATATTAAACAAATGCAGCCATCTGGTTGTGTAGTGGTTGTAACACATTTGGGGATCTTTTTCTGCAAGTTTTCTTTTTTTCTCCCTTAGGAGTAGCAAGAATGTCTCATATAATGCAATGCTAGTGGAACTTTTAAGGACCGAGCTTGACAGAATTCTTTCTAAGCAGGAGCAATGTAGTAATGCAATACTTTCTGTGGAAGCAGAAGATAATAATAACTTAATTTCAAAGTAATGATAGCAAAGTTTACAGTGTAGAAAAAAAGTTTGAGGAAATTTTTATGTCAATAGGAACATGAACTGTAAAAGGTTTATTTTTTATGAAAAGACCATTTCTAAAATTAGTAACTTGGGTTTTGTGTTTTCTTGGTCTGCCTCTAATTCAACTGCTTTTTTAAAGTATAAGAAGTTTCTTTTGAGGCATTAAAAGGATGAGGATGGGGAATCACTTTTTCATCTCAGCAAAGCAGTCCATTAAGTATGTATGCAAAAATTCTGGTAAACAGGTGGGCAGTAAATTAATTTTCCATTTTCAAAGATTTAGTCTACACTACTACCAACTGTTTTGTTTTCACCAAGAGGAAAACTGAGCATTAGCTGGAATAACTGAGAAAGATGTTTCAAGTAATCCTGTAATTCAGACTCACCTTTAAAACTCCAAAGCATAACTATAATATACAGCTTTATTGATCTGAAGCTGACAATAAAAACTAAATGTACTCTGGTAGCTTATGCAGTTCACTATGCAGGATACAGTAAGCAGTAAATGCATACTCTGATCTGATAGATTTAAAAATCTGTGTTTTACATCTTCCCCAAAGGACATTTTCTAAAACCTATGTACAAAATATTTTTTTTAAAACAAAAGTTGTTCACAGGCTTCCTTTTCTATGTTATGCATTTCATGCAGACAGATGACTCAAAATTTGTAAGTAAAGCTTAGAAGGTGAGGAAAAAAACCCCATATTTTGGACAGTTTTTACAATAACTGTCACGTTTCACTGGGTTGCAACTAATTAAATTGGAAAAATGTATAGATTTTACAAGCTTGTCATTTGAGTGAATAGAGAAAATTAGTCCTCAAACTCTTTCTCCTAATGCAGAGCCCACACTGCTGCATTCTTAAGTTTTTATTTGTTCAAATTTCTCCAGAAGAGGGCTCCATGCACAGCTTGAAAGGCATCACCCAGGTATTGAAAGAAAAAGAGATTTAACAGCTTCAGGAAAAAAGACAAGTCTTGCTCACCCAAGTGTGTTGATACAACATTGCAGATAATGCTCAAATTCTGACCAAGTATTTCCCTGTTCTATCATGTTGCTGTAGGTCTTATTATTTTTGAGTCCTAGAGAAGTCCTGTGGCTCTTGTGCTATGTCAGAGTTGTAAAAATGCTTTAAAAATGTTAGAGAAACTCACTTGTCAATTAGCATGTATAATTATTTGTACTGATGAGCACTGTGTGAGGCTGACACTTGCTCCCCAGAGTTCCAGGCCATCATTTTTGGCTATGCAGCCAAAAAAGATCTTCCAGTTGCATATCTCATTCACAAGATGGTGTCTCCCAAAACACAGAGCCATTCCAGCAGTTTTGCTGTCCTATTTCTTGAATGCTACCTTGGAGGGAAGGTTGGCAATAGTGAATTAGGATGGCTTTTGGCTACAGCTCTAACCTCTAAAAATATCCTTACACAGGACCTGACCACAATCCTGACTGCTAAGCAAGGGGGGTTTGTTATAGTAGACAAGTGAAAACATGAAAATGCTTCTGCAGTTATGGCAATTAAATCCCACTTTGTATACCCCTGAGACTCAATCCTTCAATCTAAGATGTAGTTTAGGGGATATGTTGGGACCTGCTTTCTGCTTCTGACGATCAAAACTTCAAAAAGGTTGTTTTAGCACATGTAATATCTGTGATGTGATCCACTGGGGGTTATTGACTTGGCAGCTTGTGGCTTTTAGTGGCTTGGCAGCTAAGAAATTAGTATTCCTAAAAGCTGTCTCAAGAGACCAGTGCAACAGGAACTATTAGAACCACGTAGATGGCAACAGTGGTGCCCCTTCAAGGAGTCGTGAAGTTCTGCCTTCCTTTTCTTCCTGTTTTCTGCACGATAAGCAGGCTCTCCCCATCCTATTAATATGTAAAAGCAAGCCAGATAACAGAGCCCTCAGTGTTCCACTCTTCCTGCATCACTGCTGGAGTCGCATCTCTAATCTTCAGCTGCTGGGTTGCACCAGTGTGCTGCGTGTCAGGATTCTGGCCTCAGGCTTCAGAGTTCTATGACAGCATAAGCCTTTCCAGAGGCCGGGGGCTTCATTTAAGACTTTGAGTTGAAGGGTCGGGTTAGCAGGTTTTTTAATTGTTTCATGGACAGTTACAGGGGCTAAACTCACTGTTTTGGTGTGTATCACTGGTATTCCAGCCAGCAGGGAAAAACGTGTCCTGGGGGCATCAGGTACAGCTTTGCCAGCTGGGAAAGGGAGGGGATTGTCCTGCTCTCCACTGGGGCAGCCTCACCTCGGGTGCTGAGGGCAGTTTTGGTCACCACAATACAACAGATACTAAATTAGAGAGCATCCAAAGCAGAGCAATGAAGATGGAGAAGGACCTTGAGGGGAAGCCGTGTGAGGAGTGTCTGAGGGTACTTGGCTTGTTCAGCCTGGAGAAGAGGAGACTGAGAGGAGACCTCATTGCAGTTACAACTTCCTTGTGAGGAGAAGAGGAGGGCCAGACACTGATCTCTGCTGTGTGTGACCAGGGACAGGACCCGAGGGAATGGCCTGAAGTTGTGTCAGGGGAGGTTTAGGTTTGGTATTATGAAAAGGCTCTTCACCCAGAGGGTGGTTGGGCACTGGAACAGGCTCCCCAGGGCAGTGGTCACAGCACCAAGCCTGACAGAGTTCAAGAAGAGTTTGGACAATGCTCTCGGGCACATGGGGTGACTCTGGAGGACGGTGCTGTGCAGGGCCAGGAGTTGGACTCGATCCTTTTGAGTCCCTTCCAATTCCACATATTCTGTGATTCTAACTAGAGGTTCATCTGTGCAGGCGAAAAGACAAATCTACAATGTCCACTGGGGAGGAGAAACAGAATGAGAGGCATTTATCATCCTTAGGAGACTAAGTGGGCTATTGCACTTCCCAGTTAACTCTGGATGATATTAGTGGGTTCTTGATCATGGCCATATGGTTGCACTGTGCCCTGCCCTAATCACCAGATGGATGGGACCAGCCCAGATGGGAGGCTGTGTTTTTCTGTCACTTCATGTGTCCTGCAGCTAACACAATGTTAGTGTACACAAATCAGTAGGATATTAAATGCCAAAGAGGAAAGAAAAATAAGACTTGCTTTATTAACCACTGTTTCATTATTCAGAGGTCTTGGAAATTTGCCCACTACTCCTTTTTAATTTTTTTTTTGTGTGTGATGTGTATTCTCTGTCAAATGGAAGAATCTAATTCTTTGAAAGCCTTACTGTTTTGTACGAAGGGAACTCATTCTGCTCCTATCTTGTCCAATATTCTACTGTTTTGCACTGTTAATTTTCTTGGCTAGAGGAAAAAAAAGAAGGATTTTAAGATTTGGTTTGATGGACCTGGTTAAAACAGTTCTATGAACAGACTAAAATAAATATGAGGTATTAAGAGTGGGGTGAATCTTTTTGGCACACAGCAGTTTTCAGTATCTCTAACCACTTGGAAAAGCTGATTAAGGTGTTTAAATAACTTCTGATATCTATGAATGTCCATGTATGGATGTCTATTTTGGTATCTTTATGGGCCTTGTTCTAAGGAAATGGAACATCCACCTTCAAGCTTTTGAAATGTCTCAAAATTTGATACCCATGCGCAGCTCCCTGAAATTAGTATTTTATTACCTAAGATTCCTTAGACTCCATTTGATAAAACTTCTACTCCCAAAACTGTCATTTAAATGAATTAAAAAAAACCCTAGCAAACCAGTAATAATAGCTATCTATTTCAGTCTAAATTATTTCATTCTCTTGCTGTGAAAAACTAATGCTTAACTCCTTATTAGTAATGACAATGTATATATTTCTAAAAGTTAATATTTAATTCCCAATGATTTTGTAGCCTGGTATGCAATGAAGACCAAATAATTCTTGTGCGTATGAAGGTTTCTAAACCTTTCTTGTGTGTATGAAGTGGGTTTCTACAAGTTTGCAGAGGTTTTAGGAGTTTGAGTAATCATGGCAGATGGAACCTTGTGGAACTTGTGTGTAACATGGACTCAAAATGCTGCAAACCACAGGTTCTAGGCCATTAAGATGTTAATGTGACTGTATGCAAAGAGATATTCATACATACAACTGGAATTTAGCATAAGAGATGCTCACTTGCAGTTGTCTGTACCTATAAGCTCAGGTTACCTCAGCTGTTACTATTTGTGTGCTGAAGGCTGCTGTTGGTTTCCCCTCTCCCCTCCCCTGGGCTGGGTGTGAGATCTCCTTCCTACTCCAAGGCAAGGTTGACAAACTTGGCTGGAAACATAGCTGAGGGAGTCCTGGTGCTCTGCATTAATGGCTGGCTGCCACGTGGGCAGGAACGCATCTGTGGCACACGTAGAAAGAGGATGGATAATTTCTTCTATTGCTTCAAATCTATCCATAAAAGTGTTGACACATCGAGTTTTTTTCAAATTGCTATGGAGCAAAAAACCCCAAACATGTTACAAAGCACTTATCATGCTGATAATTGGCCTCATCTACTTCATAGACACTTAATCTCTTTCTTTTCATCTTCTTGGCTTAACTTGGAATTGGGCTTCTGTGCAAGTTGTCAATAAAGAGTCCTGGAGTCAAATGCAGGGGATTTTGAACCCTAAGAGTAAAACAAAAGCTGGCAGTAGTCCGTTGGGTCCCTGTATAAAGGAAGCTATCTCAGCTGCCTGAAATAGGAGTTTTACCCACAGCTTGTAGAGACAGCATATAAGGATAGAGGCAGGAGAGTATCATGTAAAGTTTCCCCTTCCTTAGCCTGTTATAGTGTTCTTGTGTCTAATTACATTATAATTTTCAGCCAACTGTTGGTAACTGCTTGGGAGCAGAGAAAACCCCAGAAATATTGTTCCCAAAATCTTGCATTTTCCCACAGACAAACTTTCTTGCTTTTGAGTTCCTCTGCTGCCAAATAAGGTGCTTTTATACACTTCTCTTGAGACAGCCCTGTGTTGTCCCTGAGGAACCACGTTTTATCAGACAACAAACTATATAGCTATAACAAAACTATAGCTATAACAAGCTATAACAAAATGCGAGAACTGAACGTAGCACTGCTCTGGAGTTGACAAAGCAGGAAATCCAGAGCATCTGCTACTTTGCTCCCTAAGTGAAAGGAGATGGAATTAGGCATTAGAATTGGATGGGCATTTCCTTCCCCATTAAACCCATTGTTTCAGAGCTCTGTCAGAGGAAGCTGAGCAACTCCAACTGCGTTCTGCAGCAAGAATGGATATCTCAGCTGTGGCTTTGAGCTGTTCTGTACAGTTAAATAACTGGCCAAATTAAAAGGTGTTCATCTTGATCTTCTGCCAAGATAACTGGTCTTGCAAGTGCCAGCAAGTCCTGGGTAGTATCCAGGTGAAATGCAAAATGAAATACCTGTGGGTAAAGATAAATGAGAATGACATTAAAACAGAACAATGGATAAGTCGGTTTTGATTTCTGGGCATGTGTATTAGCTTGCTACCTGAAGGTTGTATTGTGTGCCAGGCAAAGTGGTTTTATTGTTTTCCAAAATGTTTGTTTTCATAATTCATGATCAGATTGAACTAACTGGACTCTGAACTCTATAAATCTTGATTTATGGATATTGATATTTCTGTCAATTTACTGATACACAGCTCTGACCTGAACACTAAACTAGTCAGGTGCATATTTGATCATCTCTCTTTTATAATGAATCATAAAATGGTTTGAGTTGGAAGGGACCTTAAAGGTCATCTTGTTCCAACCCCCTGCCATGGGCAGAGACACCTTCCACTAGACAAGGTTGCTCCAAACCCTACCTGGCCTGACCTTGAGCACTCTCAATCCATTATCTCTCTTGCACTTGGCCTTGTGGAACTCTGTGTGGAACATGGCAATATCATTGCAGGAGTTGTTATTCGGTGGAACAAAGCTGTAGGGATAGTCAGGAAAGCCTGGAGTAATGGGAAACACACTTCCTTGCACCCACATTCCCTGCTTTTTGGGAATAAATAAGCCTCTGACATCTAGTTTTGAAATAATTGCTTTCTTCTAATGCTTTAAATGACAAGATCTCATTTAAAAATAATAAACAAGAATGCAGTCTCCAGTGTTAAATGTCACCAGTAGTTTTCCCTAATTGTTGATCTCTGCAGTTTAGTTATCAATGCAGAAATGTGGTACTTTGTGTGGTGAGGGTATTGATTATTGTAATCTGAGAAAAGAGCAGCTGATAAGTTCACGTACCATGTGTTACCAGGAAGTAAGATAAGGATGCTGGGAATAAATTGTGAAATTTTGTCTCTTGTTGAAATTACTTCTGGTCTTGCCCATCTCTCAACTTCAATTGTGTGTGTTTGCAGTAGCACACCAACGCAGGAGCAAGTCTCCAATGGATGTGGATTGATTGCATTGCCCCTCCTTTTGTTATCTGGGTGAAGGATGGTTGGTGTCAATGCCATGTGCGTTCCTACTGTGCATGTACCGGGATGCTTACATGACTTCTATTGCTATGATATCTGAGCACCCTACAAATGGTAATGAATTTATCCTTGCTTCCCTAAAATAACTGCTCAGTTACGACAGGAACATTATTCTGAAATGGGAGACAGCCTCCAACATCTGCCTGTTTCAATGACTTGAGGTCTGTTATCTTAGGTGAGTAATGATGTCGGCTGCTGTCACTTGGGCTGCTGGTGTTGATTCACTGGTGACACTTCATTGTACTCCAGAAAGATTAATTCTGATTGGAAGGAGCCCAGAATAAATTCAGTCTTTAGGCCAATCAGAAGGTGATGTCTTCAGTAGTGTTTTAATAATGCAGCTCAACTTTCAAGAATGTAATTAGTTATGGTTTGCCAAGGAACTGCCTATCTCTGTATAATAGTTATTTACATATAGAGGAAACTAATAAGATGAGGTCTGTGCAGTTACGATTACATTTTTTTAGGCATAAGGAAATGAAGTGTGCTTGCTCATAGCTGGTGTTTGTGATGGCTGCTGGCACAATGCTCAGTAGGAGCAGAGGAGGATGAGGCTGGCAGTGCTATTTACACTCAAGGCACTTCAGACCAGAGCAGTTTGGGGTAGAAAATGGGGACAGATAATGCACAACCAATTCTGCTCCAGTGCTCAGGTAGGGCAGAGGTGCTGCATCTTTCTACTGCAACAGGAGACACAGTCTCAGTGGCAGAATATTTCTCCCACCATCTGCTCACTGATAGAGGTTCCTCTCTTCCTTCCTTTCCTCAATTTGGAGGAGGCAGAGCTGCCAAAAGCTTGGGCTGCTCTGGCAGGAGGTGAGCTGCTGGTCATGGCTGTTTCCCTCACAGGTTTAGCTTCTGGAAGTAGGATATTGCTGGCTTAAAGTGCCACTGTTAGGGAGATGCACCCAAATGTTTGAATTCCTGGGAGGACTAGGACACGTGGATGCCCTGTTTGTTACATGCCCAAAACATGAGGCTCTGTAGATTTGTATGGACTGTTGAAAGTCAGTGCCTGACTTTGTGGAACAGCTGCCTCTTCATGTGTGTTTCTCTCTGAAATGAGCATTCAGCCTCCTTGCACTTGCTTCCCAAGAATACAATTTTCAAAGCTTTTTCCTCCTTCAGGAGTCAAAGGCACACAAGCACAGAACCTGTTTCTTGCTGTGCATGGGAGCTAAACATTGATTATGGGGTGGGTGAAGGAGTTTGAGTAAAAGAAACTGACTTGCTTGTCTGCAATAACTCATGTTGAACCTGAACGGAATTGTTTCTCCAACTAGTTCTTGACTTCTGATTTCTGCATGCTGTGTGTTTGTGGAGTCTAGCTGGGATATGTAGGAATAAAAAGCCATCGTGCACAGCATGAATGGTTCTCTCTGCCTTAACCTCCAGGCTGACTGGAAGCATCAGCATTCCTGTAATTTCCTTGTTCAAATTACTTCTTTCTTTTTTCTCCTCCATCTGTTTCAAATAATTCAGATAGTTTGAGTGCTTTTAGTTTTTATACTCAGACTTTCCTCCAGAACTCCTAGTGCTGGGGGAAAGGGTGAATAATTTTTACTATTGTCATTTAACTTCTCATAGATGGGGTTCAACAGGCTCTGCTGAAAAGTCCATCCCTGTTCTTGGTGCTTATAGATGTTTTTCTTTTGGTGATAGAAGAGAAAAGGGATGGGTGTTTTGTTGCACTTTGAAGAGAACTGGATATATGCCTAAGGAGTCGCTTTCCTTTAACATTTTACATAGGTCATATTTTCACTGGGTAATCTGCAGATTGCCCAGAGTTAGTGCAGTGTTGATTTCTAACCTTTGGCTAATGTGGTAGGGAACTCTGAGTGTTGTAATGTCAGTACTTGTGTATCTGGCCCAAACCTTGTTCTTTTCCTGCTATGTTCATATCACCCTATTCTTTTCTCCCTCAGTCCCTTAGAGCAGTCTAGTTCTTTCTGCACATATGTGGAAAAGAGAATTTCATTTATCTTCCCCAATAGTGGTGTTAGGTTGGTGATCTCCTGGAGCCAGAAGTGCTGGGATAGTGATTTGTTAATAAACATGATGACATAGCTGCTGAATTTCTTCTCCTTTTTGCTGGTTGACTGAGGAATACAAGAAAGAAGAGCAAACCTTAAGGCATAAAAATGGAAGGGAAAGCAAAACCAGGGAAAAAGAAAAACAAAATGGTGTTCAATGTGCTGTCACTTTCTGCAGCTGTTAGGATTTGGAAAGCAGCCTTTTATATTTGTGATACAGTCAACAGATGTATACAGGAATGGAGCACAGACTGATTTTGCCTGATTTCCACATCTTCATTTACACAATCTTGCCTGAGAGCTTAGGCTGACACCCGTATCCAGAGCTCTTGCTCATATCTAGATCTGAAGTTGTTGGCACCAGGAAATGGTGATACTGTTTATGCACATTTGTGTATATCAGCATGCTGGCTTATGAGAGGCAGGAAATTTAATCCTTTGGAAAACTCTGTATCTATTTCCAGCATTTGTTAGCTGCCACAGAACTCTACTCTCTTTTACATTTTATGTTTTGGTGGGGCTTTATTGTCATTTTTCTATGTCTTGCTGGACAACATTTATCTCTACTGCTTTGACAGCTTTGTGTTCATGATCATTAAATCCATTCTATTGATGCTTTGGGAAACTTGTTATCACACAGATGAAATAAACTTAGGACATCCCTTCCTAACTGCTAATTGGATGGGGAAGGAATGGGAGTGGAGAGAACAGAAGACAAACTGGGTATAAGTTGTGAGGCCAAAGCAGCCTTCATTGCAGCACTTTGCAATTCCTTTTGAAACTGTTAGCATGGCACTTTAACTCTCTGTAGCTGGTTTATGTGTATCAGGAAGGTGATGTGCCACATGTCCCCTGTGTGACACCAGTGTGATTTTAACTGCTTACTGATGGAAGTGAGTATGTCCCAAAGAAAACTGAAAGGTAGGAAAGGGTCAGAGAACCTCAGAGGGGAAATATAACTCTGTTATGGCTTTCTAGCAATAAATATGAAGCAAGGCAGCTACCAGGAACAGCTGGGCAATGTCTTGCTGAAATGGGGCAACTATTAGGAAAGATAAATGCTCCGAAGTTTTGTCAGATATTATGTGACTTCCCCTCTCCTACCACTTTTGCTAATATATAATTTCACAGACTTATCCCTTTGTTCTTATTTTTCTGACAACTCTTTGAGGCCAGCTAAAGAGCAAGAGATTAAAAGCAAGAGAACCTGGCTTCAGGCACATTTGCAAACTAGCTGTTAGTTTTCTGCAGGTCCTTCCATGTTTAAAACAGAAACAATCCTCCCCTGACAACTGAACGTGCAATTCATGTACAATGGATCTGCTTCTGACATTGTATTTCTGGGGCATTTGTACAACTCATGATTCATCTGGCAGTGCTTGAGCTTAAGCACTGATAAAGGCAACACAGCAGAGTGCAAATACATTTGACCTTTCAAAACATTGAATAGAAAACAAAAATAGAAAAATAGTTACTTTGCAGTTTTTCCTTGTATGTGTGTAATGACTGCAAGCAAACCAGCATTCTGATTTCTGCCTTGGGAGCCTGGGTAGCACAGAGGCCTCCAGGCCTGAGCTCCACTGTTATTCTTCCTGTTCCACTATGTATGAGTTAGCCTGGTACTGGTGTAGAGGTCCCCAGGTCAGGGATTGGCCTGTAGTTGATGTCTGCTGCATCCAAAAATCTTTACTGTTTGGTATGCTATGCTTGTGTAATTGGCACTCTGGTCTTGACTGACTTGCCTGGTGGGCAGGTGTCTGTATTCCAAGTGTAAGGTTTCATGGGAAGTGTCACTTTAAATCAGTAACACTGACACAGAACTAAGGCTGGGGCACCTGTGGGAAGTTCCTGCCAAAATCCTCAGCCAGCTGCAGCCTTAGCTTGGATGCAGCCACCTCATAATACTGCTGTGAGCTGCTTTAAAAAGGGAGTAACTCCCTGGGTGCTCTGTGGTGTAAGTGCCCTGTTCAGTCAGGGCTGCAGAGCTGAGTCTGACTGGAACCCTCCTGGAAGTGCAGGGGATGGAAGTAGAAGTGTGGCTAAGGCAGGGGCACATCAACCCTGCGACACTGCCACTCCCCGTGGCATCACTGCTCCTGGGGAGGCTGTGCAGTTCTGAATAAGGCTCCAAATATGATGGGAACTGAAGATCCTCCCTTCTTTTCCTCATAAAAGTGTGGCTGATTTGTGAGCACATTCCTTTGCTTTACAAGCAGAGCAATTACATGCAGTCCATCTCTCCCAGCCTACAAGCCAGAGATGTACAGGGTGTGCAGAACTGTGTGCCAGGTTCTGGGTTAGGGGTAGGTTTTAAATGAGGTGACCAGGTTAAACTTTCATCTTGAGCCTCTTTGGGGAAGGGAGGGAAGACTATGCAGCAGCTGGGTAGGGCTCTGATCTGGCATTGTTACAGCTATTTTTGATATTTCTAAAACTACTTTCCAGTAACTGCAGTGGAAATTTGCATGGTTTTTTTTGGTCTGAAGCTTCTTAGCTGTAAATGATAGTCTGTCTTTGATTTATTTCTACTACTCTGCTGCCTGTAATATGCTGGTCAAGTCTGGTACAGCAGAAACATTTTTCCCTTCTCATCCCACTTTCTTATTCCTTGGCCCATTGTGTAGTCATCTTCTGTCCTTTCACTTACAACAAATCTTGAGGAATCCACTTAAATAATAATAATTTTTTCTTTTAAATTGCCTCTTTTCCATATATTTGTATGAATGGTTAACCAATCTGACCAGCTTCCTTAGCACCTGTAATGAAAGCTCTCTCTGTTTTTGTTCAGTGCTACTGGCAAGGCTTCATGCTGAAACAAGGCTGCTGGACTGGGAGGTGTGTAGTACTTGTGGACTTAAAATTGGGGGGAGAAAAGGAAGGGATAAACTGGTATTCTGTCTTATTTAGTACTTTTCTGCTGTAAAATATGTAACTAGTCACTGGATAAGCAGCACTGGTGAATTGAAATTGAAATTGTCTTTTCCAGACAAAGCTCTAACTGTTCCCTTCAAAGTTATGCTCCTTTTTGCATACTTTTTGGACTACACTTCTGGCCTTTTGGCCAAAACCTCATATTTGTATAACAGCCCAGCTTTGGCTGGGCAAAAGCAGGGCAGGGAGCTTCCTCAAAGCTGTGGTTTTGAGTGTCCTTAGTTTGAAGAGGGTTTTGAGTTTTGGTTTTTCCCTTGCCCAGCAAACTCTGTGTGGACTTTGATACTGCTTTTGTGTTTTAGCGTCTCTTTTTAGACCGTGCTGCTTCACTGAGAATCTGAATTATAAAGCAGTGCCTTTTCCCACCAACCATATGCATCAGGCTGACCTTTGGCTTGAATGCAAAGTTTGGTGTTAACCCTGTGCCATTAGCAAATATCACATAAATCATAGTGACAAGGTTTCTAGGCAGCTGTGGCTGGAGGGAGGTTGGCTCTGAGTGTGTCTGAATGACAGAAGTAATTTCTGATCTCTGTTAACACTGAAGGACAGGCACCAACAGGCCCAGGAGAACAAGGTTCTTTCTTGCTCCATCCCTTGCTCTGTTTCCACGTGGACACCCTCCCTCGAGCTGTGCCTCGCCCTGTTGTGCTTGATTGATGTGCCTGGGGGTCAGAGCCCACCTCTGGCACCAGGAATGGCTGCTGGTCCTGGTGGGGATAACTTCACTTGGAGCTTCATCACTTGGAGCCTCAATTCTCTCTTAACAGCCTCATCCTTCTGGAGCATCTTGATTTCAAGTGTCTGTTGAAGCACTGTAAACAGATTTCCTTCGGCTCTGCAGCACTACATGCTGTGTTGCAATACATTCTGTCTACTTTAGAGCTGTTAGTGATTCATTAGTTTGCTGTTCCAAAAACCAATTCCAAAGGGATCGCTCATCTCCCTAGAGCAGTGAAGGTATTTTCTAGCTGGCTACACAGTGCTAGGGCAGTTTTTTTGAGACTTGCCTGGTTCAAGTCACGTGGCAGTGATACTGCCAAAGGCTGCTAGTTCAGTGGAGGATTGCACACAGATTCCATGGGTGGGAGCTTGCAATATTATTAGACACAGCTAATAATAGCTCCTCTTGACTTGTGAAATGTCAGAGTAGTCTTGTGGGTAACTTTTTTTTGCCACCAAGAGTAGTCCCTGACATGTTCAATGCTGAATTATGCTTATAATATAGAAAAGACATATTGGAAATGAATGATCTTACTGGTCAGTTGACAGACAGATTATCAAGATCTCAGAATTGCAGCATCAGTCTGGGGACCCAGGACTGTGCCCTCTCTGTGCACTAGAAAGATGAGCTTCTCCTACCCAGAGATTCCTAAGATCTAATGAGCATGCCTCTGGAAGGGGCTTGGAAGCAAAACAGTGAGAAATCTCTGGTGTACTATAAAAAAAAAGGTATTATAACATAAAGCGGTAACTCAGTTTTCTCTGAGAGGGGTCAGTTGCTGTCTGCAGACTGCCCTGCAGTCAGGTCTCCAGGGTTTCTGGAGTTTCTGAGTGTATCTTTGCCCTAGAACTGGCTTTTCTGGCAGGGAAAAATAACTCTGCTTTTCACAGAACTTCCAAAGTTTTCAATTGTTTTATGAACCAAGAGAAAACAGAAAATAAAAAAGTCTAAATGTTCTGTGGAACTAAGTTAATGCTCTTTCTTACATTAGCCATTTATTTCTTTTTGCTACCTAGTGCACCCAGCAAGGTACCAGCAGTACATCTTGAGCTGCAGGATTTACTGTAAGATTTTTATGGACTGCTGGAGACCAGGCAGGGATTTTGATGTTGGCTGCAGAGTGGCAGAAACTGATGCATAAAAAAACTATGAAGACTAAATTCTTAGTCAAAAGGTGCCAGCATTTAGAAGAGTGAGAAATTACGCAAAGAGCTTTTGTTAGTTTTGAGGTTATAACTGAAATCATAGCTCTGAGCAGGTGAGCTGAGTTTCGGGAGATGCTGGACACTCATCTCCCATGATTTGAATTAGCTGGGGCACCTGCCCCTTGCAAGTACAGAGCTGCATGGGAATGGCATGAAGCCATGCAGTGGAGGGTAGTGCAAATATGGGGATAGACAGATGGCCTGTACTCCAAGTGACTCTTCTCAATTGCCTTTACAGCTGTTTATTACAGTTACAAACACCTGGATTTGTCTTTCAAGGCAGAATTGCATCACTGGGGGCCATGACATAACGATGGAACCTCAATTCCTGTGTGCTACTATATCTCTGATTTTATTTTCCTGATTTTGCACAGAAGTTAGATGATAATATCACTTAAGAGCAGGGAAAACTCAAGTGCAAAGCAAGAAAATAGCTTGTGCAAAGTCTTATAGGAAGTCTTTAATAGGTAGGCTTTGTTTGCAGTCGCAGCTCAGGAGCCCCAAATCACCCATCAGTACATGCTGACCCTGCTACTGAAAAGCCAGAGCAACGTGGCTTGTCAGGGGATCTTGGGAAGAGTCTTGTACTCATTCTGTTTATTTGAACTAATTACTTTAATTATAGTAATTAATTTGTATCTTAATGAGCAATCCATCCTTCTATTTGTGCAGTGCTGCCAGAATTTAGTCCTCATCTTAAAGACGTGTTGCAGGCTTCTTGTGCCAGTGAAGATGTATTTTCAGTGCACTTGGGGAATTGTGGTTAACAGAATGGCTTCACCTGAAGGGGAAGCTTGACTGTTGTCATTTTGTTCTTTTTCGATAGTCTGAAATACATCATCAGCATCAATGTTTTACCTAACGAAAAATAAGGTTAGAATCAATGGGTTTTTAAGAATATTTTCCTCTTTCCTGAGGTTTCTTTTTTTTTTCCCAGAAGTTGTCTGTCATTTTCTTTGCTTGGCCACTTAAATTAACTTGCTTGTGAGCATTTAAAGCAAATTGTGTGCTTACAAATCTGAGAATAAAAGCAGAAAAGATTTATCTTGCAATAAGTTTTTATTCCTCTTTCATTTATTGTACCTCATCCCCTCTACCTTCTAAATCATGATAATCAGGGACTGAAAAACATAATTTATATGAGGATCCATGTGAGTCCTGGCAGATAGATAACAGATTACTCTCAGCTGCTCCTTGCCATTGCTGGATAAACCCCATCTTGCACAGACTCACAGAAGTCATCAGGTTGTCCTTCATTTCAAGTTCATCCTTCTTTGTCATCCTGATAGGCAAAGGCACTTGGGGAATTAAGACATGAAATTGTTGGTATTCTTAGAGAAGCAATGTCAAACAACCTGCTAGAACGTGTGACAATTGCTGGATCCGTGTTTCTGTCATGCTTTAAACTTGCTGAAAGAATTATGTTCCCATTCTCTCTGTGTGCTGTCTGCAGTTTGCTGTGATCAAAGAAAGGAGTGGAGGTGGTCTACTAGAAATGCTTCTCTCCTTCGGCATGAAAGAACAAATTACTACTGTTTTCCCCTTCATTGGAATAATGTGTTCATCTACCTACTTCAGAGCAGTCAACAGCTCTGAGTGAAATATTAGGGCAGGCGCTGGATACTCCTCAGATGGCTTCAAGTGCGACATTTGTCATTCTTTCCCAGTGTCTGTGGTTTTACTCTTAGCTAGTCCAAGGAGGGAATCAGTGAGACCTGCTCAAACTTCCCCATGTGACCAAGTTGGTGATTTCCTTTCTATGTATCTGTGCAGCCCAAAAGTAACATCTGACAGCCCTTAGTGTTCACCGTGTCCCCAGTGAAGTGCTTGCTAGAAGTCTTACGTAAAACAACCGGCAGCTGACTGCTGCAAATGGGTTTGTTTTTTGCTTCATAACACAATTCAAACTAGAGGTTAAATCTAATAGCTAAGGGTTTGTTGTTAGAATAATTATTCATCAGATTCCTGTATGTGAAACACTTGGTAAGAAAACAGTGATAACCAGTATGAGTGCTACACTTTAAATACAAATTTGCATTTATGGCAGCAATGTGTATATTAGTTATATCCTAGCACTTTTTTTCTTAGACTTGCTTGTTTAGGTGGAATGCAGCATTTGAGTGACAAGATTTTGAAAAGAAATACTTGATTTTTTAGATTGTCATCATTTTGACACTATACTTGAGAGCAATAATTGTGATGTCATTTCTAAAAGTCCAGGAGATACCTGTCGAGTATTAATAACAGATAACCATTTTGTTTATTTTCTGCTTTTAATATATTGTGGTATTAACAGAAGATAAAAACCAGATTTTCTTTCTCTGGCAAGTCCTTAAATTCAATTAAGCTAGGATGTGGTAAACAACACTATGATTTGACAGAGGATAAACCTCTCCCTGAACTATTAGGGAACATGTATATGTGTGAATGTCCTTGCTATTATCATAACTTTAATCATTGTAAGCTGCAAGCCCATTCAAAGTATTATCTAAGCCTGACAACATCCTCAGTGTTAGTACAATGCATTAAAAAAAAGCCTTTTGTGCAATCTCTGTCTCAAGGACAAGCCATCTAATTAACAGACCAGCCTGAAACACACACTGTTGTGTTTGTCTTTATTAAGACATAATGAATTGCAGAACTCAAAGCTGTTTTTTTGAATCAGAATGATCTGAGACAAGCATTTCATGGTAGAGAGTGGAGAAATGTGAAGGCATTAGGTACCACAGTGAGGAGACTGTTAAGTGTAGCATATCCATGTTGTGTTTATCCATATATATGTGAAAATATGTATGAATAGATGTAGGATCATAGACACAATGTAGGACATGAAAAAACCTGTTTTGTTGAGCTACAAAGGCTTTTTTTTAAATTCCCAAAGGTAATACTTGGTTTGTAACTCATTATTCTTTTAATTTGTGTTGACACCTCAAGATTGAAGCTTCTGAACTTTTGGGATTCACCTCAAGCTCATCTAACTGAGTCTGAGATATTAATATAAAATCCAGTCAGACCCCAGTCCTGACCCTTGCTCTCAGATTTTGAACTTGTGTATATTTGACACACTCAAACTCTTATCAGTGCTATGAAAGCAAGTGCTCAAATAAGCTGTTTTGAAGAGCAAGGACTGAGTATCTTTACAGCTTCGAAGTAACCTGGTTCAGCTGTGCACTAGACTTGTGGGTTTATACTTGCTAAATTCTTACAATGGGAGCAGTGATAAAGCAACAGCAGCTGCACACCAGAAATGTGCATGGAGTAGTTTGAAGGACCAGTCTATGAGAAGTACAAATAAAAACTCACCAGGTTTGATAGCTTTTGAAATATCTGGTTGTTATCCTCAAGAGCTTCATTCAGGACCAAGAGGATCCTTCCTTCCTGTGTGGTTTTGGCAGGCTGGATCTGATAATTTTTAACCACAAGTACTTCTTCCCTGCCTAAACAGGCAGCCTCACAGAAGGATTTCTTTGGACAAGCGTAGTTCATATGAATGATATCCACAAGGATTTGGGCCTCTATCAACCCAATAGAAATTGTCACTTTAAGATTCTGGAAGTACTTGCTCACAAGAGAATACTGATGTGATATTTAAAAAGAGCCTTAAAGCAAAGTGTCAAAATATGAGCAGACCTTGGAGATACATCAGGTATAACTATATGCAGGGCAACTTAGAGCAAACCACAAAATGGTGTTTTTATTTTCCCCTGTGGTGCGATGTTATAGCAGAGAATGGTGTGTAAAGCAGAAAATGGAATGTGTTTCCTTTTTTTTTCCTCCTGCTTTTAAGTACAGTGACATGTCCTAATTTAGACCTAATTTTCATTCCTGTAACATTGCTTGTAATAACGTCTAAAGTCCTCAGAATTAATTTGACTGGAAAAATTCCAGAAGGACTTTCAATTTTTCTCATTAAAAACATTATAGATGTCTTAATTAGGCACTGTTATTAATGGTAATATTACTCAATTTAGAACTACACACTTAAGATGTGGTTACCTCTAGTGTGATTAGTCAGAGAAGCTCTGCTACGCAAGGATGCACACTAGAATTCTGAACAGTTAAATATTTAGAGCCAGATGCTCAGCTGTGTAAATTGTGTGGCTACTGTGGCCTCAGTGGAGCTAGACTAGTATACATTAACTGGGGATTTGCTATCTAAAGTTATAAACAATCATTTCTGGCTCATCTCCGTCACTATATCTCTTTTTCTTTTCCTTTCTCATATTTAGCTTGTTTTTTCTCTCCATGGTAGAATAAGCTGATGAAGTAACACAGGCACATGTTCCTGCTCCAGGATAAGCTGTTCAACTCCTACAACTAAGCCATAGCCACTCTGCACTTGTATTTCTCTTGCCCCCTGTTGTCCCAGGCGGCATTTTCCTGACTTAAGTGAGCCTGCTCCTGATTTAGAACACAGTTCAAGGACCTTTCCCGGTGCCTTCCACTCTAATGGGCTCTGTTACAGGCTTCAGGTTGTGGTAATTTGCTTTGCTTGGTGATGACCTGCTGCTGCTACATGGGATGGGAAAATTAGGGGGAATGTTTTATTTGCTTGCCTAGACACAGGTTTACACAAACTTTTAAAGTACTCCGTAGACCAGTTAATGTGTGTATTTTCCTGTTGGAAGACTGAAAGGAGCTATTTAGATCTAACCATATTTGTGCCTGGCTTCGTTAGCACAGAAGAACCCATGACAGTTTTCTGGTCTATAATTACTGTGGCTCCTGTTCGATGTAACTTATGTTTATTGTGATTGTGGATGGGAAAGGCTGTTGGCTACATGGGCTATTGCTGCTCTGTGACTTCAGCTGGGAAGCTTGTACAAAGTAACACCTGTACTTTGATTATCATCAGGTTATAAGATTTTGTTAAAAAAGCCACCCCCAATACCCCTTAAAATCACACAGCAAATGTTCCAGTTTTTAAAGTTATTTGCAAAGCGAGGTGTCTAAATTTAATTGAATGTAATACATCAAATCTTTGCATGTTCTGTTGCTCAGCAATCCCAGGGTTTATATTCCAAGTGTTTTCAATGTGTAAGTTGTTACCTAGGCTGTGTAAGAGCTCATTTGTGTGGCAGAAAAAGCTGCTCCTTGTGTGAACTGCGTGAAACCCAGATTTGTGTCATCCTGCAGGTAGTTTAAGCATGGAATGAACAGGCATCACACGTTCAGGTTCAGATGGACAGATGTGCATGGGGCTGTTAAAGGCAGCTGGATATATAATTGGTATATGGGATAGTACTGAAACCTCAAAGTGCTACAGACATTTGCATCTGCTCACTGATGTATATAATGACGAGTTATTTGGGGTAGTGGGGTGTGAAGCTTAAGAGGAGTTTAATGATTTTTCTTTTAATAAATCATTTGACTACAGCAGTGTCATCTTTTATTAGCTTGCAATTTTGTAAAAGTTAAGATTGAGCATAATGTTGCATATAATTCTAAAACATCTGGTAGCAATATCCAGTAGCAGCTGTTTAGCACCTGAAATATAAACAAAACATGATTTTATCCATAGTTGTTACAGTTAATTTTCCTGGAAGTACTAGTTTTGGAGTAGATGCACTATGCAATAGATCTGTTCAGGAGAAAGAGTGAGTGAAAATTAAGATATTGTTCAAAACCTGAGGAAATGGAACAGGTCTGCATAAAATGTGGACTAAGAACACAGTTGTGTTTCTAAACAGATTTTGTTTTTTATTGAAATGAAAGAAATCCTAAAATGACTGATAGTCCTTAACTACGCTGTGCCTTGGTACTGAAGTGCATCCTATTAAAAGTTTATGATCTGTTATAATTGTGTTCATATTGTTTTTTTTTTATCAATCCCTATTCCTATGAGGGGAGTTTACCCAGTGCTTTGACTGTGGTGATATACTTAAAACTCTATTACTGGTGCTTGAACGCTAGAAGGGAAAAAAACCCCCAACCAACAACCCCACAAACGAAGCAAAGTGAAAATGAGGTGACAGCAGATCCCTTGCTGCTTTTCCTGTCTGGTTCTATCTTGGGATTCAAAGGAAATGTGGGGGCTGCATTGTCACATGGACAAGAGAGCAGACAGAGCAAAGGTGCCTTTGGGCTGCTGCGGTTTGAGTTGCACCTGTGATACCTCCCTGGGCCCCACTCTGCAGTTTCACGTTTCAGACTTTCCCTTTGTGTCCCGGGGCATCCATCAGATGTATTTGCTCTTTGAGGGTGAGAAGATGATGCGGCATCAGCTGCACCTGCTGAGACTCCCCTCGACACTGGGAACTCAACTCGTTTTTCTAACATACGCTGGCTGAGCAATACCCATTTCAGACACTCCTAGTGATGGGAATGTGGTTTATGGGAGAACTGAATGTGCACAATCAAGCAGTATTTCCTGTGCTATGTCTCTATAAACTGTTCCTTTTAAATCTTGCCACTGTAAGAAGCAGAGAGGTTTGCCAAGTAATCTGACTTTAGTGTTGCTTGTAGCAGATTCTGGTCATTCTGGAGTTGGTGGTGGGATTTATACAGAAACAGAATAAGATCTCAGAATATTGCAGAACATCAAAAACCATACATGTGGCACTAACATTTTTTTCCTTCTCTTTTGATGGTCCTTTCCTGGTTCCTCTGGGATGTGAATTCTATTTAGGGCACCAGTATTCTAGGAATCCTTTTATCCAGTCATGTTTAAACTACCTGTACAGAATAATATCACTTTAAGGATGGAAAAACGTCGATATTTGACATTTGAATAGATTTTTTCATTCTGTATGATGAGGATCCCTGAGGAGTGCAAATGCTTAACTGTGATACTAGGTGTCTGTTTTGCCTTTTCACTTCCCAGTAAGGACACAAGAGGACTCTTTAAGAATATGAACCCAATGAAGTTTATTTCTGTCTTGGGGCACCGAGTTTCTTTTGATGTTTGTGGGTTTCCAGCAGTGATTAAAAGTCACCCATCCGCATCTTGATCTGTGCCCACCATGAGTCTGTACATCTGTGTTGCAGAACAAGCAGACCTTTGACTGTGTAGGCATGATTTTTGATTCATTCTGTGCATGTGTAACTAGAAAAATTCCTAATTTTCTGTTACAGTGAAATGACAATTTTAAGGGATGATTCAGGTTCTTTACTTAAAAGTTGATTTTAAAGCCATTATGCAGTATGGATGTTCAAGTGTAAATAATTTATAACCATAGCCTCATGCTGGAGGATGCTAAATATCAGTAATTTTGTATTATAACTCATTAAGGATGACATTCGGGCTCCCAGGAGACTGTTTGTAAAACTCCCTTGGCCTCAGTAATGTCAGGATTTCACCATAAGTGTTACCTAAAAAATAAAATGATGACATTTCACTTCTTACTAAATCCAATTAATCTCCATTAATTGCATAATAATTTTGAATGTAATCTTATTCTAAAAGCTTGGAAGTGCACCAAAACCTGTGACCTAGGTTCTGTAGTTTTTAACTCGTCTATGGAATGGAAGTTTTTGTATGTCTGTAGGGTAGCTGTAGTCATTTCTAAGTGCTTACAGGATCTCGGCTTGGTTGTGTGTCCAGGATATTGCCTTGGAACCAGACCCGAGCTGGTGCTGTCTGGAACATGATGCTCTTTCAAGCAGCATATGCAACAAATTGTCACCAGGTTACAGTTGGAACAGGGGAGTTTTCATTCTGCATCAACAAACTGGAATCTGAGAATCATTTATGTTGGAAAGACCTTTTAGGTCAAGTCCAAACCTTTCCTTGGTGCAGCCAAGTCCAGCCCTAGACCCTGTCCTTAAGTGCACCCCCTTTTTTGCATGGACTGCTTTGCCGTAGTCTGTTGGACTGGTTGGTGCTCCTGGCCCTTAGCACTGCCTAGGGGCTGCTTTTATGTGGGTGGGGGGGGTCTCAGCCACTGATGCTCCCAGCCCTGTGATCTGTGGGCTCCTGAAAGCTCTCTCATTTTCCCTGGGTTTCCTCTGGTTTGGGACTCCCCTGTGCACTTTGCTAAAATGTTCCACTGCAGGTTATGCTGGCACTGGGCCTGCTCACTGTGGCAAATGAGGTTCCTCTCCTGGGAAAGTGCTAAGTGTGGATTTGTGTCATCTTTGGACAGAGAACAAAGTGGAGTGTGAGTGAATGCTCTCAGCATTAGACAAGAAAATAAGAGGATACAAACCCATTACCTTGTCGTCGTCCTCTGTCACTTGGAAAGATGGATTGCCTGGATGAGAAGGAGTAGATCAAAATTAAAGGGAAAAATTAAGTGTTCAGTATCTCAAATAGAAGGAGCTGTTGTCCTTCTTGAGGTGACATAAGCTGTTGTCATACGTGCTTAGGACTGCCCTAGTGCTGGCCAACTCGTGCTGATTTTGTTTTATTAAGTTGTCTTCCTCTGCAAGCAGAATGCCTGTTAGAAATGGGTTCTGCCCTGTGGTAATTCCAAAATGTGCCAGGCTACCCTTACTGGGAGCTAACCCAAGAACTTTGCATAGAACCAGCTGCCTCTAAGCATTTGCACCCCATGAGGACTTTTTATTTATGCTCTTTGTGTTTGTGTCCAATGATCCCTGTGTAGGAAATAGAGGGCATGGGCATCTGTGTGGTTCCTGGGTCCTGGAGCTAGGAATCTGAAATTTAATGGGACCTTTTCAGTCCCTTGTAGCCAATAAGATCATAAAAGGCAGTAGGTGCTTTACCTGAGGTTATTTCATCTCAAATTGATTAAGATAGTTAAGATGGCAAAGATTTATTTGGTGTAGAGCATGCATGCCAAGGCAATCAAATTGAGAACTTTATGGCTGCTTTTCTAATCTGTTTTAACCAAAGCAAGCAAAACTGTCCTTTGTAATATTCTAATTCACTTCATTTGGAAGAGCTTTGGGGAAGATATAGCAGTGCCTCTCTATTAGAGAGAGAGCTATATTTTGAGACTTCAAAACTCAACTGGAGGAGGCCCTGAAGGATGTGGTCTGACTTTGAAGTTTTGAGCAGCAGGTTGGACTAATTGACCTCCAGAGTCCTCTTCCAACCTTGAGTATTCTGGGAGCCTGTGGTGATCTTGTTATTTGTAACATTCTTCTTGCCAAATATTCTCCTTTCTCCTTATGGACATATTTATGCCACAAACTGAATTGTCTTCTGGTCTTACTGTACCCTTTAAAAATGGGAAGAATAAAACCTGTATATTGCAAGGGAAATGACTCCCTGGCATGACCACAAACTGAAAGTGAGGGAGTATTGATATCTCATAAATAGGTGGAAAATTTTCTTCTACTGTGAGTATTTCTGCTTATGTCTTTCATTCCTTGTAATTCATTCTGGCTTTTTGATGGCAAAATGTATCGACTGCAACTTCAGTAATTTCCCAAATGCTGTTGGTAGCTTGTGTCATGCTGCAGCTTACAGCTGATGGGCTTTGAATTTGGCTTTCTGTTACCAGCAAGTTAATACAGCCTTTCTGTTTAGCTGCATCTGTGTTACTGTGGAGGGCATTCTACTTGACGTTTGTCATGAAATTTGTCATTTTCTGAAAAAAGTTCTTTAAATGTGTAAGTGTAACAGAGGAGGAGACCTTTTAGATCTCACCGTTAAAGCAATTCTAAGCTTGATGAATTTGGCTGTAGCAAGTTGGGCTTGAATTGTGCCTGTCTGTGTTCTCAAGAAATTCAATGGCTTTGTTAAATGAATGTTTTAATGTCACTAAGTCAGGTGTGGAGATATTTCTAATTCCAGCATTTGCTTGTTTTCTTGCATTACAGCAGAATCTGGACATTCTGTATCAGGGATGCAGTATATTGCTTATCTTTTTAAAGCAGTTCTTGTGTTTCTTATTTGGAGGAAGAAGCAAGATTTTCATTGGGTATGGGCACTTTTATGGCCCTTTACAATCTCTGCTGCTATTTATTGAAATGTCAGCTCTCTCTTCTACCTGTGATGAGAAGAGTGATGCAAATTCTTTCTTGCGTGTTGCCACTCTGACCCTGGAGGAGCAACCTGCAACCATTTGCAAGACCACTTTATTATCCTCATTTAACTGTTCTTTAATATTCTTCTCTGTTGTAAGGAATCAGTAACTTCAGTCTGGAGTTATTGGCAAGTAACACTAATTGGGACTATCTTCTACTCCTCTCTGAATCATTTGTTGTGTCTTAGGCTGGATGCCTGGGGCATGAGATTTTTGCTTCTGAATTTGTGTGTGGACTGGCCCCGACCTGGGGAATCCCTCCACTGTGTGTGTAAATAACAAACACTGATGTAAACCCCAGAGAACTTGTCAAGGCACTAGATCAATCTGAGCAAGCTTAGCATGAAACATTCAAGGTATTGACTCTGCACCTGAATCTCTTGAATGTGCTCGTGACACTTGTGTGAATTCACAGGCAGATTTCCTAATGGTGTTTCCTGTTTTGCTCCTTTCTGACACTCACCAATTAAGGAATAAAAGGCAGCTTTGAGAGCGAGATTGGAGAAGGAAATGTATTCATCCCATCCAGATTTAAGAGCCTAAGTTAGATACCTAGGCTTTCCAATGGTAATTCAGCCTTTAGCAGGCAAATGAAAGCGTCTAAATTAGGAATCTGCTTCTTTCTTCTGCCAGTATCATGAAGCTGTGTGTCTGATTTTGACAAGTTCTGTAATGTGAGTAATCTAAGATGCTCTCTCATTTATTCTTCAAGCCGCTGTGAGCATCAAATGGGAAGACTGGGCTGTATCAGACCTCTAAACTCCTTCACTGGAGACTTGAGTGTCCCCATCTGCATGCAAGCTGTGAAAGAGGAGGGATTAGTCTGTAGTGCAGAACCCAGGAGACTGGTTATGCTGGATGAGAATGTTAACAGAACTCTCTACACTGTTTTGTTTCCCTTTTTGTGAGAACTGGGCAAATACCTCACTGGAAGGATTCAGTTAATAAATAGAAAAGAAGTAAGAGCCTTGCTAATTGGTTTGCAGGTCTCTGAACTGTATGAGAAGAGACCAAGTAAGAGTAATTGAACTTTCTTCTCCCTGCAATCATTACAAAAATACCCCATGCATTTTCATGATTTCACAAGGTAAACCTTTGCAATGTGGTGGGGGTTTTTTGGACTCTGTGCCACCTCATATGGCACAGATAAACAAGTTTCTGAGATAAAATTTTAAATCTGGTGCAAGAATGAGACCTGGGAGGTTTTTTTTTTTCTTATTTGCATGTTATCCCATGCAGGCACTTGGAGACATGACACTTTATTCTGTTTTATGATACAGGATGCATCTCTGGCTGACATACTGGGAAGCCAGGCTGCTTTAATGCTGTCAGCCTTCATTAGCTTATAACTTCAGTGAATATGGGCCAAGAGAGACATGGGATGAATAACTTAAGTGGCAAAATGATGTCAAATCGCACAGCTTGTCTCCTACAAGCTGCAGTTATTTATTAACAGATCCAAACGTTATTCAAAAGCAACACTATGCTTTGTGAGCAAGGAAAGTGGAGACAACTGGTCTTTATTCTTTGCTGGAGAGTTTTTCTCACAAACCAGAAGTCTGTGTCTTTTTAAGGATAATTCTCCAGAAACCCCTATGAAACCTTTGCGCGTTCAGATGATTCTTCCTGGGAAAGAACTGCTGAAATCCACAAGTGAAATACGAGCTATGGGTGAGCTTGTAGAGATTTGAATTTGTAGCAGCAGCATTATTTGTAATTCAGCTTGGGCCATCAGCTTAAATATTTTTGATCAGCGCCATCCTCAGCAGCTTCTGGTTCTGAGGAGAGTTAATGGAGGTGTTCAGCAAAAGATGATCACCGCCATCCTTGGTGCAATTATGCACCCAACATCCTTTCCTCAGGAAAAGAAAGAGCAACAATACACTTTAGAACTTGCCTTATGAAAGGGCCTTGTTTTCTCAGAATATTCTTAATTTAGACTACTTAAATGTTGATATTCAAATGTTTGTTTCTCGCCATACAAAGTGCATGATTTTACTATTAGTCCAAAAAGCTGCTTCCAGCTTCGTTCTCTGTTGGTCTGTGTTCCTCTGTTGAGATGTCTGTTCTAGCAGCAGCAAGAGAACTACTCCTGGCACATGGAAAATAATGGACTGGGCTAAAGCCATGGGACTCCTGGGATGTGAGTGTTGGCAGATGCTGAACTTTGGCATCAGATGCAAACTCATACCAGAGGGTGCATGCAAATAGAGGGAAAAGAAAGCATTTAAGGAGCAGTGCAATGTATGATAATTCTCAGTTGGTTGTGACAGGTGCTCTGGGGAAAGAACTAAGGTCCAGAGTTGATTCAATAGACCTCAATGAACACAACTACTAAGAAGGATTTGGTGATTTCCTTGTTTTTCTCTGTTAACTGAGAATTTTTTTTTTCCCAAAAAGAAAAAGGTTGACCGTGTGGCTGTTTCAGTGCGGTGGGAATGCAACACCTTTTGCCCTTTTAGTGCAGGGGTTAAGAGAGAACATCACAGGCTGCAATGCAGTTTGTTCTTTGAGAGGATGATGATGATAACAGAGTATTCAGGTGCACAATAATGGTGAGACGTAGCCACAAACAGCACTTGTAGCTGAGCCAACACTAAAACTGCCAAGTAAAAAGGTGGTTCCAGTCATCCATGCTTTTCCAGTCATTTCATTCTTCTGAAAACAGCTCAACAGGCCATGTGCTCATGATCTGCAGAAACAAATCAGGCTGGACTTCAGACTTCAGCAGTGATGATGGTGGTGCCTCCTCTACTGCACAACCAGCTGCTGGGTGAAAACTACCAGTGATTGTACAAGCGGTATATGGATTTATTGAGCCTTTGGAGCTTTCAGCAGTGCTGGCAGAGCTCTCTGTCATAGCTCTGTTACCCACAGGTTTAGATACCTGCCTCTTCAAGTACTCAGGGTGTTGCAATCTTTGGTCTATCTTCTCTTGATTATTTTGTTAGAGGAGGTTCTTGAGGAAAGATGCTTTTCAAAACTTACACCCATATACGGTGCACCCTCTTATTTGTGCCAAGCCAGAGGTACATTTGGACAAAAGTTGTCTGGATGCTCAGGAACTGGTGTGGGAGGGATTAGAACATAGGAAAGAGGAATGGGGGGATGGGGGCCAGTATTCAATAAAAATACCATTTATACAACAAAAAGGGCCTAATGCTTGGAAGAATAAAGATCCAGAGGCGGCTCTTGGTCAAGAGTTCATTCCAATTCGTCCTTACAATCCAGAGATGAACACCATGCCCTCTCTGCTTTTACATCACCCACTTAACCCTGGCAGAAGTGGTGACTGCTGCTGACCTGGACAGGCTTGGGGTGCCCAAGAAGCTGGGAATTCTTGTGCTAAGTGCAGGGCACACCCTCCTCAGAGCAGAGCGTGGGGCTTGCCCGGCTCTCGTGGTAACAGTGAGGCATCTATTAACAAACACTGACAAACCACACGCTTTGCAAATCCTTTTACAGGCCTGCTTCTGATGCTCACAGCATTCTCTGCTGTGCTCTCACCAGCAAGAACTTTAATGGGCTTTTTCCCCTGTCTAACTGCTCATTTGACAATTTATCTCAATGGTTTCTTGGCATCTGTGCTCAGTTCTTGTGCCAAATCGACTCATACCTGCTCAAAGTTGGCTTTTGACCTTGCTGCCACAAATCCAGCATCTGTGAATGACTAATTGAATGCTGGGTACCAGGTGTGAATGTCAGTGCATGCTACAGTGAGTCCATGGCAGTCAAGCTGGTATAATTCTGCTTGTCATGGATGGAAAAGTAGGGGGGCATGGCAACTGGGGAGGATGGGTTGTTTTCTGTTCTGCTTGCTTGGAGGAGATGGAGCAAGGTGTTGCTGATATAAGCATTAGCTGGTTTAAAAGCTGAATTCTGAATAAAAAAAAAAAATCCAGACAGCTTTCCCTATTGTCAGAGTTTTGTTCCCTATTGTCAGAGTTTTGAGATGTTTAATTAGCAGTTTCATTAAACTGCTGTTAGAAGTTGATGTATCATATACAGGGTTTGTCCTAGGAGTTAGGAGCAACTGCCTCTGGTGTTTTCTTGCAGGCTCTGTTGCCTCATATCAAGATGTGGAAAGTGATACTGAGATCTCTTGTAAATCACGTTAAGCTCTAGCAAGGCACTATTGAAGCTCTATACAAGAGCTTGCTGTTTTTGTGTTACAACCTTACGTGTAAAAACAAAATATCTGGGCTGCTGCTGTTACTAGGTTGGGTGGCAGGGTAATAGTGGCTCTCAAACTAGTTAACTTTTTACAGTGTTTTATACTAAAAGGTTTCTACAAATGGAGCCTCCTGAAAGTATCCAGCTATGGCAATTCTAAATGGGAAAAGTACACATTCATTAGCTTTGTGGCTTGGATATAAGAGAAGTAGAAATTATTCCAGCCCTCCACATGATTCCAAATGCTTCCACTTTGAGGCTGGGAACATCCACAGGAGAATTACCTCTGAAGGAATTCAAATATCTGTTACAATTCCTGGTTTTTACATGAATTTTGATATTGGTTCTAACAGATGCGACCAGCTGGAATCAGCAAAGTGCAAGATTAGTACTTACTTTTGTAATTAAATTTTGTAAAACCTGTCATTGTAACAAGCTTAGTTTCTGTTTCTTCACTGTCTCTGAGTATGACACTGATCACTTGCTGCATGTTCTCTGTAGTTTTGTCCTCTGAAAAATGTTTTTATGTAGCTAAGAATTCTTTTAATGAGAGAAAGGGAGACTTAAGGATAGAGGAAGATCAGTGGCCATTCTCAGACTAACATGATTGTTAAAAGCATTGACAGACGCAGCCTTTGATCTGGTTATCTGAGAAGTTTTCTTTTTCCGTGTTGAACCAGGAGCAGTCAGACTACCATGTTCAAGCAGTTTGTAGTCTATCCCATTATCTAAGAACTCTCCTTTAATAGCTTAATTCTTTATAGAAACCATAATTCATTTCTTCTTAAAACTTCATATCCCAATTACTAAACTTTTCAACAACTTAAGAATGTCTGTCAAGTTTTGTGAACTTTCAGTCTTAAATCTCTGCTATTCACTTGAAGACATTTTTAGAATTCCTTCTCGCTGCAATCCTGTGCAGTTTTAAATTGTAAACCTTTCTCTAGGAATCCATAAATACAAGTGTGCCTTGTTAAATTTGGAAATGTAAAACTTGAAGTCTGAAGGGAGAAGGGAACAGCAAGAGATACTGAGCTCCTCTGCCTTTGCAGTGAGCTCTAGGAGCCAACTCCCAGTGGTGAGATAAGGGAACAGAGCGTGGGAGGATCTGAGATTCCCTTTTCATTTTGCTGCCCACTCAGGGAAGGTCAAGACTTTCCTCTTTGCTGGCTTCCCATAGCCTCAGAATGAAATATTGGGCAGATTGGCCCTTCCCTGTCATGGGCACGCTTATGCTGGTGAGGGAAAGCTGGGATTAAGGGAGGAAGTCTGTTGTCTTCCTTGCTGCTTGTAGAGCTGTGATGCTGGTCCCAGCAGTTTAGAGAAGTTTATACCATTATAGAAAGACAATCAGAGGTTGAAAGCTGTCTCTGCTGCCTTTTCTTTTTCTGTTTTACTCTTCTGTTTTCAGAGAGGATAAAACTGGTTTTGCCCTTTTTTCTTTCCTTGCTTTCTCAGGCAGTTATTTTCAGCCTACTCTGCTCTGTGGAGGTAACCTGGTTGTATAGTGAAAAAAGGCTTCTCCTTTAGTATGAAAATGAAAATTCAGCTTCTACTGTAAAATGAAACTGTTGTTCCTACACCTGAATATAATATTAACACAAATGAAGTTAAAAAGCACCATTGATATGAAATTATAGGAACTCCTTTAGCTACAATTTACTTATGCTATTCAATGTAATTAATTAAAGGATGTCTCTTCATTACTCCCTAAAACAGTATCAGCTGTGCAGATTGGAGGTATGATGAGATAGCCATGTAGAAATTTAAAATTAAGATATTTTAACATCTTTAAAGATCACAGAAATACTATGGACTGTGGTTCCTCAGAACCACCAGAGAAACATCAAGCACCTTTCACAGCAGGGACTGACAGACCATGTCAAACCTTGCTCTGTGACTGTTTCTGACTCTGAGCGATGAGATCACTCAGGACACACATACTGTGAATTAATTTGGTAAATAGTTGATAAAAAGACTACCCAAATTGCTGATAGCCTCTCTGTTGTCTTCAGTGAGGTGTGCATAATATTCTGTGCACGGTGGTTATGAAAGAGTTGAGGTTACACTGAACCAAACCAACTGTGACATTTTTATTTAGCTGCAACCTCATAAATCATCAACCATTGTAAACTAACTTCTAGTTTTGTTATTTAAAGAAAAGTTCCAAAAGGAAAACTTGTCATATGTTAATTTCAAAATAATTGGAAGTACCAGAGACTATTTGGAAAGGCTTTTCTGCTCATTTAATTAAAGCTCACCTTCCTCATGGAAGAAGAACTTATTAAAGCAAGTTTGGTTTAGCTGAGTATAACTCCTTGGTAATAACACTTAAAACTTTGAAAGTGGCATGACTTGCATCTTTTAATAGGCTGGGAAATAAACTTGTGTGTATATATATATATATATGCACAAAACCTACCAGGACCAGTCATTTTAATAATTGCTTATAACTGAAATAATTGACTGGTTCTTCTGCTGCTGTTTCAGATGGTTGCAATTGGAATGTTTTGTCTAAGTGCTTATAAAATGTGACAGATTTCACAGCTCACCAGTTTGGAGCAGTGGTGTTCCAGCTGTGGGCAAGTCCTATGGATGCCATTCTGAAGCTCCATGAAAATCAGGTAGAGTTGGAATAAATGAATGCTGAGTGGTCTACATCTATGGGATGGTCAGGGTGCTGGAGTACAAATCACGCAGCCATACATTGTGCTTTACTGTAGTCTATGCAAAGAAAAGTTTATTGAGAGATTTGTTATGCAAATAAAATGTCATAAGAGCTGGCACTTCAAAGGCCTGTGCGTGCATTTGCCATATAATTGTCTGGAGAAAAAGGCTCTTTTGGATGTTGAGCTTTTATTTACATTTGGAGGATTAGCAGACTGTTTACTTTACTACCCTTAGCCTTTAAGTGCACTTAAGCTGTTTTTCCAAGAGAAGTGAATTTGTTCAGTGTAACTTCTTGATTGACGCAGCAAGAGGAGCACATCAACCAAACGTGCAGGACCTTGCAGCAAACAACTCCTTTCCTTTGCGACCTTGTAACATGTAATGGAACCAATGGATTTGAATTAAAAATAAATAAATACAGATTATTACTAGCAGTACACATTTCCCAAGGAAAAAAATGTACATAGATGAGGATAAAGATTAGAGCTGACAGAATAACGTTTTTTCCCTGTTAACTTTATCTTACCTCAAAAATATTCAGTGCATATAATTTATTTTCATTTTCATTATCTTCCCAGCTTAGGTGACATGCTCAGCTTCCAGAGAAGTTAATGGAAATCTCAGTACTGACTTCAGAGGACTTTAGGTCAGGCTCTAAATGACAAAGAATGAGCCCCAAATATTTATGCATATTTATGAATTGTGTGAAAATTTGTTAATAAAATGTTCGTACACGCTTCATTCCAGGCTGGCTGCACATTCATCTCAAAAAGCACATAAGGGCTTTTCTTTTAGTGTTCTGTTTAACACTGACCAAAAAGTCAATGAGATTTTGTTGGAATGAGGCTTTTGGGATTTGGGCAGTATTCATGTACACAAATCTTTAATATTTATTGCTAAGGATTGATGCTTACATGATGAACAGGTACTTTATGCATGAAGAAAGATGTATAACTTACAGCTTGATCCCAGCCGTGCTCTTTATTCACCGTGTCACACATCCTGACCAGCTCTGACTGTTCCTCAACAGGAGCCCCAGGATGTCCTTATTGCTTCCAACCTGCCAATATGTTCTATGAAACTTGAGTAAAAAGAGACACTTGATTCTATCCGTTTAAAAACAGATTGGCTTATTTACACTAATTCAAAACTCTTGCATATGAGAAGGAAGTGTGTGGCAGCTGGTGGAAAGCTGAATCCTTGCGCTCTAGGAGGTCACATCTTCCAGGCTGAGCAGCTGCCGTCAGGATATATCAATCATTGTGCCAAAACACCTTGACAGTGCCCTCTTGACTGTCTTTTTCAGAAGCAAAAATTGGATTAGATATGACAAATGGATCTTTCCCACGGAAAGACTGGTGTCCTTTAGCCTGTGCAAGTACAGTTCTTTTGCCTTGTGTGATACATAGTCTGGTGCCAATGGATTATGAATTTTCCCTCTTCATCTAACATGGAAGCAAATGAGCTTTTTCCCTCTCTTGTCCTTCTAAAGTTACTCACTGAACATTTAATCAAACTACTTATATTTGCATCTTTCTACTTTTCTGACTTTGAGGCTCTGTTTCAAAATGTCCCTTGGCAACAGGACTTGATTTCAGCCTCCTCTCTGGTTTTACAGTGAACACTGCAAAAATGAGTGTATCTGTATTTCAGATATACAGGTGAGAAAGCATTTTCACACAAATTGTAATTGGGGCTGACTGGCATGGAGAAGGTCACTTCTCAGCCTTGCTATTGCCTGAGGTAGATTATGTCTAAATTATCAGCACCTAGCTGTGGAATTCACTATAGCATTAGCAAATTACTTTTAAAAATAGAGATAAGCATTTGCTCTTGGACACTGGAGCTTCATTCCCCCTGTGCACACACTTCTTCATACCTGGACCACATACTGATGTTGTCCTAATTTGGGCCCTCTTTAAGAGACAGGAGATGTGATCTGTGCAATTTTGTTGAGGATTTGACTGCTGTGGTAAGGTTGAGAGGTAGAGCCACTTCGGCTTCATAGCAGGGCATTCACCTGAGAGTTAGTGACTATTAATTCTTCTCTCTTCAATATGAGTTTTTATTATATTAACTTAGTTAATTGGTTGTACATGATTCTTTCCCCTAGAGACTTCTCTCTGCCAGTCTTCAATTAAAAGCAAAGTTTGCTGTGTTCCTTACTGTAGACTTGAAGCAAAAGCCCCTTGGATTAGGCTTGTGAGACAGAACAGTTCTGTTTGAGCAGTCCTTACTGAAATATGGCCAAAATCTTTCCATTCGTAACCTCCTCTGGTGTTCCTTGCATGTGAACACTGGTGGTACTATTGGCTTGCACTTGTAGTTTTGTGCTTTCAGCATAAGGACTGGCAGAGCAGATGACTTCTCTGATTGCTATAATTTAATAGGTTCCAGATAGATGAAGCAGCTGCTTGTTTATGCATCGATTCTGTACTGTTACCAGTCATTAAGTGTGCAATTAAGAACATGCTTTTGGAAAGGCTGGTGATGCCTGTGCCCTTGGTACACCCTGAACACCTCAGAACAGATGTCTGTAGTCTAACAGGAGTGAGTGTTTTGTTTAAATATAAACTGAAGGTGTTGCAAGTGGAACAGATTTGAGACATGAGAAAAGGTATCTTCAGCTATCAAAAAAGCCTTTTATTTTCCTGGGATCAAGGAGGAAAGAGCTTGTGAGAAGAGGGACAGGTTTTATAGGCCTGTTATCTTCCCATGTGCTGCTGATTCCCCCAGCACAGTTGGTTTTTGGGCCCAGGCAGTTTTGTGCTCATAGCAATTATTTTATGGATGCAGGATACTGGCCCTTTAACAGGTACAGCCTTCTGGAAAACCCGCTGCCATCTTGCATAGAGATGGCATGCAAAGCCAGAGGGAATGTGCCAAAAGGGGGTAAACCTAGAGCCGTTCCCATTATGGTTAGAGAATAGCCAGAAGTCTTTCTTTCTAGACTTGGGGAATGAATCTTGAGTAGGTTTCTCTTCAAACCATGAGCATCTCACTTGAACTGAAAAGCCAGGGTCCAGCAGCAACTGCACCAGCCTTGTCATCAAATCCTAAATGGGATGCACTTTTCCCTGGGAGGTGATAGAGCATCCTGATTGCTGTTCCCAATGACTGAATGCAATTACTTTCATCTTTCCAACAAGTAAGGAATTGCTATTGTTCTGGCCCTTGTCACCATCTATGCTGTGGTTTGGGCACATAATTTAGGTGTGTATTCAGCAATTATCATACCTTGACCAACAGCACAGAGTGAAAGGTTTGTTGCTTTAGCTATCTGCTGAGTCTCTTACAGGTGTAGTCATCCTTGGAAGGTTATCCCTGCCACTTCAACAGGGAAAGCAGGACACCAGGGCATGTTCTATGACATGATTAATAGATATGTGAATAGCATCCTCTGACTTATGATATCATCTCCATTGTCTTGTTTGAAAATTACCTTCCTCTGCTGTAGAAGGGCAATGTTTCCCTGTGTAGTTTATAGCGCTCATAAACAACTCCTACCAGCATCTTTGCAGTTGTCCTGTCTCTCACCTTCCCTTTGTACCTGTTTGTAATTGGTGATGTGAAGCTGCTCCTGCAAAGTCTCAGTATGGGCTAAGCTGTGAAATCCCAGGGCTCTGCAGTGAGAACATCAATCTTCTGCTGAGTCATCTGTGATGACAGATACTGGAGTTTTACAGACATGCAGAGTCACTTTTGCTGACTTATTCATTTTAATTTAGCTGAGTTTTATTTGTTCTGGTCACTGTTATTCAAGGTGTTAATATTTCTTGAAGGGAAATAAGAGCAAGAACAGCTCTCCAGGCCTAGCCTTAGTAAAAATAGCAAAGGTGAACTTCAGAGAAGTATCTCTGACTTGCCTGTGCCTGTACTTTGTTTAGAGCAATCAGGATTCTACATGCTTATGGTGCTCAGTAATTTAAAATGCAATGCAGAGTGTGAGCATATCACTGTGATTCTTCTGAAAAATCAAAACATGCATTGACAATCCTTTCTTTTCGGAGTATGAATAGGTTGGAAATGTTCAGATGCCTCTTGAAAACTGTAATGTGGGGTTGTTTTTTCTCTTTGGTTACATTTTCACTGATACTCATGTTTGTAGTTACCCAGCTTATTTCAAAGCTTGTCAAACAGTTGAGTCGGAAAAAGTGGTTGAGGTGATAACGTGCTGACATGAAATTTCTGTTTGCACCCCCTTTTTTTGTCATTACCTGCCTTTGTTCAGCTGATGCATTTGGAGTTGAGACAGGCTTTGAGTTTTCTTGCTGTCATCTTTGCCTCAAGTTTTCTTTCTGTTCTTCACTTCTTATGGTTTCCTTGCCTTCCAGAGTTAGGGGATGACTTTTTCTGATGTTATGGGAGTTGGAATATGTACATTCCATTAGTGCTATTGTATTTAGTCCTATGAATTTCTCATGCATCATCTTCTAGACCCCATCTATACATTGTGGTTCCTCTTTGTCTGGGCTTCCTAATTTCCTTTTTCATGGGGTGTTGCTGGTTTCTCTATTCTTTGTACTCTTTCATCAGTCAAGCAAAAACCTCAAGTTTACTGTGACTGGAAGAGCACATTGTGACAATGGATTCTTTTTCTTGTTAAATTTGTTTGATCATTTGAAGCTGGCAGTGTGTGCCTTGAACACACATGGAATGTGACAAAGAATGCTCTAAGCTTTAGGGTGAAGGACAGGAACGCAGTAGGTTAATTTTATATTATAGTAAATTTTCCTAGGGTTGCAACTGACTAAAAGCTGTAAATACCTGTATGCGCCTTCCTTCCCTATAATTCTAGAAAAATGTTTGCAATTTCTTTCTTTTTAGTAAGAAATGGTTGTATTGTACATATTTTATTTTAAAAGAATTTTTGTGTAATATTCTTTGTGACAGGTATTGGCATAGAGGCTGTTTTGTCTACTCTCATTTTGGTAATGCTTTCTCCAGTACATCTGAATGCCAATTCATGGCTTATTTTTTGAGCTGCCTTTTACAATACACTTAACCGTGTTCATTGCGGAGAGCTTTCTTCCTACACCATTGTACAAATTAATCTAGGGGACAGACAAATCTTGTTTTAGAGAGCTACAAAAATTGATGACCACTGCTGCTCTATGCTAAAAGATGCGTCACTGTGTACAGAATAATTCAGAGAGTGAAAAACACCTTTAATGGAAAGGATGAACAAAGATAACTTTTACAAACTCTTTGTCCCTGGTTTGAGAGTTTCTTTGTGGTTCTTCCCACATAAGGTGTGGCCTCCCCCCCACCCCTCCTTCGTGCCAGCCCTGGAGAATAAGGAGGTGATTTTATGCAACGCTGGAGGGCTGGTAGGGGCAAGGAGACTCCACAAAGGGATGACTGTGGCCTCTGAGCTGAGGCAGATGAGAATTAGGTTCCTGAGCTCTCTCAAGAGCTTTATCTGCTCTCACAGCTCTGCCTCTGAGAGGCAGGGCAGAGATATGTGCTGTGGCTCCTCATTTTGTAAGGATTGATTTCTTCCTCGTACTTCTGCCCCTCTTTTCTCCCTGCCTGGAGCAGGATTTGCAACTGCAGCACTACAGAGCTCTTCTTCGGGTTTGTTATTCCACCCTTGGGATGCCAAAATCCAGATCAACTTATGCCTCTCTGAAGTTTTGAAGGAGATCTATGTGAAACAGAGGGAAAAATGGTGAACATTTTATTCCCAGTTTGCCCTGGTGCCATGGACACAGTACTGGCTTTGCTCCGTAGGAAGCCGAGGTGCCTGGGGTTCAGGCGGTGAGGATGGGAGAGGAAAACACTTTCTGAAGTGGACTGACTTGGGCTTGTGTTGAAAGCTGTCTATTTTCTGTGATGAAGCAAAAATGTACATTAGACTTTCTAGCTAGGAAATGGGATCTTCCTTACTTAAATTAGAATAATCTGAAATGCCCAGAAGGCATTGGAAGTGTGGGGGCTGTGGACAACAAACCTCTCTTCTTACTTTGAGAGAGGACACAGTAGCACCATTCCATAATTGCCTGGCATAGCCCTAAACTGATATTGTGCAGGGGTTTACTCCTCTTGCTCCCAGAAAATACTGTGTCTTTACAGAGTACTAAGATAAAAGCACAATGCAAACCCCACAAAAAAGCAAATCGGTGTCACCCAATGGAGGAACAAAGATGTCTTGCATTGTAGAAGATGAACTATTACAGTTTTTAAACTTTTTTCCTGTTTCAGGATATATTCTGGGATCAGTAAAAAAAGCCTCTCTGCCTCTTGTGGCAATGCAAACCAGTGTAGCAACTTCTTTTTTTTTTCTTCTAAAACTCCTCCATAACTTCCTGAATGCACATCCTTCTCTGCTCCAGCATTCTCTTCATACATTTTTTGAAGGCAACTGCAAGGTGGAATCAAAGCTTGAGGAGAATAGAACACAGGTGTATGATAACTCACCTGAAAATGTTCCTCAGATTGTTCATTCTGGCCATCTGGAATTAAAGGGTTCTTTCACAATATCTCTATTGTGACAAATTAGAAGTAATAATTCTAATGGACAATTAACAAAAAGCTTATTGACTGAACACTAGAATTTCAAAGTAAGATTCCAGCTTTGGTAACTAAATTACTTATCTGAAGGAGGGAATTGATTATTTTAAATTTCGTTCTGACTGCAACTTCACTTTTGCTGTATTGCCTGAATTTGACTTTTTAAATTTCTGTAGGTGTTCATACTATACAATCTTAATGCATCATCCATGCTTGATATAGCAATAAACAGAGCTGGCAGTACAACACATTTTGCAAAACCATAAATATTTTTATCTGTCTGGGAATGGGAACACAGTTATAACTAAGACAGCAATGAAAATTTTATTTACTCAACAGAAGTGATGTCAGGCTTAAACGGAGTCCTGATCTTCCATTTCTGTGTTCATGACGCATATTTAACCTTAAAGTTTAAATAAAACAAGAATATTTTAAGTTTTTCTCATAATTGCTAGCAGTGGGAAGTGTATCTTCTCACAAGATTCAGCAAAGAGCATTTGATTGTAAATTTTAAAGCTCAGGTCAAAGTACTTTTAACATGAGTTTTCATGGGAAACAATTTTCTCAGGGAAGCGTTTGAGAATTTATTGGATTTTGCATTGGCATTCTGTTATGACCCCAAGTTCTAAAGATTTTCTAAATTTTTTTTTCTTAAGCAATCAATGTAGACACTCCGAATAGCCAGCAGGAAAAGAAAACTTGGAGAGCTTTAACTGAACTGCTCTAAATTTTGATCTGTTGGCTGCCTGGAAATTCCTATTTGTACCTTCCGAAGATGTAGAGCTAAGGAATGTTTTTCTGACAAAATCTTAATCAAATCAGCATATTCCCTCAAAAGGGCTGGATTTTAACAGCTGTAGATCATTCAAAAGGAAATGAAAACCTAATAGCAATTCTAATTGCATGGTAAATGATAGATGTGAATGGTTGCTAGATGAAGATAGCACAGATGGAGCATCCCCATGACCTTCCCTGTGGGTTCATTGAAAACATGCAGTCCAAAACATTTCTTCCTTTAATTTAGATATCATAGGAAAATGCTAATACTGCTTGGTTGGCTGAGGAGTTGGAGCCAATTTAAGCCTAACTTGGTCCATCATTTTTCTCATTGTGAGCCAATTCGTGTCAGTAGGAACACTACCAAGCTTTTATTCCAGAAGCCCAGCTAATTATCTCCTGTAGACAGATTTAAATGCTCATACTCCAGCATATACTTTAACCCTTAGGCTGCTGGTTCTCTCTAGATTTTAGTGTTTTATTGAATGTGAATACGTGAAAATATTATGCCAGCAAATGAGAGAATGAAGCATTAAAATGTGTCACGGGAATGGATTCAAACCTAACATAAAATATATTCCAATACTCAGTGTCCAGTTAATATCAGTGTGATTGCATTAGCACATAATACCTGCTATTAATTCAACTTCAGTTTTATCCTACTGCTCTTCCTTGAAGAGTAGAACAGTGACAGCCTGTAGTGAAAATCAAGGAGAAATCCATTTGAATAGTTCGACTTTTGTCTTTTTTTTTTAACATCAGCTTCAAATGGAGACAAGAGCTGCAGGATTGCTTCAACCACTGCAAAATCTTGGTCCTGATTCAAAGGATATAGAAATTATTATTGTATCAAAACTGGTCTTGCTGAAGCTTTCATGTCAGTCAATAGGAAACTGCTGAAGTGGAATTTGAGTCCAGGTGATGTAGGAATCGCACTGTCTTGAAGCCTCAGGTCATGGCTGAGAGTGCACAACAAGAATTCTGAGATTTCTAGATCAGGACTTGTTAGGGTTTTTTATTATTTTTGTTACTTTTGTCACATGGCTGCTTAATCTAGCTCACTGCCAAATCCATTATGTGGAAGAGAAATTTGTGAATAGCTCCCTTTTTTCTGTGAACCCAACTTAAGTAGTGTGTCCGGGAGAGCAAGGGGGGAAAGTTCATTAAAAATTCAAGACTCCCTTTTCATATTTAGTATTTTGAAGTTACAGGTTGTATTTTTGGCATTGATTGCATCTAACTTACAATAACGTGAACAAAAATAAAGTAGCACCAGTAGAACAATCTTAAACAAAAAACTGAAGTATCTTTCTTTGTTTCCTGACTTAGACTTTATGAAACTTTGATTAATGTGGCTTCATAACATCTAAGCAAGTTCCCTGTATTTTACAGAAGGGTGAGGGTGGCTGTGGAAACCAAAGCAATTCATTTTCTTCGACAGGAGTTCCTCCAGTTGCCCTTCAAACCCGTACATCAAAAGGCACAGTGCCCCTCACAGATCTGAGAAGAATATCCTTGCTTTGCAGTGAGGAAATCCTCACAGCAAATTCTGTATGTGATTTGAATGAATTACAGTGTGATGGTATCCTCTCCATGCCTCATGAAAGAGTGACCTTCATCTGCTCCTGCCTATGGATCCATGGAGGAATCACAATCTTAACCCTCCCTTTGATCTCCTGAGCGTGTGCTGGTGGGAACAGAGCAGCTGATCACTGCCCTGTGATAGAATCTGCTTTGTGTGCCACCCCTTTCAAAGGCTTTTTTGTCATCTCTCTTGTAATAAGATGGTTATGAACATTTCAGAACACGAGTGAAAGGTAGTAAAAGCGCAGAAAAAGGAATATTAAACTCTATACAGCTTATAATTAAAATCCTAGAGAGTAATAGCTGTGAAGTGAGTAAAGAAACCTACAATAAAAGCAGGCAAACAAAAAAAACTCCACTTGATCCTGGAAAGCACAAAGGGAGGCTGCTTCGTATGCAAGGCTTTCTATTTCAAGTCACCTTATCACCCAGACAGCTTTCAGTTTAAGATGACAAACAAAAAAGCCCAGAGGAATTCTTTGCCCATTTTGAGGGAGAGACAAGGCTTCTGTGCAGATGCCTGGCACATTTGAGCTCTGTCCCACACTGAGCAGTTCTACAGTTTTATACCTCACTGTTATTTTATGATACTTCCAAGGGATTAACTTGACAGGGTGAAAACCAGCAAGATGTGTATTTGAATAGAGATTAAAAATACAACACAGAGCATTCTATTCTCCTGTCAACAATTTCAAGGTGAAAAGACCAACAACATATCAAGTAATAAAAACCACATTGCAGAGGTTAGCATAATGTAACCAAAGAAAAAGGGAGAGAATGAGGAAAAGAGCAAAACATCTTTGGTATGCTTCAAGCATTAGAGCTCTTAACTGTGGTCTGAAGATCAATAAGGCAGAACATTCTTTTTACTATATATTAATACTGTGTGAGCAGCAAGCATAGTAACTACTAGGATCATGTGACTGCTACATATATGTATTTTTCCACTTGTCGAGTACAGTTAACATTTCATTTTGTCAGGTGCATAAATTTAGAACTTATGAGTTGATGAGATTTATAAACCTTTTTTCATAGCACCCTACAAAAGAATGGAAGATCTTGTTGTGCCTTTTTATTGCCCAAGCCACCAGCTGAATCACTTTCTAATGCAGACTGGTGGGACACTGATAAAGGAGTTTCTGAGATCAGTTGTATTGAGACAAAATTCCAAAGTTAAATGATCCTGGGAGTTCCATATTTTCATCTGGATATCAAGTCATTCTCTTGTTGACATTTTTTTTTTTTTTTACAAAGATGCTGAACCTTCATTTGAAGAACTCAACAGATGAGAGAGAATCCCATCTGCCCATACTTCCACCAGCTNTGATAAAGGAGTTTCTGAGATCAGTTGTATTGAGACAAAATTCCAAAGTTAAATGATCCTGGGAGTTCCATATTTTCATCTGGATATCAAGTCATTCTCTTGTTGACATTTTTTTTTTTTTTTTACAAAGATGCTGAACCTTCATTTGAAGAACTCAACAGATGAGAGAGAATCCCATCTGCCCATACTTCCACCAGCTGATTAAAAACTTGAAAACTCATTTTCTGTTTTCCCCTAGAATTATATTGTGCTACAAGTTTGAAGTAGATTAGAGCATGGTGTAAAATTTACATGCTCCTCTCTTTTTCAGATATCTTTTTCTGCTTAATATATGAAGCGACACTTTTACTCTTCCTGCTATCCATTAACAACAACAAAGCCAATTAAGATATATTTTCAGTAGAAATGAGAAACTTTAAAAAAATATATAAATTTGTGCTTTAGTGCAGATATTCAAAAGTAATTTGGTAATAATACACCAAAGAGAATATTTTCTGTGGGGCTGCTGAAATCTAATATTGCAAAGATTTTTTTTTCTAGTCTCCTGACAGCAGTTAAGATTGCTGTGCTGGTGAAGTGGGTCACATCTGTAACTTAAATTGTGCAGTTTCTCATCACTAATCGAGTTGTTTGAATTGCACTTCAAGACCTTGTCTACATCTGTCTGCAGCACTGCTTCTGTTAAAAAACTCTTAAAAGGAAAGTTAAATCATTACCAGTTAAACATCTGACACAGTCTTTTGCAAATTTGTATTAAAACAGTTCTGTGTATGAAAAAATCATGGGCTTGACAGGTGCATTAAAGCTGAAATATGTTTGCTGAGGTTAAACAGCAAAAAGTCACATGATTGCTACTCATGTTAGAGCTATGAAACTAAGAATTCACCACAAAGCTAAGGGGATCACTTGCTTTACTGGAATTAGTTTGAAGCCATACAGTTGTGTGGGTGTTTTGAAGCAATAATAAAACTGTAAGGCTAGTGACCAAAGACTGAGAATTTCTATACAGCATTTTATAATAAATTTGAGCAAAGCCTGAGGGTGACATGGCACGAAGGATGTGTCACCGGTCTTCCTGTGCAGCTGTGTGAGCCTACAATAAAGGTCCTAAATGTTTCTGCTGCAGCAGAGTTGGGCTGAAAATAAATACAGGATGTAGGCTGATGTGGGATGATCTCCTAAATAGCATCCTTTAATAGGTTGTCCCTTAATTTCTTGTGGACTGTCCCAGAGCTCTTCCATTGCAACGCGGGGTAAGGCAGTGTTACATTAGCAGCTGATGACTTCTCCAGCACAAGCAGTCAGGACTCTTTTATCTTGTTTCCCCTGTCTCTGCCGAAGCCATCTTTCTGTGCCACGAGTGATCCAAAACTCATTAATTCATGTTTGCAATGCACTTGAAGGATTATCAAAGGGAAAGTGCGACAGAAAAAACAATTTTATTTTTATTCCAGACTGTTGGCAGAGCTTGTGAGCTATCGTTGTGCAGGAGCTTTGGTGCTGTTTGTTTTGAGCACGACACTTCAGTTGTCATCCCGTGTGCGCGCGGTGAGTGCCGGCCCAATGCTCTCACACAGCTCTTCCCTTGCAAATGAGATTCATCTGTGCTCCCTCAGAGCAGCAGTGACAGCACCAAACACCTCATGGCAATGCTGATTTGATTCCTTTTTTTTTTTTTCTCTGTTGCAAACAGCTAAGAAGTGCAATCAACATTTTTATTTCAGTCACAGCATCAAGGAGTGCTCAGAGGAGAATGAACTGGTTCAGCTGGTGACCTCTGTGGTGTGTCTGTAGATCTGAAATGGGGATTTCTGTTTCAGTCTTGTGACTGAAGGAAATGCAGCTTATCTTTAAATCAATATTCAATGTCTTTCCAAAGATTGCACTGATGGTCTAGCCCATGTATATCTTGGAAAGTTGGAGAGCAACTCATTTAAACTGTGATCCCATTTCAAGTTGAGAATTTCTAGCTTGAAATTCTAGCCTGTAGATCTTGTTAAGATTACAGATTAAGGGCTTGCACCTAAACACAGTGGAGTTCAGGGGAGTATTTCTATTGAGTTTGACAGGCATAAAATCAGACCTGTTCAGAACATGACAAATCACACTTGTAAATCTTTGTAGATCAGTATCATTCATTCCTTATCTCTTGTGAATGTCTCCTCATTATTTCCATTGTCAAAACTTGAAGCTTTTCATTTTCAGCCCTCTTCTCTCGGGTTGTGTCTTGATAGAACATATGCAATTTCATTAAATCCATGTCATCTTCCTATTTCAGGCAGTGAAAATAAAACCAGAGGGGAACTGAATGTTTTGCTACATTCAGTATGTAGTGTCAGGATGAAAGATCCCTGTAAGCTCTTGTTTTTTGAACGTTGTGCTTCTGTTTATAAGCATAGTAAATTCTCAGTGTGATAGATCTCAACACTTCAGGCTGGTGGGATAAAAGATGCATGTGTTCTGAAGAATGACTTATCTTAAACCCCAAAAGCTGTAGATGATCTGTAACTGCCTCTAATGCATTTGAAAGCCACTATTGCACTGATTATATCTAAAGAAAATTGTTGTTACTCCCCAGTGACATCTGTTACCTGTTTTGAAGCTGTCATGTGAGAGCATGTGAGCACACTGGGCAGGCTTATGGCAGGTGCTGCTTTTTAGGAGGAAGTGAATGTGAGAAACTGGGAAGTGTCAATGCAATTTCAGAGCAGTGACTGCTGTCACCACGGGCTGAGCACCTCCACATCTCCAGCTCATGGAAAGCACAGTCTGAGGTGTTGCTCCCACCTGTTTGTGCTTACTCTGAGTGTGTTAAGCCAAAATTATCATCTAGAAATAACAGGAGTTCCTCAATTTTATGGACTAATATAAACTTTTATCATCCCTCTTCACCTCTTTCAAATTCAGACCTGCTGTTTCATTACTAAATAATTTCCTACTCTCTCCTCATCTCTTGAAAGATGAACAGATCAATCTAGCAGCAAAACTGAGCAGGAGCCTGGCCTCTGGGAGGGCGCCTCACTTTCTCTGGGTTTCTGCATGCTTCCTACCCAGCTTTGGCTACTTCTGTAATCTCCAAATTTCCCTGCTTTCTCAGATCATGAAATAAAAACAGTGGATAAAATGGATTTAAATACATGCTAATGCCACACTGGTGGTCATGTTACAAACTATATTGTAATTTTAGTCCTTGATAATTGCATTCCATGCATGGTACTGTCCAGTCAGCCTGGATGAAGAAGGGAAAGGTCAAAATTGAGTCAAAAATCACAAGTGCGTGTCTGTCATCTGGCAGCGTGATAGAGCTCATCTTATGTAGACATTTAACATTTTAGTGCTCCTGCTGTCCTTAACATGTGGATTTAGTCCAATTTAGAAACAGCGAGTGTGCTATTCACTGCAAAAGCTCAAAAGTCCTGCAGAGGCAACTCATGCTGAAGTAAAATGTTTTCTTTGCTGGAGTGACACTTAAACATTTAGTAGGACAACACTGGCAAACTTCACAGTGGCTTGGAGTGTTGGAATGAGAACACAGACTTTTACAATGATTCCACAATGTTAGCCAGTTATGTAAACCTTTCTGAGAAGAAAAAGCAGTCGGTTTCTCACTTTCAGGGTGGAATCTGGTTAAAAATCTTGGTTTCTCTGTTGTGTGAATTATTTTAGACGGCCACCAGCCTGGCTTGGAATGAAAATAAACCCTTCTATTAATTTGCATCTTAAAATATGAAATTTTGAAGTTTTGTGAGATGTTTCTACTGGCATTATAGTCAGCTTTTAGTTCTGTTTTTCCATTCGTTGTTGAAAATTAATGCATTGAGATGCTGAAGTGATAAGACACTAATGAATTGATGTAGAAATGAATAAAAAAGTAAAAAGGAGAATTCCTATCCAAAAATCTTTTAACAAAGTTCTTTAATGGTTTCTTGCATTAGTTTTCATACTGAGACTTTGTTAAAATACTGAAAAATGTGGGTTTTTTATTCTTAAAACCAGGAAATTCTCAATAACATTGATGAAACTGATAGACATCAGTCACTCTTTGGATCACAATAGAAGACCCGAGACCTTTAACTAAAATATTTCAACCTTTCATAGCTCCCACAATTCCAGGTTTCTGGCTAAAAGAAGAGGAAAAAGTTATTTTCTTCTAACCAAATGGTTTTCAAAAGATGCAGTGCTGACAGGTCCTAACCATAGACAAGATAGGTGGCTCATGATTTATGATGCGTTGAAGGGCTTATAATTTGTGATGTGTCCCAAAACCTGCCCTGTTGTGGCTTGTTTCATAGTTTACTCCACTAATTCCTACTGATCTGTTGGGGGCTGAGCCAAAGAGATTATTTTAAATTTCGAATCTATTTTTATACTTCATACTTGCCTTGTTAAAAAGAGGAGTTAGAATTACTCATACTCTCCTTCACTGCTTGTTAATAAGCCCAGATACCTCTGTGTCTTGAGCTTAATTCTCTCATTCCAAATATGCAGCCCTGCTAACCTCAGGCTCTGCTCCCAGTGTTGGGTTTGCAGCTGCTGTAATTTGCTATAACTTATGGATGCTGTAGTTGTGTTTATTTACAGCAGCTTCTCGTTCTGCCTCGCAATTTCTAATGTTGCAGAATAGAGTCAAAACCAAACAAAAAATAAAGTGACTTGAACAGGCATCCTCTGAGGTAATTTTTGTTTTAAGTAAATTTTTAAGAACTTAAAACATCTGAGAGAAAGTTATGGAAGGCACTTGGTTTTAAGAATATTTACAAGAGGATGGAGTGGGGGTTTGGAAGTTGGTTTTGGGGGAGGAAGGAAGTTGGTAACTACTTGAGCTTCCATTGCTTAACACATAAAAATGTGTAGCACATAGCCTCTACCTCTTCAGAAATGCAAAACTAATTACATCTTAATTTGCATATCAAAGCAAATTACAACCTAATGAAACATTTGCCTGCCAAACATTTCTTTATCTTAATGAACAGAAAAAGAATACCTATTATAGCCTGATTAAAATGTCTTTGTACTTGTCCAACAGGTTACACTCTGTATATATAAAAATATTGTTTCACCATCTTACTGGCAATGTGAACAAAACAGGTTCTAATTTACAGCATAAATTTTATTGTTTGTATCCATAGATGTAAAAACTGATAAGGAAAATGTTTTGCATTTTTGTTGGAAGCAGAAGATAGAAACAGTTTAATTTTGAACAGATATTAATTATTCTATTTGGAGTCCTATATTATAAAATAGTGTTTAGAATCTGAGAAATCTGCACTCTTAATGCATATGTTACTACAAATTTATACCATGATTCTTTTTTTCCCCAATGATATTCATCTTGTGAAACTCCCCTCAGTGAAACTTGAGAGAACTCAGACAGAAAATGATCTAATACTAAAAGCTAATCCTGTAGGGAAAAATTTCTTAAGCCTGTGTTACAAGGAATTTATGGAATACACAAAGGTTGCTACAACTTTGCCTCTAGATAACAGTGCCATAAATCTATTGTACTGCGAGTATATATATTGGGGTGAATATATTTTATTTACTGAATTTAAAATCTACATGCTGTAGCTGTTTTGGATTATCCTCAGTACTCTTTAGTAATTAACCAAAAGCTGAAATAAATGTGCTGAACAAAACTACTCTTAATACAAATGTTAAATCATTTTCCCCCAGTGTAATTGCACCTGAATAGATGCAACTGTAACATGAGCCATAAAAGGAGATAAAGCAGCAACATAATGTACAATTTCTTAGTGCATAATGGTAACTCTGAATAACACATGCTCCATGAAGAAAAGTAATTTAAACTGTATTACAACCAATGCCATATTTTAAAATGGAGACTATCCATCATGTGTTGAGAGAAAGTGTTGGTGAACTACAATAAGTCTAAGGGATGTACTTAAAAATTCTCTTAGGAGTCCATTAAAAATAAATTGATGGACTTACTTTCAGGACATTGTAATAAATTGTGACAGATGCATGTATGTTCCCTCCTTGTGGTGTGTAAAACAATAATCACAAACTTGGTGGACAGCAGTTGTACAAAATAATTGGAAGTGATTCCTATTCTGTAGTGGATAAAGCCCTTGTTTTAGGAAATGATTAGTGCATTTATAAATCATATTGGTAAAAAAGCCTGATATTTAATTTAGATTTTTATTCCAGTGGGTGTTAGATTTTTAGCAGCACAGTAAGGCTTAACGGTGAAAGCCAAAGCATGGAAATGGCAGTAGAAAACTTGTGTATGTAGGCTTCGTAGTGTTTCTCTAAAAATAGGAAATATGCTTATTAAATCCTGTAAAACTCATAGATAATTCAAAAGTGCATGTGTTTATTTTATGACTTTAAATGAAGACTTCCTGAAGAGTAGAAAAACATTTTTTTCGTAGTGCCCTTTTTAATCCAAAATTGTGAGGTTTCACAGAGGAAGGGTGCCTGGCATCCTGCTGACCTTAGCGTGGACTGATGCACGTCACCAGAGGAGGTGAGAGTTTTGGAAATCTGCAGTGTGCACTGGGGGAGTGTCCTGCTGTGGAAGCCTTGAAACCCAAGGAAATAAAAGGTCTGTCCCCACCTAAATGTTGTTTCTCAACTGAAGTGGGGTTTTTTTGTTTGTTTCCTACACTTTGGAATATTTGGAAATATGTAGAGACCGCTGCACATTATGGGAGGGGGAAGGATGGCATCCTGGAATTCACAGGGGCTTGCTCTCCCTTCCTCTCTAGATATGCTTGAATATAAAAAAAGGGGAAATTCTACATATCAGGTGCCTCACACCCTCCAAGATCTGCTGGAATATGACAAGTGGGTTTTCAGCAAGCTCACTTTGTTCCCTCAGGAGACCTTGCTCCCTTACTCCTTGTGTGCAAGGATAGCTAGGATGTAGCCTGTAATTTTGAACCAAGATTTGTATATTTGAAAATAAACAGTCTTGAGTCAATCTCTCAGTTGGGTCCCGTCAACATTTTGCCCTTAACTTCAGTGAGTTTCAGTTCTGCTGTTTTCCTGGGAGTTGTTTTCTATTGTTACACTGCTTGAGGTATTTTTAATAGGGCCTTCTTAATGCTGCTTAAGAAACACACTTTTGATGCAGCCAGTTTGAGTCCATTCAAACTATTGGAAGAAAGAGGCAGAAATGGTTCTGAAAACTGGTAACATGTGGAAGATGGAGGGGGTGTGTAAAAATAGCATGTGATTCCTGCTCTTGTATTCTGATTAACAAAGAGCGTTTGAAAAACCAGTGTGAAGCACTGCAGAACTTTGCTTTGGTCCAGAGAAGAATATAAGGAGAAAGTATTTGACCTTTAAAGTGTCAGCAATGCTTTGGCAGACAGAATGCAGGCTGTAATATTTCAATGGGGTGTGACATATTTCTTTAATCTCTAATCCCTGAAAATAGAGGAATTGAAAAAATCTACTGTTCCCCCAAGTGTGTGACTCAAAAATAACACTCCAGGGGCATGACTTCTGTAAATGCAGACTTTGTTCTTGAGAGGTAGAAGGTGATGGAAGAGGGTTTTGTCTTTGGGTTTTACCTTTGCCAGAAGAATTTAACAAGTTGCTTGATCTGCAGCTCGCTTTAATAAAAAAATGGAGAGTGCAGCTACAACCTTCAGAGACACACACCCAATCCTATTATGGGCTGAAATTTCCTATATCCTTGCTGGCCTTTACCAAACTGCAAAGATGATTTGTTGAGATGGTTATTAGTAACACTAATGAAATGCTTCAGTCAGCCATGACTCAGTGGGGAAAAAACTTGTATTTGGAACAAGGCAAAACAAAACCTGAGAAATGCAAGAGACAGGAAGAAACCACAGTTTGGGTGAGATGATTGCAAGGATGTGGAATCCTTGTTTAATTATTTTTCCTGTGGGAAGTTTGAAAGAAGAAAAAATTTTTGATTAGAATTGAATACTGGCTGACTATCCCCTATTTTTTGACAGATGACTGCCAGAGCCTGAAACTTTGTTCTTCACCTACCTGTGTGTAATACATAAAGAATAAAGATAGAATTACGTCTCACCTGAGAACCAGGCTATGTAGCTTAAAAATTATTATTTAAGAATTCATATCCTGTGTGATATCTTTATACATGCTTTGTGTATTAATTGCTTGCAGAGAGTAGAAAAGAAGTGTAACGTGCTGTTTATGTTCATTGGTAGTGAGGACACCAAAGTTTCATCCTTCTTTCCTTAATGTGTTGACAATTGGCATTAGTAGATGTGAAAGAGCAATTACAGCTTTCACACACCTGACCTCCCAGGCTCAACAATGAGCATCCATTATCTGCCTCTGTGTTCTCCTGGATGCAGCAGGGAGGGGAGGGTTTGCTGTTGTAGTTGCAGTGTAAGTGGCTTTAATGTGATGGGAATGATTTAGGAGAGCTGTAACCAAGTGAGAGGTGAGACCAGAGGCAATCCTGGTATCCCCTGTCATAGACTGAAGAGCTTTTTTAGGGAATAGTCCCTTTTGAGGCTATTGAGTTGTCAACCTGACTTTATTGGGCTGTTACCTGTGGCAGCAGTGAAATGTGTCACAGCTGCTCCAGACTTCCTCTGTCAGTCTCAGCAGGCCATGGAGGTCTGTGTCCCCGTTTTTCTTTCTTCACTCTCTTTTAAACAACGTGTGAAACTTTCTTCCTAGCTTCAGTGAGAATAAATTCATAAGTCAAGAAGACTTCCAGATTCTGCAGGGATTTAGTCTGTGTGGAAAAAAGAAAGATGTGAATATATGCTCATCATTTCAGACATTATTAAAAACACATTCCAGAGACAAATGCTCTGGTTGGAATGAAGTTTAGAACGTGACTCTCATTTCTTGCCCTACCTGTAGTAGTACTTGAAATGCATTTTTCTAAATAAATTCAATCCTATTTATTGCAAAGTCCTTTATTTTTGTGGATGAGGTAAAAGTAAACAAACTTGATCTCAAACTAAAAATACATAGAAGCAATCCAGAGCTCGAATATTGAGAGGTTGGTTTTGATTTTCACCTTAGCAAAGCAAAGCAGTTGGGGATGAGGATATATATGTTAAAAACTGCATATCCAGGAAATTCAGTTTTCATGCTTCCATTTTTTTTGGAAGCCAACCCTTAATGCTGCATCAGGCAGCCTTTCTTTAAGTGATGTGACAAACATAGAGTTGTTTGTACAGAGGGCTCCATGACTCTGATCTGCAGCAGAGGTGCAGTGCATGGAAATGGATCCACTCCCTACGTCTGACATGACACCGTTGCCACAATGAGCTCTGCTGCTGTAACCTTTCTGCTTTGGAAGGTGGGGGAAATCTTCACTCCGTTACTCCCAAGGCTGAGTGATTTTTATGCTGATAGCTTTTTTCTATGTTCGTCTTTCAGTGTAAACAGGAAGGCTCGCTTTTCTCTGAGCAGGAAGGTTTATTTAATGATAAAGAACCTGTGACGTTATTGAAGATAGGATGGTGTAATCTCCAGGGTGCCTCTGTCCAGTCACACTTTTACATTTCAGGAAATAGACCTCATTACACAGCAGAGATGAATGCAAGATAAGCTGTGGAGAAGGAGGTTTGGGCACGTTTGTGGAGCTGTCGAGATGCTTGACAAATAGTGATTTTAAACAAGCCACAGGAAATAAAGCAAGTTACCTCAGGTCTTCCAAATATTAGGAAGATGACTCCTTGGGCGTTCGTACAGTTCGTCTTGGGTATATTAACGGAATTAACTCTAGTGGGTTTTTCAGTAAAAAATTTGACTAATTTTTATATGCAGCATGCCAAACCCCATATTTGTATATTCTGTTCTCAGGTATTTATGATTCAGTCATGGATGACTCCATAAAGAGAAGTTTAGTCTATTATGTGCAGTTCCTGTCGGGGAGAAGAACCTCTAAACGTAACTTTAACCTTGTAGAACTGCAAGGTGGTCCCTGATTTCTTTCTTTAAGGTTGCTTTCTAGCTCCTGACATAAAAAGTAATCACTGGAGCATAATTGTTAACTAGTTCAGAAAACTGACCAATAATTGTCTACTTACTAATTTTATTTCTTCACAATTGATAATTGGATAATTAGCAACTGTAGTAATTTGTTGAGTTTTGAGTTGTTTAGCTGATGAAAAAGTGTTATTTCTATCATAGAGACTGGGTAATATATCTGATTTTTTAAAAAAATTAAATTCCTTCTGGCCACTTCTGTTAGACTGTGCAGAAAACCTTTTTGAACTCCAATATTTCCTATTTCAGGTACAGTATATCATAGAGCTAATTTTCCTGGCCTTTTAAAAGATGATCTTAGGGGTGCTGTAGCTCATCCAGTCTGCACATCACTGGCAGCCTCCAAGTGCTGATCCTGAATCTTCATCTCTTTCTCTTGAGTTACAAACTTCGCTGAAATGGGAGATCCAGCTCTGCTGGTTTAGGCTCAGCATAACTGAGGTCCTTCAAAGCAGAGTAATTTCACTTCTGCGGAATTTCTGGGAGCTGCTTTGCTGTTGGACCTTTAGTATTTGCTTTAGTTGGAGACAATGGGTGAAATTTTGTAGAACTACAAAGGAACAAAGATACTTATTTTGATAATCAATGAATATTTGGTGTCCAGGGTGTCAGCAAGTGATACATGGTGTAGAGATTTGCTGCTACTTTTTGTGCCAAGTGATTTGCTTTGCAGTTCCAGCCATGTTGCATTGCTCTGTTTTCCTTGCTTTTGTAAGGTCAGAGAAGGTTCCTCAGTGCCAAATTCAGGATACAGCTACTGTTTCAAGTGTCAGCAGAAACGGCCTCAAGTACACTGACTGATTAGGAAGGACTGAAAACCAGTGCAAAGTGCTTTGTTTATCAAATGAATCTTTTTCAGCTCAAATTTGCATGCACACAACTGTAAAATGTCATAATTCAAGTGGCAATTATGGCATCGTGCAAATTGGGTGATTCTGCATGCAGCTGGCCAGTTGTGCATGCACAATTACCCAAATTACAAATGCAATCACAAATAAAGCCTATAAATGCTCCTCAGCAGTGTAAAAATTGCCTATTTTCTATCACAAGATGATTTCTGGATAAAGCTGTAATATATTTGGAGTTGTGGATTTTTTTTGTTATGGTCAGGAAGTTACTTGGTAACGAGGTAGCAAGAGTGTCTTTAAAATTGTAAACTACTGGTTCCTTGTGTGTTTTTGAACATAAAAAAATCTAAGGTACAGTTATAAATCAGAATTTTCCTTTTCCAGGGCAGTATATTCTTTCTTATGTGTTATCTTCACATGCATTACTCCAGCAATATTTTAATAAAATGGATAAGGTGAGATATGTACTAAACAAGTGAGTTTTCTGCTGAATTCACTGATTCTGAATGGTTTTGCATGTAGTTTTATTTACCTTCTCAGTCTGGGAAAGGCCACATTCTAAATGGGTGCATCTTGTGTGCCTTGATTTGCTACGACAAAGTGTTTGAGCTTGAGATGAGGAGAAGCTGAACAAGGCACAGGAACACGGCTTTAACAAGAACCAGAATAGTTAAAAAAATGCGTTTTCTAAGTCAACATAGCGTAACTTTTTTTCCATGGAAGTAAAAATTAAGTGCATCCCCAAACATTTCAAGTCCACAATAAAATATAAGAAGGATGGGAAAGGGCCTTTGGGAGGTGAGATGCTATATAGGAGCATGCAAAGAAGTCCTGGGAAGGTTGGAGATTCTCCAAGGCAGAAAGGCGTGGCCAGAAGGAGCCTTACAGAGCCAGTGCTTGCAGCAAGAAATGGAACTTCTGATGTCAAGAGCTCAAGAACACCATCAGAAAGTATTTGGTGTAGAAGCAGTTCCTCACCTTGCTCCTTCCAACAAAAAATAATTGAGTTGAGTTTTGTAGTATTTGAAAGTATGTTTCTTTCTGGTAATGAGCTAGCTACAATTCATCAATATTCAGTTATGTAGATATGAAATTTATATTAAACTTTAATGTTACAAATGACTCATTTCTGTCCCCGGTTCCTTTGTAGGAACAATGGAAAAATACATTCAACAGTAGCACATAAGACTGAGTGAATAAGAACCATTTCTTTATCTTCCATCAAAACTCAATTTCCCGATTGAAATATTTCATATGGATAAGTAAAACACAAAATAATGAATGAGTTTTAAAATTCTCCTGTCTATGTAAGCTGGTCTTGAGCTGAAAAACAAATCCTTGTGGGTGCAGAATGGCTGCAGGCTGTTGATAAGAGTGGGAAGGAGATGGGAGTAGCTGCATTGCAGGGGACCAACCAGGAGTTAATAATTTAACTGTGGGTGTAGGGATGGGTGACACAATGATGCCTTAATGCCCTAAGACTTTTGTCAGTGCTAGTGAAAGGGGAGGAAACAAACTAATGGAATTTTCTCTTTGGTACAAGCCTTCTCAGAATAAATAAATCTCTCCTGGGGGTAGCACATCCCCAAGTCACAGATGCACAAGTTTAGAAATTATCAGCTTGAGCATCTTAGCTAAAATTAATTAGCTGGAATGATCATTGCTATGTGCACTACCCGAGTCCCCTCTGACTAAGTGGAGAGGATCACATGCTAATGAAGACAGAACGCTCTGCAGTTCAGAGCCAGCAGTGCATGTCCTCCTGAGCTGCTCCGGAGTGCTAAATGTATTCTCCAGGATCTGGGACAGAGGCAAAATGCCCCTCAAGGATACAGTACTCGCTTTACTGGACACAGTTATATATAGGTCATCCCAACATTCAGGAAAAGGAAACCAAACCAACTCAAGATTTATTTCTTTTTAAAGTTGTTCTAATTGATTTGCATTTAGAGAGATTCTCCTTCAGCTCTACCTCAGATGTCAGTTTTAATTCTTCTGTGCCTGGACACAGTGCCTGGACACAGTCTAACACAACTTCTGCTTCAAAGCATTTATAATCCAAATAGTCCTGACTGACTTGAGTAGTAGATCTATGTTTAAATAAATGTGGGAGATCAAGGGATGGAAAAATGGGATATCTTGGCTTATGGTATGTAAATATCCATAGAAATGTTGTCTATCAACTCTTCCCCCTCTCAAATTTCTCCTTTTTTTAGCAGTCCAGCTGCTTCCATCAACCTTCTTTTACAAACATTCAAATCTCTGTTAGTTGCCCAAGGACTCCTTTACTTATTTTTCAGACATTTCAAAGTAATTTGGACAAATCCAGAATCTCTAGTGAAAAAAAAAAAAAAAAAGACAGGACAACAAATAGCTTTTTTTGGAAAATGTCCTCATGAGAAAGTCAGAAAGATGAAGTTAAAATACATCTAATTCTAGGCTGTGGGGAAAAAAGTGGAATGAACATAAATGAAAAAAAATATGGTATCAGAAGAGATGAGTTTATTTATCATCAGGCAAATTTGAACCCATCAGGTTGATGTGCACAAGGACAATGTCTATCCTAGCCACAGTTCCTCAAGCAGGAGTAGCTCAGGAGCACTAGATTGATTGCCTTTAAGTGTTATCTACTGTTCATAAAAGGGAAATTGTTCCTTCTTATTCTTTTTGGCAACAGTTTTAACCTTGTTTCGCCTAAAATATGATTCCTTAATGCATGAAATTTTTAAGTAGTTGGACTATCTATGAAAGCTAAAGAAGTATATTGGTGGTAAATGTGATTATAAAAGGTTCTTTAATAGACTCTAAATGATGCTTTGTGCTGGCCCCAGCCTTGACTGCAACTCAGGAGTTTGGGGCTGGGACTGAGCAGATCTTGCTCCTGCCTCTCCTGCAGTGGTGCCGTGCCCCGATTTGGGAGCCCCTTCAGGAGCTCTGCAGTCTCTGATGGATGCAGGACCTGCCCATGCTCATTTCATCCACTCAGTTAACCTCTTCCAGGCTCTTGGATGATGGTAGGGCAGGCAGTGGACTGGATCCTGGTCAATCAGTTCACTGGGCTCTACACTTTCCACAACTGGAAATAGTTGATAGGACACCCAGAGCTGCTGATAAAGCCGCCAGGCTGGTTCACACTGGTATGGCCACTATGGATTTTCTCTGTTAATTTGTCAGATTAAGGAGCAACAGAGATGTTCCCTGTTTATCACCATAACACAGCTGCTGTTTCAGCTTACAGCAGGCTCCTCTACGACCAGCAAACTGATCTTTCTTCTTTAGTAGGTTCTTCATTTTAGAGCAGTTTAAACATGGTCTAAAAAGTACCATGGCTTTATTTCTTAAGCTGGAACTTTTTTGGCTGTGTCTCTGACCTGATCAATTCTCTCAGTAGAACAGTCATTTTTAAAAAAAAACTTACAGCACGATGGTTTGCCACATTGTCACCTCTCTGGCAAGATATTTTCCACTAGTTACACCAACACTGCTTCATGCACACCATTTGTCACATTTCTGCATGAAATGTGATGGTTCCTGCAGAGCTGGGAACTTTTCCTTGCACTTCTGTGCCCCCAGATCCAAGCAGTGGCTGACACTTCTGTGACTTGTCTGGGTGCAAATCCCCGAGAGGTTTTATGGCAGAAAAACATTTGCTGCGTATTGTAGGTGTATATGGCACAGGCAGTGAGTTGGCTTCATATTTGTAGCTAAATAATTATAATTATAGCTAAATATGAGTTGGCCTCGTGTTTCTAGCATAATTATAATGAAAAAAGGGATACTATAGGTTTGTGGGGAGTTGCTTTCTGGTGTCTGAAGCAGCACATCCGACAAGTCCAGGTGAGAATCCAGTGCTCTGAATTGGTCAGAGGATAACATCAACCTCCCTGTGCCAGTGCAGAAAATCAAGGTTCCCCACATTTCAGAAAAGAAATTATGTCAGTGAAGCTATTATGTTTCTGTAGCTTTAAACAACTGTCATGAACACAATTTCAAAGATAATTTCAGATGGCTTATTGGATTTTCTTCTGAAGCAAATTGTGTCATTGCAAAGACAAAACAAAAATCCCCACAACATTAGAGCTGCTTTAATTGCCTCTTAAATGCATGGTGTTACCAAAATTAGAAACATGATTAGAATGAAACTGGTTTTTGTAAAATATCTTTTTTCATTAGTGTTATCGTGTTCCCTTGAAAGATTCCTGTACTCAGACAAAAATGTAACTGGCTTTTGATACAATCTTGTTACAAGCTAAGTGACCTGTCAGTTGATAAAGAACATGTTTGTTTGGTTTATTTTTTCTCCCCCTCCCCAATTTACTTGGCTTCTGAAGTGTCCTCAAGTTCACTTAGGTTTGTAATTACCTTCCAGTCTACAAATTGGAGTACTGTGAGCTGGAACAATCAGAAATACTTTGGTATAAATGTCTAAATAATATTAATTTTATTGATAGCACGCAAATGAGTTTATGCAAAAACCACAGAGACAGATGGTTTCTTTTTACCTGTCTCATTGAACAAGGAAATGTGATATGAAAGAATGATTTGAAATGCTCTTTTGACTGCCCCAGCTCTGAAAATGTTTTAGGCAATGTCTGCTGCCACAGCTGCTCAAATGCTGGTGGCATTAATGACCAGCGTGGATCCGTGGAGAAGTTGCAAGTGCAATAGGGCCCCATCCTGGGTTTTTTTTTTTGAGCTTATTTAAATTACAGCTTTCTGTTTAATTTTTTTTTTCTTAATACAAAACCACGTAAGCCTTCTGAGCTTTTAGAGACTTGCAGAGGATGTCAAAAGGGAACAGCTCTTGGCTGTGATCCTGTCATTCATTGCCCTTGCCCCCTTTGCATCCACACTTTCATTGCTTGGGAAGAGTTCGGGAGAAGAACTGAACCCTTTATAAGGATCTGTATAAAGAGATGTCCAAGCTGGAATTCTGCTTGGTGTTAAAATGGCCTTGAATAAAGGCTATTTCTTGACTAACACAGGTATTAATTTTTTTGGTGTTTAGTCAACCAGAATAATACCAAAGTGCTTTATGCTATTTCTTATTCCTGATATGCTTCAGAAGTATTCCAGTAACCTTTTTTAATGTCTCCTAATTTGATTAAGAATGTAATCAGACTGTTATATAAATGAATCTCATTTTTTACTACTGATAATCAATTATTGAAATGCAAAATGTGTACATTCTACACTTAATATCAGGATCCTCTTGTATTTATGTATGGCTATATCACTTTGATGTCTTTCCTTACTTTGATTTCTTTCATCACTTCTGCAGTACAGCTACTAATGTGTGATTTTTCATCAAGACAACACATGCTTACACATATTGCTCTGTTGATTAGGAATTTACTTTTTCCTTCTAGAAATGATTAAATTTCCTTACCAGTAAATTAGTGTTAATTCAGAGTCTAAGGAAAGGCTTTATTATTACTTTTTCTAGCACAGAAGAATACTAGTTTCCAAGAGAAGAACTTTATCTCTAAAATGGGAGATAGGAAAAACTTTATCTCCATTTTCATCTGTTTTCTCGTTAGCTCTGTGCTAGATCACACCTTTTCACTCTCTTTCTCTTCCCTTTTTGTACTGGGGTTGGTTTTGATAGAAGGTGATCTTTTCCTGAGAAAGAGGAGTCTTTTTTGAAAAGCTCTTGAGCCTTTAAAATAATTATTTAATTTTGCTCTAGTTGTGTCTTAATATTTCCCTGAGACCCTATCATGCTAAATGTGGTGCTGAGCAATGAGAACACCTCTTCAGAGGGTTTGCTGAGGTAATTGCTCGTAGACAGCTGTTTCAGGAGTTTTCTCCTGGGGTCGTTTGCAGACACCAAAGATAAGGATCTCTGCTGATTTTGTTGCTGTTTTAGGGATAATGGTGCTTTGGAGTTGGGATCCACCGTTTATACATTAAAAGGCTCTCTGAGAATTTCTTTGAAAGGAAACACTTACATGATCCTCTACACTTTTTCCCTCTAACAACCCCAAAAAACTTTTCCCCCCACCAAACGAAAACTTTCCTCTGTTCACCAAAAGACAGAGCTATGCTGAAAGCTCCCTGTGGCTGGAATCTGCTTCTATTTGGAGCAGGCACCTTCAGCAGCAAAAAAATACTCTAGTGCTCCCCATCAAGGTGCTTGCTTCCCCTTCTGCCCCCAGTTCCAATGTTCCCTTTGAACTCACCAGGAATATCTGTTCCCATGTTAAATGGGCCATATCCAGATCAAAATCCCAGTGATGTCTGACCTTGAACAACAACAGTTCATTTGTATACATTGTGAATGATAAAAATCTGTCTGGAGCCAACCTATTACAAAGTCTGATCAGTTCCTATTTCAGATGACACTCAGCAAGAGCAATTCTAACTCTGTAATATGTGTGACAGCTATTTCCAGAGTTCCTGCTATTGTGTGGCATGAAATTGTTTGTCTTATATCCAACTTCGACACGCAGAAATTTGATCTGATAATCAGAGCAGTAAAGCTATGTCCTGCCAGCACGTGACTTGGGAGCAGTGATGTTTAAAGTCACAGAGTCACTAGGTACAGATGTCTACCATGAGTGTTTTGAGAAGAAGGGTGGCTTTTAGCCTTTGGATTTGCTGAAAGTACGTGCTATTTATTTTAAGCAAGGCTGCATCCTTTTGACATGAGTCACTGGCATTTCTGCCCAGCCCCGGCACACTGGGAGAATTAGTTGCATTGTTTCAGATGGCAGGGGAAACGTTTCCAGATTTAAAGGATAAACGGTTATGTGCAGTGGTAATCAGTTGTTGTAAACATTATTCTAAATCAGACTGATTAATAATTACATTACAATGAGTTTCAAATGGACACAAATCTGGATGTTATGCTTTTGGCAGTGAGTAAAGTCCATGTGTTTTGACTGCTTGGGTTGGTTCAGAAATTGATGTTCCCTTTTGATCAATTCCTGTAAAGATGTTTTTCCTTTCCAAATGCCTGAAAAAAAAGACTCAAAGCAATATTATTATTTTATATGGTCCATGTTGACCAAACTTGAGATTTTTATCTATAGCAGAGTAGGTCTGTTTAGACATACAGACAATTTTGCAGGAGGCTGTTAATCTTAGAGGTGCTTGTGCTCTCTTACCTGAATTTCCTTCTCTTGAATGAGATTATCCAGCCACCATTCAAAAATGGTTGGAAGAGAAAGTATTTATATGCAGCCTTGACTTTGCAGTGTGGTTAACTCATTTTCCATACTCATGCAATTCAGACTGAGTCCCCTGAGGGGGTGGGAAGTTGATGAAGCAAAAATGAAATGTAAAACAACTTTCTGAACATCTTTACTACTAAGCAGGAAAGTTTTCTGTTCTTCTGGTTGATGAGTCAGAACGATGCATTTTTATAAAAACAGCAGAATGAACTGGGGGTGTTCTGGGTCTAATGGGTAGATTTTTTTAATCATTTGAAAATAATTTTTAAATCTTTTTAGTGTGTTTCTGGTTCTCCAGAGCTGGTGTCATAGAAAAAAGTTGGGTTTTACATTTTTCCTGTTATTTTCATTTATCTTTATCTGCTTTAATCTTTTCAATGTTATCTTCTGCATTGCAGCTTAGTACCTTTAGCTGCCAGATGTATGTCAAAATGTCATTTTACCCTTTCTTATTTTTCTCCTTTTATTGACCAGATGAGCATCCAAATGTAAGAAAGTGCAGCTTATTGTGGGCATAGGAGAGAGATATGAAGACAGAGTAAGGGATGGTTTGAAGCCATAAAGTCAGCGACTTCTGCAGAGCCTTTCCAGCTGGGAAACTGCACTCGTGTGTGTTAGAAAGGCTGGCGCTTGTGTTACTCCAGCCTAACACCCACCAGGATTGTCCTGAGGCACAGTGGCCCTTGCTGTGAACCACTGGAGTCCCTCCTTCCTTCTAGAGCCCAAGCTTAGGTAATGTGACCGGCAGCAGCTGGGTAATGTGTGCAAGGAACACAGTCTCTGGGCATTCAAATTGGTGTGACTTCATGTGATCTCAGGAGCTTCTGGAGAACTCTGTAGCTGGGCGATTGTGTTTATCCTTGGGTTCTGTACTTTTTGGGGGTGTATTGTACTAGTATTGAGTTTGGGCATATCTGTAATTTCTTTGGCTGGAAATACTAGTAATTATGAAATCTTGGAGAATTTTAGTAAATCCTGAATTTAGCGTTTAATACACAGATCTTGAGTTAGACTAATCTGTAAAGCAGAGTAACACACCTGATGTTCACAGCAGGCATTTGGAACAGCAGTGGAGACAGGGGTAGGATAAATCACTTTGAGTAAGAGTTTAATTAATTGCGATTCCGATAGAGATATTTTCTTTGTGTGGTGAATACCATCTTCTAAATTTCACATTCAGTTTTAGACTTTGGGTAATAAACAAACCTCCTGTTGGCTGTGGATTGACTTTAAAAAGTTTTAATCTTATTAGAGAACATTTGATTATAGACTAATTTGCTATGCATCTCTTAAAGAATTCAGATTGATTCTGAGGAATGTGGGCAACTTTATAAATTATCTTTCTCAACCAAAAGAAAGTTGCATCTCCCATGTACTTACACTTTAGTTATTAATGAACCCTTTCCATCAGCTTTCCAGCAGTGACGACTTTATCTTGACTATGTTGTCATTGGAAGTAAAGTATTTAAGCAGTTACTTGAGTTTCATTTTGACTGTTTTCGGTAAACAAGGAAGGGTAAAAATATATACCTTTTAAAAGTAGTTGAAGATAGTTTTATGGCTGTAGTAAGAACTGAGGAATTGGATTTCCCTGAATAAATGAAGGTGGCTTTTATCAATTACAGGAGCAGCTGGATCAGACTAAGTATATTCATATGTGTACAGACACTGCCAGGTTCTCATAAATGCCCCTTCTTTGGGTGCTTCATTACATACATCTCATCTTATTTCAGGCTTTGTCTGTCTGTGGCTGTATCTGACCTCATTTTCCTGGCTATTTTAATAGTCAGTGAAGAAGATTAAGCATTTTTTGCTTATATACTTGATCTTTCCTTTATATACAATCATAAAATAAGTCTGAACAGTCAAATTAAAGACACATCTTGCTTTCCATGGATCAGAAGATTAACGATGTGGAGATCACATTTTGGGCTGTTAACTTGTGGACAACTGCTGGATCATGGAATGTTGAATAGAAGCTTGTGTTAGTTCAGTACTGAGATTCCAAACAGTGGTGCTTTCCAGGAAGGACCCACATGGGTTCATTCTGCATTTCTGCAGGGTTTTACCACAGGGTTTTGCTGTACACTTGAATCGCTTAACCACTGTGCAAGACTGATCTCTGTTTCAGGAACACAGCTTCAGTGTCAGAGTTATGCCAGACCAAAGACTTTGATGAAGTTCAGGCTGTATTCCCATGAAAACATTCATTTTTGAAGATAGCAGATTATTATTTCTGTGGAGAATTAGCTCTTGGATGCTACCACTTAAGTCTTTGCCCATTGGGAACGGGATGCGTATAAATCAGAGATGATGAATTTTCACTGGCAGATTTTTCTATGTTGATTCAAGAAACAAACCCTTCCTTCAGCCCTCCTGAAGAAAAAAAATTAAATAGTGTAAGTAAGAATCTGCTTTGGTTTTCAACCGTGACTGCAGACTATTCTTATCTCAGAACAGTTCTTTCTCAATATATTTTATTCTTCTTTAGACATTGCAGTGAGGTTAAATTCTCTAATGAACTATTCAGCTGTGTATGAGAGCACAGCTGTTAATCCAGAAATTTTCAGTAATTAATCAGGACTATTTCTATTGTGTAAAAGTGACTGTAAGATGCATCCAGCTCCATGAATCCAAGTGACCTGTACAGATGTGATCTTCATCATCTGAAACTATGGACAAAAACATAAATATAACTTCCACTTACCTTGTACACAGGAGGACTTTCACCTTCAAAAGCAATCTCTGAAAAACATTAATTAACATTAAACATTTTTTTTCCTCAGAAAATTAGATGGTATATGTTTGAAACAATCTAGCCCTCAATGCAAGTTAGTTATGCCTACCTGTCTTAGCAAAAGTATCTCTTTTTTCTTCTCTTTTTTCTTCTCTTTTTTTACCCTCTTTCTATTTTTTTAAACATATACCATTATCTACTACACCAGGGAGTAAAATAAGTTAAGTAAAAGGAAATCATGGTTAAAATCACAGCTCAAGAATTAGCTTTCACTTTGGGGGGGAAATTATTGAGCACAAAGCAAAATACATTTTAGTGATGGAAATAATGAGAGACTCACTTATGAAAAATACAATCATTTTAGAAAACCTTGTATACAGTGAGTAATAATCAGTTCTCCATAATATTAAAGAAGGAGCACTTAAATTTTTTTGACATCCCTAATCATGGAGCCTGGGGAGCTCTGCAGAACATTTGCATTAAATTACTCCTCATTTTCCCAGCCCTATCTGCCCCTTCCTTTGGTTTCGCTGCCAGTATTTGTGAATTTGGCAGAAGCCTACAGATTTCATAGCTAATATTGTTGTCTCCTGCCAGGAGTCTCTGAGTAAGGTGCATTAGATGCTGCATGGCAATTAAGGGTTGAGGGAAATCACGCTGATTTTCATATGTGGCACCCAGGTGCCATCATTTGTATCAGATTACTCAACTGGCATAGCAGAAGATGCTCCCATGCATCACTTGTGATATCCTGGCTATTTCTACTGGAGCTCAGGTGAACTCTGGTGGGGAGGAAGTGAGCCTGCAATTTCCAGAGTGCAGTGGCAGAGGGATGGAGTAGTTCTTGTGCCTCTATGAGCTGTATGTGCCTGTATTGTGCTGCTTTTCACTTGATTGCAGAGCAGGGAGCGCTGCCTGACATGTGCTGACATTTCCTATTGTGGCCTTGCATTCCCTTCCCAGTGCCATTTTTGGGCTCCCACCTCAGCACTATTAAGAGGGCTTTTTCACAAGTGGTCATTCTTGGCCTGATTCTGTTTTCATTTAATGCTTTTCTGTACAACAAAGTTGTGCCAGCTTAGCTCAGCAGCAGAACAGCTCTCTCCCAGGGCAGATCAGCCCTGGAGGGAAATGCACTACATGCATGCAAGTACTGCCTATTAAAACCAGGCTTTTCTGCATCTTTTCTACCCACGTAATCACGCTGAGTCAAAACCAGTGTAGTCAGTGGTGAAAACCTAATGCATTTGGGGAATAAGCTCTAGCTGTAGAAATGTATTAACACAAGGGCAGGTAATGATAGAACAAGAGGGAATAGCCTTAAGCTGAAGGAGGGTAGATTTAGATTAGATTTCAGGAGGAAATTCTCTCCTGTGAGGGTGGGGAGGCCCTGGCACAGGTTGCCCAGAGAAGCTGTGGCTGTGGCTGTCCCTGGATCCCTGGAAGTGTCCAAGGTCAGGCTGGACAGGGCTTGGAGCACCCTGGGATAGTGGAAAGTGTCCCTGCACATGGCAGGGTGGCACTGGATAGGCTTTAAGGTCCTTCCAAACCAAACCATTCCATGATTTTATTAAGGTTTATTAGCATGACTCATTTACAGCTGATTATAAAAGAATCCCAGGGTTTTTAGAGAAATGGTGTGTCTGCTTTTGAAAATCGGAAGTAAATATGCCCAAGAACTGTGTAGCAAACACAAGTGTGTGCATTTAGGAATTACCCTTGAGGCTTTTAACCAAGGTCTGTTCTGCTGGCCATGATGCTACAAGCTGACGAATCTTCCCCCTGCTTCCTGAATTAACAGAGGTGTAACGCATGTTCCTTCCCAGGATTATAATTATAGATGACACCCTTAGGAAAAAGACAAGTCTAGAGCATCTGGGTTGGGACTTCTGAGGTAGAGCGAAACAAAATTTCAATTAAGTGCATTGGATTAGCACTGGCTGGGAAGTGGAATTGATATTGTGAAGGAAAGGAATACACTTGAAGGGAACATTTGAATATTTCCCCAGTAAATTGACTATAGAACTTAAATGCCAAAACAAACAAACAACCCACTGGAATTGTCTAAATGCTGTATTTTCTCATTATTGAACCATTGTGTTTTGATATTAAATATTAAATTCTTTGGCATTATGTAACTCAATATTATGCAGATCAAAACATTAATTCTTTTGGCATCGCTGAAATCAGGTTTAAACAGAAATACATGCCCTTGAACTGTTTCATGCTTGGTAAAATTGCCTTTTCTAATAAAAAGCAACTGAGTTGAAAACTAACTGGTCAGCTCTGTGTTTCAGCAAAAATTATCCCATTTGTGTATCTCTGGCTCTCTCCCAAACTGTTTCTGCTACCAGAACTTGATTTCTATTTTCTGATTTGCAGAGAGGATAAAAGTTTTTGGCACACATATCTTCATGCATGCTGTGTAAAAAAGAAATAATAATAAATATCCACGGTGGGCTCTGTTTATTACTTCCTCTGTTGATATGACTTAATGTGGTATAGATTATTCTTGTTAAAACACACTGTGTGATTCAGTCATCATAGGGACTTTTTGAGTTATTGTGGGCCACCTCCTGAAGGCCCACGCCATGGAAAGCCTCCCTGGGCTGAGGTAGGTAAATCTCATTTCCAGGGAGTGGGAAGGTGTTAATATTTTAGCAGTTGGGAGTTTCACTACTCTGTGACATGGGCTCTGCTCCATATTTAGGGTTTTCATCACATGAGAATTCTGACCTAATACTTTTATATCCCTTGCTGAAGCTAAGTCCCTAAGTAGGTTATTTCCTACTAGAGATAGAACATCCTCTTGTCCTTGGTGCACAGAGCTAAAGTCGTTGAACTCGAAGGAAGAATTACTGAGGGAAAATGTCTGGCATTTGCTATGTAGTAGTTTGGGCCTGGGTGATCACTGTGTTTCTTGTTGACTTTAAAATCTATGTCACCTTAGGAACTGTAGAATTCTAAGAAGATTTATAATTGCTTCCTTGGAAATAGTCCCAGGGATAGTATCACTATAATGCTACAAGGGAGCCAAAGCAGTCTCGAAGCCACAAGCTTCATATGTCATGTAGGACTTCAGTCTATTGAAGAGCCCCCTACACAGTGATTTTGGGGGAGGGAAATTAAAAATGCAGTCTGAAACACTCCAGTGATTTACCACTGAGTTTGAAAAAGCAACAGGACTTCTAAGTCTACCTTCTCTTGCTGTATCTTTCTCATTTATCACAGCCCTTCAAGGAGTTTCTCCTTAGGAGAACCCAATTCCCTGCTTGCTATTATGTCTTCTTATTGTGATCATGAATCCAAAGTACAGAAGCGCTGTTGGATGGGATTCTCTTCTAAAAGGCTGTGAAAGCTGCCTCAGGGGTAAAGCTACCAGTCTGATACATTTTTTAATCCACATTTCCTGGCTTCTTTCACTAAAGCGTCAGGCAGTGCAATAGGATCACTGCCGTGGGACAGAGGCAGCTCCTCCCTTTGACACGTGGCTTTTGTTTGCCACTCAGGTAGACTTTGTATTGAACTGAGCTCTGAAAGCAAAGGAGGAAAGGAAAACGCCCCTGCTCTGTGCAAGTGGGCAACAGGAGAAATTGTGGATTGGTGAACAAGCCTGGCTAAAGTGTCCTGGGAACAAGCGTAAAAAGGATGGGCCTATTTGATGGTTGTTATTTACTGTGTGTGCTCACTCCATTTCAGCTCAGCAGGCTGGCATCTCTGGGAGTGGGAACGTGTGCTCTGAGTGGAAAAGAAATCTTTGGGCAGCAGGATATCTTCCTAATGGGATTGCTGTGTCTGTTCAGGAGAAGTTTTTAAGCCAGCAAGGAAAGGAGTAAGGAAGTTATCATCAAATTATATTAATACAGAGCATCTTCATAACAGCCTTGAAAGGACTCAGTAGAAAGGTGGGTTGGTTGAGAAGAAAATGTGTAAAGCTGAAGTAAAGCAGACTTTTTTTTTTTTTTTAATTAGGCCTTCTAAATGAAAAAGTCCTGTAAATTTGTTCTTTATAGAAGTGAAAAATACTGCCTGTGGAGCTGCTGGTGTTTCATTATTCAACTGAGTACAGTACCTGGTTTTAAACAGTGTTCTTGCAAATGATTATTCTCCATTTCTGTCAACCTGTCCTCACACTTGGGGGACCCTCACTGAGCCAAGTCATTTAAAAGTCAAAAACTCTGTAAGTGTCTTGGGTGTTTTTTAACACTGAATATAGTAGCAAACATATATCTGACATCTTTGTTTTATTCCTTAATTGCTCTGGATTCTTTTTTGATTGATTACTGTCATGGAAATAAGCAGAGGCTTTCTCTCAAATCCTGTTTTTAAAGCTATGACTACAAACTCAGAGGACTGGGACAACAGAGAGGTTAGGGAACTTTTTAAAAGGAAATTGCTGGATGTAAATGTGCTGGCAATGGGAAGAGTTCTTAGGGTTCTTATCTGTGACCTGATCCAAGGAGAAACTTCCAGTAGACATTGGAAAAATCAGATAGGGTTTGTGGGGCTTTGAAATAAGAAACCTGAAAAAGAAGATCATTTCAAGGACTAATATGGCCTGGATCCACTGCTGTGTGTCTCCACTGTGCAAATACATTCTAGAGATAAAAAGATCAATTAGATGATCTAGTTCTCATGCTTTGCATCCTCCCTGGCTCTTGTAAAATTGCACCAAAAATATTAAAACTTGTTCCATGATGAAAAAGGTGTTTCGAAGCATCTACTGTTGATTTAGGGAGAAGGTAACTAAAACAGAGCAGCAAAGAGGAAAGGAAGGACACAAACCAATGTCACTCAGTCAAAGAAGTTTTCAAAGTCTCAGAGAAAGAACATGATAATACAATTTTATTTGCTCTAGGCTCTGACTTGCTGAGGTGAAACATAAGATAGCAAGAAATATTTTCTACAGAAAAAGAATATTCCTTTGAGTATTATAAAATAATATATATGATAGTCTTTTCACGATACAATTTGTGACTTAAGATACTCTGCCTTTTATTCCGCTTTTATTATTTTTTTTAGGTCCTAGAATATTTCTTCCTTTCTATCCATTTACTCTTTTTTCTTTCTATGTAGGAGATGGCATAAAGCCTCCCTTTGATTGTGCATTGAAGAAAAATTGAACAGCCCATGTTGTGTATGTGCTGCTGTCCCCTGGCAAACATTGGCAGGTGTTTGGATACTTATTGCTCCCACTTCATGATCTTAGAAATCGTTTTATTATGAGGAAATATTTCATTGCTTATCTGATCCCCAACCTCATTACGGTTTCTGGACAGATTTCGATTGATTTCCATAAGTTTTGCAACATTTCTTAAGATCTTTCAGTTCAAAAGCAGCTTGTGGCAGTGTAGAAAGAGGAAAATAATAGGGACTTTGGCAGCTTTCTCCCTGGATTTCCTCAGAGTCTCTCTCCCTTCCTAGAGTCAAGTCACAGCCTCCTTTGCTGCTCCTGCCATCCAGAAGTGCTTTCCTATCGCTCTCTGCCTCATTGATTCTCCATCTGTTTTACTCTGAACATCTTTCTGGTGACCTGTGTTCACATCTGGTGTAAATATGCTCCTATTCAAAGTGGCTTTATTCTGTCACTTACCATTTCAGGGAATGATTTATTGTAACAGGGGCTGTGTGCTCTGTGCTGGGGAAAGGGAGGAAATCCAGACACAGCCTTGAGGATTTCTTAGGTCTCGCTTGACTGGGATTGGGAAGCATGAGGTGATGTGGTGCCAAGAGCTGTGACTGATAAATCTGTCCCCCCAAATTACGGGGTAAATAAAGGAGCTGGGGATCAGACAGGCGGAGAAGGCAGCTGTGTTAGACACATTTCCTCCAAGTTCTGAAGGACCCGAGCCAAACCTCATGGATGTCAGTCAGAATTCTGCCAGCCACTCTGAAAGACATTTGCAAACAAATGTTGGAGGTTTGACTCGCTTTTCTGAGTTAGAGGACAGCGCCTTCATTACAAGCAACTTCTCTCCTTCTGCAATTAGAAAAACAACATAATTCATACAGATGGAGCACCACATTACTATCTAATAGCAATTTGTATTCTAAGGCTGTACAGATTTTTCTCTTATTTCAACACTAGATTAACAGGGGCAAGAATTCCAAAAGAATTGCTGTTGGAAGAGGAATTTGAATACAGACCAGGTGGCTAATTTGCTCCCATTAGTTAGTATGCTTAACAAGGGAGGGTGCAGTCTGCAGGCAAGTCTCTGGAAGAACATCTATATTACTATTTAGTATTGCTGCACAGCTTTGAATTTTTGCTTGCTTTCCTTTGTGCTGTAGCTCTTTTTCCCCCCAAAACACTGGGCAAAGAAAATAGTTTATGGATGAGAAGTGGCATATCTGAACAGCTACGTGTGTCTATTACATGAATTGGTACAGAAGAAGAGGATGCATCATCATGCTTTGATAACAAGCAAATCAGGAGCAATTACTTTTTTCTTTCAGAGAAAAGAGGATCACTTACAGTACTTCAAAATAAGATTCTTTTTCCCTCTGGAGAATAATAATCATTCTCTGTGTAAGCTGAGACACTATCATCTCTTTCAGTCTCGCTGAGTGTGAGCCATGCGTGCTGTCTGAATGCATCTCTACACTTAGGAAATAGATTGGATAGGCTGTGGTGATGTCACTTCTTAAATATCACTGACTCCTGATCCAGTTGGATCAGATTTTGATCTTTATAACACATCTTCTATTCTGAAGGAGAAAATGAATAGAACAGATTGTTTTCCATAAGGTTTTGGCAACTAGAAAACATTTGTGAAGTGATAATGTAGTGATTGCTCACGTCTGACTATGTAGAATGAAATTTTATAAGGAAAGCACTTTATTTCCTAGCAGAAGCTCATGGCTTATACATCACAAATCACAGGTGGGGAGAGAGACCATGTTGCTATTGGACAATAAACATCATGTTCAAATAATGTAGATTGATATTAAGAACCAAAGACAAGTGTAAATATCAATCTGTTAAAACTATTCTTTTTTCCATGCCTGGCTTTAATTGCATTTAGTTGCTATTTTCCAATGGTATTAAAAAACTTCAACAGTTTCACGGCAAGGCTTATTTCTTTAATACTTGAAGAGCTTGCGTGGAAAAAGCCCATTCTGCTGATTATAAATGCTGGTACATAATTAATGAAATGAAACCAGCTCATTCATTAACCAGTGGTGCAACATGCAACAGGAAAAGCTGAGGCTTGGTTTCTTAGTTGCATTTTTGTGTGTATTTTCGTTTACTTTTAGCTTTGCTGCAACACAGCAGGCAACAAATACACTGGAATGGCTTCTGAGGCTGAAGTTAATGGTGGCCCTCTCCATGTCTTTTCCTCAGCCAGCTGTAATATCCAGACTGGCTTGGCTGCTCTGGTCCTTGCCCTACTCGGTGCCCTGGTGTCCCCTGCAGGATTGCCCTGGCCCCGGGCAGAGGAGGTGCAGCTCTCCTGTGACACTGCAGTTTGAGCTTTGCGTCCTTGAAGCACAAACAGAACAATTTCTACAATTTCTTCAAGCCTTGATTCACCGAATCAGCCTCTTTTTCATCTTTTAAGTTGCTCCTGAGCTGTTGAAAGGCTGTTTAAGTTTGCCAGCTTGCTCAGTACATTTGCCCTCTTTCTGCTGCTATTATGACAGAGCCATAGAGGGATAGCATTACACTGGCTCCTACTGTGCCTATCAGAATTACAGGAATCAACAAGGCAGCTGTAAGCCCTGTGCTAGGAGCAAGCTAACGATGGAAAAAATACTCATAATACCTGTCTTTTGGTGTCAGTTGTTGTCTGCAAGGCACAATAGAACATCTGGAAGCGAGAGCCCTCCTATTCAGGTAGCTGAAATTGCATTAGCTGCTCTGGCATAAAGGACAGGATTAGAATGACAGACCTCCCCGCTGAAATATTTGCTTTTGAATAAACTTGTCAAATGCAACAAGGGGTGTCATGGCAAAACTTTCCTGCTTCTGCTGTGAGAAGAGCTTCTGTTTCTGTGATGACAAGAGGGCTGTGTTTAATTGAGCTGCATTTTGCTGCTGTCTGCTGTAGGCAGATACAATGAAAGGGGACAAAGGCCAAGTTCAATTCATTGCTATCAAACTTCCTTTCTTCTAGGAGCAGGTAACAGCAAAATAATTACTGCAGGCTTTAAACAGGTGTGTTGTGGCAAGAATGGGGGAAGCAAGAAACTGCTGCAGTAGCTTCATATTAATTTATGCTCAGGAGAGCTTCACCATTCTTTACGGCACTGCAGGGACCCCAAATACAATGGGGAATACAAACTAAGGAAGATAATGGAGAAGGAAAGGGTCCTTCAGTACCTTTAGAGTTCATGTGTTATTCCTGTTTGCCAGAATCCACTTGGATGAGCATTCACTCAGCATAATGAAAGCCTAGCTTACAGTGTAGCTTTGTAGAAACTAGGTCAGGTAAACTGGAGATGCTATTATAGCTTTATTCATTTTTAAACTATAGATCAAGTAGTTCTAATAAAAAGTTTAAAAGGGTAGTTTTCAGTAGTATCCATCACAAAACTGTTGTGTCATTTAGGACATTAAAACTAGACAAAGAGCACAGGTCTGGCTTGTAGTACTTGAGGAAGTTATACAGGCAGCTTGTTGATAATTGATATACTTCAAAACATGGTCGTGACTTAGAAATGTTTGTCTTTTCTCTTTAAGATTACTGTTTCTGCCTCAATATTTATTCCTTTGTTTGTTTTAGATTACGCTGTAAGAAAAAGCAGTACCAGTTTCACACCTTGGTTGGGGGTTGGAAAAGCATCTCCACAGCTGGGCAGTGGCTTTGTCTGCCTTGCTCAGGGAGTTTGGGCACTAGAAACAAACCTGTTGTGTTTGTGCAGCTTTCTTTGTGGGCTAAAGTTTCATTCTTGTTCCTACCAGGGTTGTCCAGCCTGTCCTGGAATGCCTCACTAATGTGTCTTGTCGCTTGTGCTGCCTTGGTGTATCTATAGAACACTGCTGAACTAATGCAGGGGTTATTTACCACCATAACAATGACAAACGTTGACAAAATTAGCTAGAAACTCCTGGGTCAGTGACCCAGTGACATGGAGCCATACAAAGTGTCCTTTCTGATTTCTTCTGGAGAATTTTGCCTTTTCTCCTTCATTTAGAACTCAGAAATGGGAGCATATTTTAGATTGTGTCATCTCTAGTGAAAACATTTCAGTTTTGAATGATTAAACAAGAACTCCCTCTCTGGTGCCAGTTTAAAAATTATTTGGGGTGCCAGTTTAAAAATGATTTGGTGAACTCAGAGTGCCTCATCCACAGACCCTGCTGAGCTGCAGGGCAGGAACAGATCCAGAGGGGCCACTCAGGTGGAGATCCTGTGACATACAACAAGAGAGACAAAATTCCTGGCTTCCAGGACATTACACAGCAGTTGAAGGCATAATGCTCAGCTAACGTGAATCAATTCATATCATTCTGCTCTTAAACAAAAAATGAAGCAAGCTGATTTGGGAGTCTTAACTGCTCATTTTCTTCAAAAACGGTAAAACAAAGTGATTCAGCACTTCCAGGATGGTTTTTTTCCCCACACACTTCTAAATTTAAAAGCTGTTTTGTTGGTTTTTATGGTTCCAGGGTTACTCCTATAAAGCAGTGATATTGCCCGAGGGAGGGGGGAAAATCACATTTCAATTCTTTCCTAGAATATTGGTTTAAGTTATGCACAACAGATGACAACAAATATGATGAATATTAACAGAATGGGATAGTTTTGTTTAGTTTCTTCTTTGTGATGTCCTATTCTTCTTCATGCTTGGCTCCAGGGGGAAAAAACAGTTTAATGTGATTTCTGTTCCTAATTTACTCTTTGCTAGTCTCAGATAGTCTTCTGCTCTCCCACTGCAGTGCTTTAATAGTGACCTACCTCAAAGATATGGACTTTATTGTTTGTTCCCTGGGCTCTTCACAAGCAGAAAGGTGCATATCAATTATTTAGTAGAAATTTTCTCACTGACAAAACTTTCCCTTGGTATCTTAACTGAAGATAGCCTTACTCACATCCTGATTTCTTTCATCCTTTCAGCTTTGAAATCAGTGTCTAGTAATGAGTTAACTAAGCTAATAATTTCTAGCTCTTAATGTGTTTAGTGTGCTTCAGCAAGAGTTAATATAGTTGTGGAGGTGAAGGTTATAAAGTGTGTTGGTCTGCTCTGGCAGCTGCAGTGCAGTTTCCAGGAGAAACTGAAATGAAATACGATTGTGTGTGCAAGTGTATGAAAAATTCTCTAAAAATATTGTCTGTAAGCACACAGACCACCTGCATCTTTAGACCTGGCACCTGGACACTCCTCGGAGTGAGGTGGATGCTCCTGTCTCTGTCATAGCTGTGGAGGGAATTCAGGGACACGAGCCCCTTTCAGCTGTCCAATAATCCTGTCAGCCTCTGGGATGGGGGATAAGGAAGCAGAAATGAAAGGCAAAAAAGAGAGAACCCAAATCTAGGACAGAGGGATAGCTAATGACAAGAAGTAAATTGCTAAGTGAAAAGGCATGGAGATTAAATAAAAATAAATCGGATGGGATTCTGGCTGTGTCACAGATGAGACTTTCCTTAGGGGTTAGGATGGATTTTGCCCTTGTTGGCTGATGGAATTCTCCATCCTCTAAGCTGACTAGAGCAAGTTATGAAAAAAGAGCAATTATTTCTTCTTTCTTGCCTGCTTTTAACAGTTTTTGGTAAGCATGGAAACAATACGAACTAAGTTAGTGAAACAAATTGATATAGAAACACTGGGGCCCTTATATAGGATAGAAAAGCACATAGTCTGAGATGTCTGTGGGCTATTGGGGGCTGAATGTGAAACCACAGAACACCTTCTGTAGTAACTCCTGTGAGCTTTCAGAGCAAACAGGACAATTTTTCCATGTCCTCCCCCTCATTTCTCCTTCAAGTCCTCTCTGCTGTGGTTCTTACTCCTTAGGCTAATTATTTGCACTGAGTTTTTCCTCTAGTTTTTTATCAGTTGATTAGAAAAAAAACCCAGAACCAACCTGCAAATGTCATCTTATCTCATTATGTGAGAATAAATTATGGCAGCAAACTCTTGCTTTTCAGGAATTTTTCTACCAGTAAACACCTATTACCTCACCTATTGTGCCTATTTTTCTGGATTTCACTGTTTTTTTTTTAATAGGAAGTAAAAAATGAGTGGTTTCCCAGACATCTGATCAAACAATTTCCCATTCTCCATCTGCTCCATATAATATTTGCTCCTCTTGCTACTTGGCATTTATTTCTGTGGCCAGTGGATGCAATCAGGGATTGTAATTTAATTGTTGGCAGAAGTTAAGATGATCCTCTCATTTGCACTATGGCTTTGCTTTTCAAAATTCCCTTTGTCTCTTACAATGCAGATCACTACTTTAAATTAGAATTGTAAAATTATCTCCTGTGTGGATTTGAAAGCCACTGTCACAGCATAAACATCTTTCAAGGGCTTTATTCTTCAATCATGTTTTAAATCTGATTTTGTTAGTTACTAATGAAGCCTTTGCTGTTGTCAAGGCACTAATGAATGCAAAAGGGAAAAGACAACATTGTAGTATGTGTGAACTTAGAGAGTGAGTTTTAATTGATGGGTTGCAGTTCATCATTTAGAAAATGTGAACCTTCTGGAAGCCACGGGTGGTGAGCTTTGTTCGCTTGTTGATTCTTCAGTAATAAAGAACTTTCTATCAGTGTTGGAAATCACAGAACCGACAGTTTGTTATAATTTTCCATGGTGCTGAAAAGGATATAATGCCTGGATGTTTGCTCTGAATATAAACCTATAAATACACCTACTTAGCCTAATTAAAAAGAAAATAATTTGAAGTCTCAACTTTCTAATTCTTACATTTTGTAGCTATTTCTTCCCTCTGTCCTCTAGAGAAAGTGTCTCTAAGTTTAATAAATTTACTGAAGCAAATCACAGAGCCTCCCTGCTTTGTGTGTTAATGGTATTATTTTCATTTACAGATGGGGGAACATGGGGAGGTTAAATGGTCTGCCTGTGGCATGGCTTGACTTTGTCTCTTGGCGTGGATTAGAATTGAGGGAGGGAAATCCTTATCACAGTGACTGGGAGTATTGGGAATAACCAACAGGTACAGGAGTGAAGCCCGGAGCCTGCTTATACCTTCTGCACTAAAATGACACTACAAACTGAGGGGAATATAGGTGAAAACATTAATACATTAAAATGAGGCTCCAAATGACCCAGTTTGCTGTGCCTTCTGGTTTGCTTTTGGCTCGCTTCCTAATCTAGTTTCTCACAAGAGAAACTCCTACTGTGCATAGCTGCTTCTTAATAATAGAATATTACTTCACTGATTAATATTTGCTGGACACTTAGTCTAATTATGGTTTCTTACAGCTACTTTAATTACTATAATATGAGGTTTAACTTAAGCAAAATATTCCAGATGAGTTTAGCGATGCTTTGCAATTTAATTCTGTACATGGGAGCATGGCAGCTGACTAGTGGGAGAGAGGAGAACACGCTCCTTCCTGAACCCAGGACACGTGTTTTTGGATGATAAGATATGTCAGTATTTTTGTTCCTGTATCAAAAGATGTAATACTGAGGATTTACAGAAGCTGGGAACTCTGAAACCTCAGCCTGGGGAATAGCTGCAGTGAACATGATTAACCGGATAAAGGGGAGCTCTGCGTAGTGCAATTGAGGATGTCAGTGTTTACTTGCTAATTGAAATTGGAGAGGCAGAATTAAAAGCTTGTGATTAGTAAGGCATGCCAGTATCTTTGAGGACTAGCTCCTGTCTTTTCAAAGGTGCAGAGGAACACGGGATTGTTTTTCTTGGTGAGAAATTTTCCTGTTTCTTCTCCGTTATAACTCTTCGTCATTCGAGTTGAAAAGAGAAAGGTGAATATGGAGATAAGACTTCATAAGAAATCAATCACCAAGTTTTTCTTTCCAGGATATCCCATTTTAAACTGGAAGTGTAGTCACCATTCATATTTGTTGAATATCGTGGTGGATATTCAAATACTTGGACTGGATTTTTGTACTAAATATAAACAGCTTGGCAGAGCATTAATGAAGGATACCAGGCATGAAAAAAGTGGAGAATTCGCTAATAATGTGACTTGGCACCTGTAGTTCTCAGTTCTCCATTAGTACATCTCCAGTGCCACTTGCAAATGTCACACCTTAATTTCCTCTCCTTTTATAGAAAAATACTTAAAAGCAAAGTATGTCCTTTACTGTTGAGAACAATAACTAAGTTATCAATGAAAACCCCAAACCCAACAGATTTCTGTGTATCAATCCTGTTATATCAGGAATGATGTCCTTGGAGTCCAACCTGAATTTTGAAATACTTAGTATTTACCATAAGCTTGAACCAGAAGTATTTGAGCTTCTGTATATCCACAATAAAGGACTTGAGTCCTTGATTGATAAAATGTCTGATAAGTCAAATATTGTGGAAATAAATCCTTCTCATTTTTTCAGGGACTCGGACTTCATTAAAACTTTGTTCTCCTCCTCTGAAATTGTTTGTATCAATTTAGGGAAGTAGGAATATATGTAGCTTCTGAAATGCTCCTTCTTCATAAGCTGTAGGAAGGCATGGGAATTTGATTATGGAAAAAGGGTCTCTTACAATATTTAAAAAAGAAAAATTAGGTTTCCGGTTTTGCATAATGCTGATTTATTTTGAAGTGTAGTGCTTTATGCTTTCACCCTTGCAAACTGATTCTTATTTAGGAGATGAAAGATTGTGCAAAATATAATATTCTTGTATAATTTAAACTGCCTGATAATGTGCTAGAGCCTCCTAGAATTCAGGCCCAAACATGAGGCATTGATTTAAAAAAGGCATTTAAATAATTTAAAATTGTTCAATGCTGAGCATGATCAGCACCCCAATCATTTTCAAATAAAAGTACCTATAAAAATTGAAGCAGTTGAATAATTTTAAATTGCTTTATACTGTGCAAGCACAGAACCCCAATCACTTTCAGGCTGAAGCACATACAAAAAAAAAAAAAGATTGAAGTGCTCCAGTAAATTTAAATTACTATACACAAGGAAAAGGGCCTTTAAATTATTGGATACTTGTATTTTTTCTTTAAATTTTCTTATTTTTATGTACAACCCAAATAGTTTTACTTTTTCAAAATGAGCCAAGCAATCTAATTGTATAAAGTTGCAAAATATTCCATTAACCTCTGTTCCATGTAGTAATGGTGAGACATTCCACAATCAAATATCACATATCCTACTGCAGGAATTCTCAGTACTATTATTATTAAAGCAGGATCCAGGGCAGAGATTAATATTTTTCACAACTTTACATGTGTTTTACGTTTATTGCTTGTGTCTGCTGCCTGTTGAATGTCACGTGGGACAGCTGATTGTTTTGGCAGATACAGATAATTATAGAACAATTAAATGTACTGGAAGTGCCATCCACAAGGTTAAGTGGGGAGGCTACAGTGGTTTCCTGACCACTGCAGGAGCTGAACTTGATTTAAATGATGGATTCCAAAAGCAAATTATAGTTTATTGTAGAGGTTCCATGGTGGAATTTGTGGGATACAACATCTGCCCTTGTGCCTCAGGACTGGCAGCTGTTCCTCCACCTAAGGAAAACCTTGTCCTCGTGGGTACAGATAATTTTCTATGATGATTGCTTCTACAATAAACAAAAAAAGCCCTTGAACTTTTTAGCAATTAACATCCAACGTTTCCCAAAAACATCATTCCTTGATAGTTGAAAGAAAGTTCTACTGTAAAGAAGTAAGAAATAAGTATTTAACAGAGTGTTACTGAGGCTTTCTCCAATACTCCTGAGATCTTATTCTTAAATTGTCCGGGTTTTCTTTGACTACCTAATACATGTGGGGTCAATAGTTGTATCTTTTGCATAAAAGATTTCATTCAGCTTGTAAACTGCAAGCAATTATAAGAGAGAAGGTTATAGACCAGGGTCTTGCTTTCACATTATTTTTGTTCAAATTAACTTACCAGACTGAATTTTTTTTTTCCCCCTGCTTGGGCTACTAAGTGTTGATCTTTAATAGTTATCATGTTCCTAGCATTAATGGGTTTTATTTCTTTGGAAAGGTCATTCTTGATGTAATGTCACTGTTAACACAAAGGAGCCTGTAAATTTTAGACATTTTGCTTGATTGTGATGTGCTCAAAAATGTTGAACTACTTGCTGTCTTTCCCCTGGGGGCTGCTTTCACTCAACTCTTCTGAGTTAGTACAAGTTCTTTTTAATTTTTGGCTGTGTTTTTGCATTTCATTAAAAGTATTCCTCAACAAACAGCTGGCACAGCCAAAAAGACCTTGGTCTTTTTTAAAAAATCTTTTTATCTTTATTTCTAGATGATTCCATGAGCTTGAGAATTACTACTTGTTGTAGGTAAATACATAAGGTCTGGACTGGTAAAATGAGCAGTGATGCAAAAACTTGGGTCAAAATGAATTAAACCCATGTATGATTACTACTCTGCTACTACTAAGGTGCAGTTACTGCTGTTCAGGAAAAGAAAGTAAAATCACTTAAAAACCAGCTCTGAAGAAGATTTCTAAGCTCAGCTCACAGGATTTTTGGGAAAATGAGGAACAGTTGAGAAGATAGAAAACATGTTAACCCACTGAAAAAAGATCAAGGTGATTTACAGGCCCTGTCCTTACTAAGAGTTCACCTCTGAGCTTGGTTTCTAAACAGAAATCCATAGGAAGCCAGTCTTCACAACTATTTATTTTAATACATCACACTGTTATTGCTCTGTACTACTTGCTGTAAAGAAAAAATAACCATGTAACATGCAGATAACTTTGTTAAAACAGCTTTCCATAGCTTGTTTTACACAATAGATTGTCCCCTTCCTGTTGATGTCAAATAAAAGCACGTCAAAACTGATAAACAGGTTTCTGTTGGGCTCTTCGTAGAAATTTCTCAGTTTTTATTATCAGTCTTTGGAAGTTAGACATTTTTTTTTCTCCAGTAACCTTGCTGGAATCAAGGCATTTTACTTGAAAGTATTAATTTCTAAAAAATCTTGCATTTGTGAGTGTTTAGAAGAAGGTCAGAACACATTCAACAAATAGTTTTTTGAAGTTGAAAACCAGATATTTTCACTTGTCCTTATACTTTTATGAGTTCTGGGGGTTGGTTCCTGTTTTTGTAATATTTGGAGTACATTTGTGTTTAATCCTCAAATCCATGTTTTACTTTCAAAGATTGTTTTCAGCAAGCTCATTTTCAGTTTTAGCTTAGCAGTGCAAAAGACAGATGTTCAGTGTTACACCAAGTTCAGTTTGTGTTGCAGTAATAATTGCTTTAGACTCTAGCTTTGTGGAATATGAGGAAAATAATAGGTGGAAGGTTGTTTTTTCTTTTTGATAACTATCATGCTGCTGGGAAATTAAACATGTATCATGTTCCTTAGAGTTTCCAGCTATCCTATCCAAAACCCACTATCTGCTGTAAGAAATATGATTTTAATTTTTTCTCTAAAAGCTTTTTGCCGTATCATTGTTTTCCTATGTGGAGTAATGACTTTGCCCCATGTAACTTCATGCGAAGGGTTATAAATATATTTAAACAATTTTTAATTTATTTCCTTTTTAGAAAACCAGAGATCCATATTTTCATTCATCTAAGTGTTTCATGAAGTCATTACTGCTGGAAAAGAGGATCAACCTGTTTATTTCATTAGGCAATAAATAACAGAAATGTTTTACATAAGCAGATCTTCAAACAGGTTATTGTTGTAAGGCAGTTTAGGTTTCAGCAATTCCACACCTTGCAGTACAACCAGTCCAGAACTCTGACTTTCAATGTTTCTTCTTTATGCCTCTTTCACTGGTACACGAGTGCTATAGAATGGCTCATTTGCATTATTCTGTGCCCTGTAAAATGAATTTATTATGCAGCTTCTCTAAATAGGCTAACCAGTTGTAATCTCATTCCGGTGGTGTATGGGTTTCAGCAAAACATGATTACTTCTTTCATAATGCGTAAAAATAAACAAAAAATAACCTTGGAGCCCAACCCGTCCTTTTGCTCAAGTCTAGGGTGTTAAATGGTGCTATTAATAATGATGGGTAGTTATTTACTTGTTAAATAGTTGAGTAATTTAAAATATTACTTTCTTTGCGCACAAGTAACATGTTTTGGCCTCTGTTATTAATCATTAAAATACTTAATGAAGCGGGATGAGAGCCATTCCTCGGATTTCAAAATTCTGAACAATGTTCAGATACATCTACACAGATGAAAGAGTAAGTTGATCCTGCACACTCAGCCACATGGATACAAGTCATCCTGTGCTGGGAGCTCTGTCAGATCCACGGGCAGATCCTGAGCCTCAGCTAAAAATCTGTATGGAGAGGGAAGGCTGAGCCCGGGTTTTGGGCTGGAAGATGTCTCTTGAAGGTGGGCAGAGCTGGTTCCCGTCTGGTCAGAAAGGGCTTAGATTTCACAATGCATGAGGGTTTGCATCTGTGTTTGTATTTCATAAAGATTAATCCTGGCTCTGTTTGCAGAAGCTGCTTAACGTTGTAGGTAAATGGCGGCTGTACCTCCACCGATGTCAAATTTCTCAGCTCCTTGTGTGCTGGTTAATTTTAGAATGATTGTGAGCCACCAGCATGACAAGACTTCAAAAAGAATTTTAGGAAGCATGAGGCAACATATTTTGGGTTCAAGGAAATATCCAGACACGGGAGAACATTTATCTGGAATTCTTCATGTATTTTGCACAGGTGGAACTTAAGCAGGCACAGTGACATGTTACTGAGATGATCCCAGGGATGTATCCATATAGAGGGAGATGGAAAGAGTTTGGTTTGTCTAGGCTAATAAATCGAAGATTTAGAGAGGACAAAGGTTAATTAAGTTATGAGACAAGACTTGTACAGGAATAAATGGCTGTAAATTGACCGTGAACAAACTTATTCTGGAAGATACGAAGTGACCATCAGAATAAGAGTTGGGAACTGTGAAATGTAGGAATTATTTGTGATCAGGATCAAGTGATCTGGCCAGGAGACTCTGTGTTGTGCCTGCTTGTGACACCAGAGGTGGTTCCTGTCTAAGGATTTCACAGAAACACAGGATTGTTGGGGTTGGAAGGGACTTCTAGAGATCATCCAGACCAGCCCTCCTGTCAGGCTGGGTCGTCTGATTCAGGTGACACAGGAATGTGCCCAGATGGATTTGGAATGTCTCCAGGGCTTCCCTGGAGTTCCCAAGTTTTTCCTAGGTTTCCAACTCAAGGGAAATCCCAGCTAGCTCAAGTTCTGAAGCATGGAAAATATGTTCTTAAAAATTTATTAAAAATCTTGTTTTAGGGTGCAGTTTCATGGCAGCTGGGGTGCAGATTGTGGGGTCTCACACCAGGCCCTGTTTTTCCAGCTATTGTCCTGTGGGCTACGTGGTGACTGGGCTCAGGGAGCAGATGGGACTTGGAAGAGCAGGAAAAATGACTGGGGAGAGAGGATTGTCCCAACTCTGCCTTGAAACAGGGATGCTGTCAAAGGGCTCCTGCACTTTGCAGGCACTGCCCGTGTTACCCTTCTGCACCCGGAACAGTTTGGGCTCCATGGTCACTTTGATCTCTGAATGGACCCTGACAGCAATAATAAATGAATAAATAATTTCTGAAGAAAACGATGGTGCCTCTTCCAGAGAGCCTCAATTTCAGAAGGCGAGTGGCTGTTTGAAACTACCTGTTCTGACACTACCGCTGGCAAATGGCTTCTTGAATAACTTAATGAGATTCCTGGTGCCATCGAAGATGCACACCTTTTACTGAATATGCGATAAAATTCTTATAATAAACATAGGTATGTAAGGAAAGTGCTCATAAAAGGAAAGTTCCTCTGGTAGATAGTCTCACAAAAGAGTTTGTCACATTTTGTTTCCAGTTAATGGATGCCTACCGCAGTCACCCAGCTTCAGTGACAGGAGAACTGAATTCATTTAAGCCAATAAAGTCATTCTAATTTGCATTTTCATAGCCCACTCTTCAGTACTCCAAGTGTGACTTTCCCTTTTAGGACGGAGCTGTGCAGTAAATGGATAGGTAGGCCCTTTAAAAGGATATTTATCATCCTTGAAGAATCTTAGTGCCAAATCTTAATAGCATTTCTTGTAAAAATGACTGGAATTCTCTATCAGATATAGAGGTAGAGCTGGGGAGATTGTGAATAGTCTTTTTTTTTTTTAACTTCTTTCCTGATAAAAAGAAGAGCAGTTAAAGCCTGAAACAGTGAAAACTTCCCTCCAAAATGAAAATACTGCGTAAAAAAATGCCCCAAATCATAGCATTCTAGAAATCAAATTAATTTAAAAGAACTGTGTGTTAATTAATTTAGTCACGTTCAGAGATAAATAATTCAACATACCTTTACGTAAAGTTAAAATACCTTTGTTAATTATGCCAATCAGAGCCTAATTTATTCTGGCTTTTGAGATTTTTTTTGTTTTGGTTGATATTAAAAAACACAGAAGACATGGAGATCTTCATGTCCAGTCTGTGTGTGTGATTTGATGAAATAATTGCCTTAAGACCTGCTGACACTCTAATTGGAGTCTGCATAATGTGGAATCAGAACCTTACTTAGAACAGTGCTCTCTTTATTTTAAGTATCCCTCTGTTAATTTCATTTAAATAACTCCCTCATTTAAATCTAGAGTGAAGACTTCAAATTTCATCATCTCCCTGTGACTGTGTTTATCACTTGTTTTCCTTCTCTGATGGCCTCCTCCCTATCCATTTTTGTGGGTCTGGTGTTGCAGCACCTGAACACGGAAAAGGTTTTAAGATTCAAAGATCTCAATCTGCATGATAAAAATATTTTGTCATGTGCAATTTAATTCAGTGTTGGCAGTTCTCATTATTCTGATTACTTTTTTCCCTCCGTTCTCAGCTCTAAGGATCATCATATTTCTTATGAAAATCCAAAGTTTTCATATGCAAAAAGCAAATTTCTAGTTCTCATGTTTCCATAGAAAAGCTGAGAAGCATAAATTTTCGATACCCACTTCCAAGTAAATGAGTCAAATAAAAAAGAACCCCCAAAACCATAGTTAAAAAGATAAAAAAACCTCAACCCTACCAGAAACTCCAAACAAAACAACCAGAACCAAAAACTCGTTTCTCAGGAAGTGACTCATAATTGTTGAACTCTTGAAATGATTGCTCTTAGTAAAAACGAGCGTGCTTTCAATTTTAGCAATTTTTTGGGTTCGATGTTGGTTTGTTTTCATTTCAGATTGCTCTCCTGAAGTCAAAGGTAGAACGTGGTCCTACAGAATATTGCCCTCTGAAATGAGATGTGTTTGCATTTGCTGTGTGCAGAATTCCTGTCTGGGCAGATGGCGTTCACAGGTGTCTGCACCATTTACATTTCTAATTAAATAATGCCTTACACAAGGATGAATTTCACACCATAAGAATGTGTGTGAAATGCAATTAATATTCTGCAGCTTGTGTTTCTGTGCTAGGTGATCTCCTAAAGGTAGGGCTGATGAAGATACGAGGGTGTACACAGCAAAAGGTGAGAAAATTCATTTGCAGAGCGAGCATGAGGCCAAACTGAAACTGTGCAAGTTGAAAAGAACATAAAAGATTCTGAAATTCTTTGGAAAGACCTTTCTGAGATGACTTTCAGTCACCAGAAGAGGAGGTAGAAGGACCCTGGTTTTTTGAGGTGTCATGACACCCAAAGGTACTTTAACGTCAGGGGCTTTATTAATTTCCTCTGCAGTACAGTATAAAATTGCTCTTCTTTTTTGCTTTCCAACCATATTCTACATGAGCAGCTTTCAGTGCAAATGTTGAGGTCAGTAAAGGTCACCAGCATGTGTGTGCTGGTTTATTACCTAAAAAAAAGGTGTTTCTTAGGCTTGATATCTCACCAGGAGTACAGTTCTAGCTAGTGGCTGAACTAGCACAGGAATTACCTGAACTATGACATTTCCTTGCACCAACTGGCAATAAATTCTGAAAGAATAATTGTCAGAATATTAAAACTGAGTCTCTGCTCTGTACGTTTCCGAAAAGCAGGAGGTTGTGAAAAACTTTGATTTTGCCTGTCAGTGAACACAGGATCTGTAGATTTGAGTAGTCACTACTCTGCTTTTCAGACTTCTGCCTTTTTAGATATTCATTAACAAATTGTTTGCTGCAGAATTGTCATTTTTGTTCAGGAATTTGGCTTTTTTCTTGGTAACAGGTGAAGGATCCTTTTGTACTAATTGCCCAGCACTTGACTACATGTGTGAACAATATTTATATATTTGTCTACATACGACATTTAAATATTATTTACAGTGTATTTAGCTGAAGTCTTTCTTTAGACAGCTATCAGCCCATAAGCCCTTTACTATATCCAAAAATATGAAATCTACATGATGTTTAAATTCAGAATGTATTCTGCTTTGAACAAGTCTCTTTGCCTTAAACATATATCTGCTTGGCTTATTTTTTCCAAGATATTTTAAAGACTACTGTCCCCAATGTGAAGAACCTTAACAGAAATTATTGTAATGAGATAGACGTTTAGTTCAACAGAAATTTCTTCATGAGAAAAATAAATTGAAAGAATAATTTTCCTTTTAAAAGACAATTAATTAAAAACTGTCCATGTGATGACAAATTCAACATTTTGTCTGACATGCTGAGAAGAAGAAAGTGCCTGGAACTGCACAAGTGGAATAAAATGTTCCATTTCACAGCAAGGCCAAGCTTGAGTCTTGTAATTATTTCAAAGGGAGTAAAGGTCATTTTCTATTTGCTGTGTCTGTATTATGTGAGGCTTCTGTACCAGGCTTACAGAAGTTAACTCATGACCCATTTAGATTGCCCAGATTTTAAAGTCAACTTATACTGTCACAAATCTGATAAAGTAGACATATTCTCCTCTCTAAGTACTGCCATAGATGATGTCCAAAGAGGCTTTTTATTTATAGCTCCATAAGACAAGAGTTCCAGCTTTAAGACTCGAGTAGCTGGGAGATCAGAACATGATTTGCCTCTTCCTTGCTGTGTTAATCCTTTAGGGGAAGAGAATGAAGAGAATTTGCTTGTAGATAAATTTTGGGATATATGGCTTGGACTGTTTTTCTGGTGGGGACTCATTATATAACTTTGCTTACATCTTGAGATGGAAGAGGTTTTCTCCTGCTGTGATTGCATTTTTATGCATATTCATTCAGGAGCACTGAGTCAGAAAGACAGGTACTTTAAACCTGCACCTGTGTGCACAGAAAATGTGTGCAGAAGATGCATGTGTGCCTTTCTTCCTGTGCATATGCCCATTGAAATGCATATAAGGCAGGTTTTTTAACAATCAGTAATCAAGCTTTATGTACAATTTTCAGGGCAGGCTCTGAATACCTCAGTTCACATTTGCAGATGTCTCCAACTAGAAGATTGAAGGGGACATGTCCAATTCTCAACCCCTATAGAGTCCAAAATCTCCAATAAAATCATTATATCAATGTCAATAAGAGAATGAGGGATTGGAAGCTGTGGTTTTAAACCTTTTTAAGAAAGGCGGGAGTAGTGTGATGATACAGAAATTAGTAGTCAAGTGTATTGCACTTTTCTTGGTGTATTACTTCAAATCTTTCTCTTTCTTGGTTAATCCTTCCAAGGGACCAACGTGGAGCGAGCAGGTCAGGGTGGAAGGCAAAGGTGTCCATCTGCTGTGTTTGCCTTCCACCAGCTTTACTGCCATGAAATATTCTGGCTGTTTCTCGCAGTCTGCTGGCACTTCTGGCCAAGCTTTTATAGCAACTGTCAGTGGCATGAAACAAATGATCCAGCAGTTGGTTTCCATAAGAACAACTAATGCAGACCAGGTGGGGCATTGCTGCCCTCGGATTTTGTAAATGGATCACACAAGACTTAAAATGAGTGGGAAATGCAAGAAGGGAGAGAGCAGATCGTGTATCACTGTGATTTAGCAAACGGACTGTGAGTGATGGGGAATAGGGAAACATGCAGATGCTAAAATATTGCAGGACATTTCTTTAGGATCAGGATCAGCAGACTTGGATGATAAAGGGGTGGAGGTGGAGCTGAGAGATGCTGCTGGTGCATTGGGAGAAGTGAGAGTGCAGTTGTCACCTGAGCTGGTGAAGGAGAAAAGAGCCTTCAGCATTCACTGGTGTGGTACTGGGGAGAGATTGTCTTCACTTTACAGCTGAAGAACTTTACTTGCAAAGCTGTAATTGTGTGTTGAGGATGCCTTGAGTAAATGGACCCATTTGTGCAGGGCCACTTGAATTTAGGAGCAAATGTCATTCATAACTCCCCTGTGTTTGTTTCCTCCTTGGTTGTCACATGTGCCTTCTCTACTTGATTGTGCCTGGGCTGCCTGACAAGCAGCAGATTGGCCCTAACAACTTTGAGATCAGAGTGGCCCAGTGCAGCACCTGAAAGTCAGGTTTTGTAAAACACCTTTAGATGTTCTAAAGCAGAAAATACTTCTGAAAATGCACTTATACATATATGGGTTGGAAAATATGATTTGGCTTTTTCTACTCTTAACCTTGCCTCCTTTTTCCTCTCTCTTTAACCTTTTAAACTTTTTAGTAATTTCTTTTTGCTTGCTGCTTCTTTCTTGTCCATTCTTACCTCCATGCTCTCATTTAACAGCTGCCAAGAAAAATAGCCATTTAGGTTGTTTTTTTCTATTCAGGGATAAAATGCTTCAGAGTTCAAGATTAGAATTGTACCCATTCCCAAACAATTTCATTTTGCTTTTAAGCTTCCTTCTTTGATGTTCCTGTGGTGGCATGGAACTTGGGTGACCGTGTACTAATAGTGACACAAATTGTGTTCAACTGGAACCTTCAGATCCACCTCCACTGTGATGCACACATTTCTTTTTCAGTCCTCCCTTGCTGTAAACAAGCTTTTGATTGTAGGGAAAATGGACAAACTGTGGCTTAGAGGGAAGAGAAGGAAAAGAAAAGCAACAGTTTATACTTCCTAGCAAAGAATTTCCTTTATACGTGAAACTCCTGTATGTGAATATAGAATTTCTTCTCTAATTGGTGATCAACTTTCCGAAACAGATTTGCAGATCATAATTTATCAATTATTCAAATCAACTTGCATTTGCTTAATTTCAGCATGTATTTAATTCCAGCTTTGTTCAGCTAGGCCTAATACATGTGATTTTTAGGAGTAAACTTACAGCTTATGTTTTTACGGACCAATAACGTTCTTTATTGATATTCTGAACTGAACTTCACCTTGAAAGCCACTATTTTGTAATTTTAATGCCAGACCATATATATAAAAGCAAAAACCTTACATAAAAAATTGTTTAGCAAGATTTGAAGGGGAAGTGTGATGTGATGGATATTTTGTTTTATGGCTATGGAGCCCAATGTTTTGTTTTATGAGCACTGAGCCTAAACCCGGTATGGTTCCCAGAAGCCAACATGATGGATGAAGGAGTGGATGTTAAAAGTCTATTTCTGGTTTTTTTTTCCCCTCAGGTTCTGCTGCTTGCATGTGCAGAAGATTTAGGATGTGTCCCTGGATTCCAGCAGAAGGTTTTTTATATTGAAAAGCCATTTGAATTCATAGAGGACCAGCTGGTTCTGAACTGTATGTTATTTTCATATATTACTATTGTGCAAAAATCAGAATGGTTTATGTATTCATTTCATTCCAGCCATTTATCAGAAAGCTTTGTTTTGTACCTAAGATTTTGGATATTGCCATGATTCAGTCTGAGTCCCCCTGCATTAATCCTATGTCTCCACAGACTTTACTCTGTTTCACATATTAGAAGTGGCAAAATACAATATATAATCATTTAGGGCTATGTGAATATTGTGAAAACATAGAATCAGCCACTTTTTAAAAATTAAGCTTACTCTGATTGGTTTTTTTTATAATCTTACCTATGAGCTTGGAAATCAGGGCTTACCTATCAACATTTCTATTAAATTATCTCTGCAACTCAGATTTAGAAGTTAGTATTTTGAAAGCATTCACAGCTGATACAAGTCCAAGTCTACATGAAATTCAGAGGCTGGATGAAGTTTGGGATCATCAGTGATAACAAAGTGTCACACAACTGGAATATTCAGTATATTTCCATTGACCAGGTGTCACATTATAAAACCCAATGTGGCACCATATACTCAAAGCATTAAAGGAAGGAGATTTTACTGGTTTTCAGTTCTGGTGTTAGTTCATCCCAATACTTCAGGCTTACAAATTGTTCATTCAGTTCTGGGACCTTGGGACTTCAGCACTGTCAAACAAAAGTGGTGCCTTATCCAGTGGTCGATGTCTTTAAAGACTTGAAAAAGGCTTGAAGTGCTGCCATTTTCATAACTTCCAATCACACCTGCATTTTTACATGTGGTATTTATTATTAATGATTTCTTTGTCGTGCTTGGCTGCTGGTGCTGAACCAGGAATTCTTCGGGGTGTCCAGCACTGGGCAGTAGTGCTTGGCTCCTGTGTGCAATATCTGGATCCCACAATGGGATACATCCTAGAGCTTGGTGGAACCAAGCAATGCAAACTGATATTACTCACCAAATGCACACATTCTCCATCTCACTTCCCTCCAGATATCACTACATACTGATGTATTTTCACTGTGGATGAAGGTGTAATCTGTGCACATTCCCTTTAAAATAGCACCAACTTTTCAAAATGAAATGTCAGAATTAGTTGCCAAACTCTATTGAAATAACTCTCTTAAACTTAAGTTATTCAGCCTTTGGAGGTACTAAAATAAACCTCTAGGATAACATTTTTAGTCTCAGCATTTTGATATGTTGCTTAGTCTGAGCTGCTTTTTCACAGGAACTTTAGATCATGAGTAGTAATACTAGTCAGAGATGTGAGATTGTTGTTCAGCTTAGAAAAGAGATTTCAGACTTCTCATTTCTTTGGGAAATTTTGTTTTCTCTGGAATTCTTATTTTAGAGTTGTCAAACACATTATTCCTACGTGGCTAAAAGTTGAAACTCTTAGAATATAATAGATTTAATAAGCCTGCAAAGTTGAAGACCTATTAAAAAAAGCAACATTGATAAATTAGTGTTAAGTTGAAAAGCAACAACCTTTGAATACTTTGTCTGCTTCAGAATTTTGAGGTTGTAGTGTGTCTGGCCAGATAGCTGCTGATGTGGAGAGGATCACCCCAAGGATGAGTTGGTTCAGCCAAACTGACTGGACTGCTCTGCAGTGACCCAGCCATTTGTAGTGGTGTAAAATGAGCATAATAATTAAGATGCCATCATTAGTGTGAGGAGGAGGGAAGAGCAGGAAGAGACTCAGAAATGCCTGGGAACAATCTCTGGAATTAAATTATTTTAATAAGCAGACACTAAATTGGCCTAATGTGCAGTGTTGGACAGAGGCAGACTGTCGACGCGTGATCTTGGTTAATTCAATCACCCATAAAACAGGGTGTCCTTCATGCAGCAGCATTAAACCTCAGCACAGTTCCTTCATTCTAGCTGTCAACAGAATTGATAATTTTAATTGTCTGTTTGAATACACTTTGCATGCTCTTGCATCTTTTTATGCCCATTACCAAGAGCAGTGTAATTTAGCAGTTGCATTGCAATGCGAGGCTTACCAGGGCTCTGTAAATTAATAGAGCAAATATGCAAACCAGGCCTTTAGCAGTGATTGTTTTTGTAGTCCTCAATAAGCCAAGGAGTTCCTTAATTCTTTTCTGAAGTGCAATAAAACAGTCTTTTTCTTTTTTTTATTTTTCAATTTAAACAAGAACCTACTGTACATTTCATTGCTAGCATCTCTGTCGTAATTAAATATAGGTTGTGGCTGGTTCTTATGTATTTATTACTTCTACATATGGCAGTTAATTATAGTTTACATTTACTGGTGGGAAGAAGGAAGAGAAGACCATACTGAGGGTACAGAATTTTCTCTTATTTCTTGTTCTAGTTTTGTAGCAATTTTTATTAAAGCCTACTTATAAGCTGGCCATAACAAGTCCAGCTGTGTGTGCATATTCTTCTTCCTATTAGTTGCACTGGTCTTCAGTTACTATTAGTTTTTCTCTCATGCTCAGAATGAACTGGCTTTTAAATTCTTATTTATTTATTTGCTCTTGCACCTCATTTAGTAACTACCTCCAGACTTCGACCATTTCTTTGTCCCAGTTTGGTCATTATTTTTTTTCCCCTCAGATGCCTTTATCTCCTTATAACTTGTGTTTTCTATGACCATAAACAAAATAAGGCATTGCTCTTTTACTTTTGGTCTGCCCAGTTTTTCCCTCTGTGTGTAGAACCAGATGTTCCCTTGATGTAGTGGGAAAAGATCTACGAGTCACTTTCTGGAAACTGTAATTATGTCTACATAATTATTATTCCAACAGACAATTGTGTCACTGTTTTTTCCTTCCTTGTACCTCTTGTTTTAGTTTACACCTAGGACCATCTTTGCAATCCAATAGAGAAGATCATCAAGATTTCTACATTCTTGATGAAGTGCTAATTGACAGCGTTTAATTGCAGGTTTTACACCTGTCAGAAGCACTTGTGGCCGTGAAATGCCTCCCCATCAGAAAGCCAATCCCTGCCAAGGCTGACAGGTCACTGGCAGTGACAGGGCTCTGTCACGCTGGGCTGAGGGAAAGTTCCTAATCAGCCTCAACAAACGTGGGAATGTAAGTGTGTTACATTAATCACGTTTATACTTAACATACATCGGGCTTGGCTTTTGGGGGTATTTTTAATTGACAATGAATCAAATAGTGCACTTGAATAATGGAGGCAATTAACATAAAGCAGGAGGTGATGCATTGTGCATACTAAACTGGGGAAGGCATTGCCAGTGCTTTAAATGTCAAAACAAAGGAAGTTTTGACCCTTACTTGAAAAGCTTTAATTTGGATGTTAATTAATGGCTGACCTCTTGTGTCTCTTACATGATAGATTGCATGGTCAGAGCCCAGGCTGCTCCAAGATCAAGGCTTTGTCTGTCTGCATTCGGGTACTTTTTGTTCTGTGGATTTTAACGAAGACTTTTCTATTCAACCATATCAAAATCATTGTTTACTCATATGATGTGAAATATCTTAGTGTACTTATTAATGCTTAAAAGCAGGTTTTCAGTTGTCTAGCAAAGCTGTGACCTCTTACAAGATTTACTTTGTTCAAACCTGTGGAATAAAGCCTGTGGAAAGATCAGAGAAGACCATTCCTCATCCTACAGCCTCATGTGCACATGGATCATGGCCCTGATTGTGCTCACATCCAAACATTTCCTGTTGACTCTGAGCTGATGCCATGTGAGAGCTGTGATTTATCACATCCACTCTTCCCACTGAGTCCATGCGAGTTGGCTGCCCAGGTGGCCTCTTCTTGTGCCTGTTTCAGGCTACCGGTGGTGGTGCTGTTCCTCTCCTGTTCATTCTGATCCTGGAGTTACCACACCCACTTCATTCAGATCTCCTCCTTCCCTTTCCCCCCATCCGGCACAGAGCCAGCGTGGCAGCCTCATTCAGCCCCCTGTGATTTGCCAAAGCCTCTGCAGAGTTCTGACACGAGGTTTAGATGCGGTGTTAACTCTTCGTGCTGAATAGTGCAGGGTTTGGGTAACTGGGATTGCAGATGGTAGTTGCAGCTTGCAAAAGAACATGTTCAAGCGAGGTAAGATTTTAAGCTTAGCAATTTCTTGCGGGGAAAACTGTCTGGGCTTCTGGGCAATAGCTAGATAACTGTGGATTTTTCTCCTATTCAGTGAGTCCTTGGTGAAACAGTGTTGTGGCTTTTCAAAATGAAGAAGTTTTTAATGCATTTTGAGTTTTACAAGCTTAGATTTTCTTTCAGTTCATATAAATCACTCCGTGCCTTAAGAATGTGCTTCAGAAAATGTTGAAAAATTACTTGGTTCCCATTCCTTGGCATGTGGGAATAGGTTCAATGGAAAGGCATCTGAACTTTCCTACTCGGATAGGGGAATGCTTGTTATATCCTAAAATACATCTTAATGGGCTCATATGCATGGCTAGAACTTGAACACCAGAGCTTGAATCTGACCCTTGGGTGCATGGTTAAGATTAGGCACCTGGAACTCTTATTCCATGTGGACAGAAATACTGGTCAGGATTTGAAGCCATGCATCTTAATCACACTATTCCTATTTAAATGGTTATAGGAAGCCAAACTCATGTCACTAAAATTCCAGGAAATATCTGGGGGTATGCAAAATGATTGCAAAATTGAGGAAGTTTTAAAGTGGGAGGTTGAGAACTTTACAACATATTTGTGGAGGCAGAGTGAGGAAGATCCTTTTGCACCTAAGTACCTGATGCATTGCCTTTTAACTGAAGTTTGATGCTGAACTCCTACATGGAGGGACAAAGTTGTCTGGGAATACATATTATGACTAAATAATGTAGAATGTCTCAAATGTGTCTCTGAATAGATATGTGCAGATTGGTGTTGCAGCACAACAATATCACATCATCTGTTTAACTGCTTTCACACATGATTAAAGCAAAAACAAAATTGGAAAAAACAGTTGTTCAGTGCCAGGTGGTCAGACAATTCCCTCCCAAACAGTGAGTGTCAGCTTCCAGGACCCGAGGGGGAAGGAGTCAAAAATAGACTGTTTGATTTTTATGCATATACATTTAATTAAAGTACTGTTTGAAAAGGTAGGAAATTAGACCGAGCAGAGTGAAAGTATTATTTAGTCTCTGAAAAACATCTTCAGGGCTGAATCAAAACCTCTCAGGGATGCAGTCAGTTCTTGTGGAATAACAGAGGGACAGACATATGTGTTGGTGAAACCTCCTCTTGGCATTTTAATTCCAGGGTGGCGGAAATGAGGATCTAAACCCAAAGTTTCTTGTCTGTTTCATTGAGAGAAGCCACACAATCCTGTTTGAAAAACAAACCAAAACAAACAAACCCACAGGAAAAGTGAGTGAGGATCTTTGCAGTGACAGTGAATGCTCTGTTAGCTGCTTGGTCTGGATTTAGAAAGATAAAAGTAGCAGATTACCTGGTTTGAGATTTAATTTGTTTCTGGAGACTTTCCAAGAGCCATAATATTTTACAGCTAATACTTTTATGAAATATGTGTGGGCTTTGGTTGGCTGAAACATGCCAGCTGTTCTTCTAATAACCTAAATCAATGGCCAACTGCTTGGGATTAGCAGGTTGGGTCTCCTGCTCTGTGCAGTGCAAACCTTGTATTAATAATGTCCCCAGGTGCTTCAGTGGAAGACTTCTCTGCTCATTTCCACTTGGCAATTTCAGAAGAAAAAAATCAAATTATCTAACATATTACTCCTGAACTGATTACCCACGGAGGCCACGAGGCTGCTCCTGCTCTGCAGGTGTAGAAATATGTTGGAAGGCCAAAATCTCTTTTAGGAAAATGCAGGTGGCTTACCTTAGGGCAAACTCCACGAGAAATAATCTGACACTGATTGCTTATGGCTGACAACATTTTAACAGGCTCATCTTCCTGAGGAAATGAGCGGTAGGGACATGAGATTCCTGGTTGTAGGTTAGAGCTGGGGTCAGTCTGGAGAGGCTCCAGCACCAGCCCAGCTTTGTCAGGAGGAAACTTTGTCCATATCTGGCAAAGAGACACAACACAAATCACCCCACACTGAGACATTAATGCATTTCTGTAGTACATTTCTTGCTATTTTCACAGACTGCCTTTCTGACAGGACTTTTCATTTGAGGATCTTAGGAAAGCACCATTCAAAAGAATCATGGCTAGCTAACCTTTTCCATTACATTTCAAAGTGCAGTGTGGACATTAAGCAAGAATTAATGGGAGCATGTGAGGTTAAATCTTCCTTTAAACATAGAATCTCATTTAAGTTAATGATATCTTAAAGCATGCAAGTATTCTTGAAAATAATTGTAGATGTAGTTCACAATTAATTCTGAGCTTTTAGGATTTCTCTCTGTTAATCCAAATCAAATTATAACTTTTCTAATGTAATTATGATCATGCTTCAACTTGCAGTTTTTCTTTCCCTTTGCTTATTTAAATCAGTCCTTTTCAGACAGAGCAGTCTGTCTGCTTTAATGGACACATCTCCTTCTTACACAGCTTTCCTGTGCCATGCGATTTCTCCGTCTTGCCTTGAGAATAAGTACCACTGCCTGTAAACTCAGGAAGTCTTTCAGCTATTTCTTAGATTGAGGGATTTTTCTAGCTGGAGGCTAATGCTCTGATTTTGTTTTATGCCTCTGTTCAGCCTATCCACCTGAACTTTTTCCTCTAGAGAAGGGAAAGAAAAAGTAACTTTTAATGGATTGAGTCTGAAAACTCTGGTCTGTCTGGAATGACTTTGTGCATATTTGTATGCCTTCTACCTGCTGCTTCTGGGGCAGACAAGTGACCCTGTAGATAGGGGAGTAAGTACATGCCATATTCTGTGATGTGAATATTAACTAAAATGTTCGTCTTGTGTTTTTTTAATCCCTGAGAAAATATCAACCCGGGCAAAGGGTAGGATTTACTCAAATAAAAATCCCTTCCTGAAAGGGATTATCTTTAACAAAATTTGAAATTCCTTTCCCAAGGAATTCTTCTAAAACAAATTAAAATAAAGCTAGGAGCCCTGGGAGGGCCCTAAAAGATTCCTACAGAGATCTGGGATGTTGCTTTTTGGACAGGAGCTCCACTTAAAATACTCACTTTGATTTGTTTACTTTCTTTAAAAAAAAAAATAGCAATAAAAAACCCAGTGCAACCCTCGTCTCTCAGCTTGGAGAGAACTGAAGCAGAACTGAGGGGCCTTTAATAAGGCAGCAAAACGGAGGCAATCCTGGAGCAGCTTTACAGGTAGTCGATAGCAAAAGAGAAATTCCTCCCTGAAGTTGGAGCCAGCATTGGTAAATCTCTGACACTTTTGAAACACTTGCTGGCAAGTACCAGAACCTAAGAGCAGGTTAGACTGAAATAAGTGATAATCTCCTTGATGCACAGGACCATTCTGCTGCCAGGGAGTCAGGTTTGTTTCACTGAAGAGCAAATTGTGAATCTTTTCTACCTTATCGACAGCATTGTGAATGCTCTGGCTGGACCTGGCTTTATCTATAGACTGAGTTGTCTTGCCTTGGACTTTTTCTAAAACAGTGTAAAGCAGGTTGTAGAAAATGGGTGCATTTTTTATTTCTCTTAATACTGTATTCTCTAATTAAATATATTTGTGTTCCCTACTAACCTCACTGATAGGAAACATTGTTTATGTAAATGTATTAAGGCACGTGAGTTTTGTTTACCTTCCTTTGTGTGGCAGTGAACCAGAAGCAACACAAAATACGCTCTGGTCTGCTAAAAACCCAAATTGCCTGGTTACAAGTAGGACCCCTGCAGACTTTATTTAGCTGGAATTTTAATTACAGTGCCAGCTCTCAACGCTTACAATAAAACAGTAGGGAGACAACTATAATTTGACCTTTATAAAACATTAACACCAACCTATACAAAAACATAACTTCAGCTTAAAAAAATACAGTGGGAGGTAGAATTCAAGAAATTATGAAAACAATGTACTTACGGTATTTTAACTTTTGGAAAAAGCATAGCAATATGCTGGTGTGGACACCAAAATATGATATTGGTGTATTTGGTTCCCTGAACCATCTCATGATCCTCGTACAGAAAAGCTGCGTTGGTGGCAGAAGAACCTTCTCACGGTTTATTCGTGTCTTGGGGAAAGCAGTGCTGCTGTGAGGCTTAGGGTAAAGGATGCTGCCCAAACCCACGGGAAATGATGATGGATAAAACCCAGCTTGTTTCTTTCCCCAGAAAAGCCAATTCAGGAAGCTTCAGGTGCCCACCCCTTGCCTCTGAATCTCTTCTTTACTGAAGTGTTTGTGACAGTCCCCTGTGGTGAGTTGCACCCTGGGCCAAGGGCTCCTTTCTCCTGTTGAGAGTCAGGGAAGAAAGAGGTGGGGAAGAGGAGGAATGGAGCAGGACAGTCAGTGCCCACGTTGGATGGGAATGTCAATGCAACAGCTGTGCTGACCTGTGAAAGGGGCTGGCTCCAAGGTGTAGAAGCACCAGAAATGGTCACAAACCCAAATGTATTTTTGGTTAATTCTGGTTAAAATAGTCCCTGAGCCATGGTGTGGCAGCTCACAGTATTTTTTAGTCCTGTCATCACGCAAAGATGATGAATAGAGTGCTCCAGGTCTTCTCTTGTTGTTAATTTAATAATATAATAAGCATAGTTAATAGATGTCACCTTTGCTTTTTTATGAAATTGACTTGAAGCTGTAAACACAAGGATACTTTAAATGTCCCATGATAAAAGGAAAATTTGAAGATGTCTGATTGCCAAGGTTACAAGTTGCCTTTGTGTGACCTGAAACATTTTTCTTTTGCTGTTTGCTGACAGCTGAAGCATCCACTGCTAAAATCTCTTCTTCCCTAACTGTTAATGTGACGTTTCACAACACGTTTGTGTTCAAAGGTGATGCTGGATGCAAACAAAAATTATAGAGGGTGGGAAGGCAGCTATTAGATATTGTGGTCAAGAGCTTTCCAGGGATTCATTTTGGCTGAATGAAAGGCCATGAGCTCAGCTGCCTGAGATTTGGTGTTTGGCTGTCCAGTTAGTATTGCTCTGATTTTTTGGGGATTTTTTGGTGGTTTTTTTAAATCAAGGCTGCTCTTCTAGATAGAATTTGTATTCAGCCTGGTTTGTATTTATGGAGGAACCACTCAAACGCGTCATAAAAAAATATAGGAAATAGTGATTTTATAATATTTTTCTAGAGCAATGAAAGCAGTATTGTGGGAGTTATACAGTGTAATTTGCAACCTAAGAGCTCATTTCATTTAAATTTTTAAAAGTTACGTTTCTGACACAGGAAGGAATCTAAAATTATCTTTAATAACAGAGCTGATGAGTTCACTCTTCCGATTAATAAGAAAATGCAACTCTCCAAATGTTCTGTAAGATTTGGTGTTTCTTCTAAGAAATCAGTCAGATCTCATGCAGGTAGGCAGAAGGTTTTTGGCATAATAAAATAGTAGCTTCTCTCAATTGTAAATCAAAATAAGAAACTTTATTTAAAATGAGATTATTACTTCTGGCACTTTACTTTTATTCTTTGAGATACTGCCTTTAATAGCTTCTCCAATAAAGTTTGGAGAAGCTGAAATGTAGAAGCTTTAATACTTCCATAATAAATCTATTAATCGTAATGCTTCTGAAAACATTAGGCATTGACTACTTACTGCTGTTTTTATAAGTCAGCATCACTTCCCAGAACTGTCTGATACTAACTACAGTTAGCACTGGTAATTAATCAAAATGAAATTACTCGAATGATGAATGAGGGCTGGACACGTTTGACTTAACTCTTTCTGGCACTGTCGCTGTGCTTTACATCCTGATTTAGAAGGTATTTAAGTAACACCTTAATTTCAGTTCCTTCCCCACTCTACAGAACCTTGTCAGTGTACCAGAGGCCCAAATTCTCTCAGCTTCAGCACCAGTTTTTGCTTACGCAGAATGTCCTTTGGGAGCGGCTGGGCTCTGGCTGAGCTGTGAGGAGGCTGTTCCTGATTGAGCCATGCGAAAGGAAAAGGTACGAGAGCTTCCCAGCACATGATTTTTCTGTGCTGAAACAGACGATTTGGGCTGATTATGCTCAGAACCACAAATACAGCAAAGAGTTCAATTTCCACGGGTGAGTGCTGTTCCTGCTGAAATTGGGTTTATCTGCACAAGTCTGTGCCAAAACTCTCATCCTTCCTGTCTTCAAGGACTACTGGATTTTAGGTAACTGAGCAAACAAGTCCAGACTGGTCTTTTTAATATTCTCTTAATGACCTCTTAAATATAATGAATCTCTGGGTAGGGCCGAGCCCTGGAAATGGGTGCAGGGGCTGGTGCTGCACCTGCTGCCGGCGGTGCCGGGTGAGAGCCTCGGGAAGCTGGGCTGCTGGCAGCGCTCCTGCTGAGCAGCGCTGGTGGGAACAGCTGGCACTGCCCTCAGGAGAACTGACAGATTTAAGAGCTTATCTTCTCTTGATAAATATAAAAGTAAAGATATAAATATTTGCTAAGTGAGATTAAAGACCGGATTTAATGCAGCCAGACTGGAAATGATAAGCTAATAGGTAAAGGTGATAGAATTGCTCTCTGTCCAGCTTTGCTGTTCATACTGGTCTCTAAAGCCAGGTCTATAACAAATCTTCCTGCTAAAGCTGGGGGTTTAGAGAACCCAAGGACAGCCTAAGCTTTCAGTTTGTCTTCTGGGAAAGCATCTGATGAGTTTAACAGAGCTTTGCCAGTTGAGGAATGGTGGAGGAACACCAGTTTCACTCAAGATACAGTGTTCCAGATTTCATCCTGAGTGCTTAAAGTGGTCGTTTCAATCCCTCCTCAACTGAGTTTATATTTTTAATGCTTTAAATCAATCAATCAATAGATAAAACCATGAGGAGCATCAGTGATTTCAAAATAAGGGGTTTTTTATAGGTATTTTAGTAACTATTCAGGGAGCTGGAATTTGAACTTTCTTGTGATGTGTGCACAAGAATATTTGGAGATAGTGATTTCAAAGTATGGAGGAACATTTAAACTTTGCTTTCAGCAGAAAGCAGAAGAAAAAGTGACTTATTTTCTGGATTTTTCAAGTCATGTGCTAGAGTATCATTCTTATGGTTTGGTTTTTTTTCTTTTTTCTTGCAATGATTAATTGGATACAGCTGAAATGTTTCCAACAAAAGGGGGCTGGCACAGCTTGCTGGTGTAGGAGAATTTTCTATAAAGTAGAGGGGACAGCACATGCTCCAGCAGCTTAGAGCAAGCAGGGCAGGTGAACCAGAGCCTTCCAGATCCTGGTGGGATTCTGGAACTCCTGGTTATGTGAAGAACATGAGGTCTTCCCCCTCCAGCATATGGCTTTGTAATTCTGGAACCTTATTTGCTTCTCTTCCACTTGTTAGAAATTCAACGTTTGTTTCTCAAGAGGAATGCTTTCTCTTGCTTTGAACAGTTCTTTAGTTTGTTTATATTTTGGCAAGAAAAATGATTTTTTCTTTTGAATTTGATTCTGGTGGAACTCCTCAACACCTCCTGTTTGGCAGCTGAACCAAATATAAATTATTTGCACAGCTCTAATGGTATCAGTAAATTGATTTCCGTAGAACACAAGGCTGCGTTTCCTCTCTGGAATGCCCTAAAGTGATCGTTATTAATGATAAATGACAATGGAAATTTTGCAGAGAAATTAATAACTGGGATGTTGCTCTGAAATAAGAACAGCAACGTGGATGCCCTTGAAGGATACTGAACACATCTTCCTTCCTTTGCGCATCGGCTGCTCCTTGTTCATGAATAGATTATGGAAAGGCCACGCTGTGATTTATTTGCCAGCTGGTTTGCTCTGGGAAGAGCAGTGGTGTCAAAAGCAAAGGTGATGTTACCTGGGCCTGCCCTCCTGTGTGGGAGATAGGAATGGCTGGAATTTCACTTGTTTTTCAGAGCAAAGCTCTAGATCATAACTCATGGTTGATTGCTGATTTCCAGGAGGTCTGTGGATTTAGTGAGCATGTGCTTCCTCAGGTGTATTTGCTTTGGAGAGTTTAGATGGGAAAAAGTAGATAAACCTTCCCTTGAAAGAAGGGAAGGAAAAAGGAATGAATAAATTTCCTTTAAAGAAGAATTTTTGATTAGCAGCATCTCCTCCTAATAAATTGTCCTGGTCTCAAAGCTCCTTTTCTGCCCTGCTGAAACCAGTGATGGTTTTTTGCCAGTTCTACTGGCAAACCTGGACTCTGCAAAGTCTGATGTACAGCAATGAATGCAAGTAACGTTCTGTGTACCTCCCTTCCCATTCTGTGCTAAAAAAAAAACCTAATTAGAAGGATTACAGGAACTGAAACAAAATGGGGGAAAACATACATTAATTTTCCTCCGAAAAAGGATAGTAATAGAATTGACTATTTTGATCAGAAGGTTCCAAGGGTTTGTTGGACACTGTTGAGGTGTAGTCATGAAATCTTACAGGAATTGTAAAAAGTGCTGAACACTGATCTGCAAATGCCATTTGTAGCTGACTTCATGCAGTTCTGTTTTACCTCTGGAAAGTAAAATCAATTTCAGATTAACTTTGACAGGAAGGTGTTGAGGTGTGTGAGTCAGCACTTACTTGGATATTTCTGCCAGCCTGTTGGGAAGACAAAGAATTGTGATGGATATTATCAATAACAGTGCTAGCCTGAGAGGAAAATTGGCAAACTAAGTTAAGAAACACTTTCCTGCCTTGTCCTGGCACACTTCACAAAAAACTAAATTATAAGTTGTTATTAGTGTACAAAACTAAAATTTATCTTGAGATTTAGGAACTTTTTTTTCCCTGCTCTACCCTCTTTTTGTAAAAAAACCTGCTGTTATTGCTTTTACTGTTTTTTCCACTTTGAAATCTGGAACAGTTTCATTTTTGTCTGAAAGAGTGTGTTTGGTAGAAGTCAGTACAGCACGATTGAAGCAATGAGGGATTTCATTCTTTTTATCCACAATTGTGGAGCTATATTTAATAACCCTTTATAATAATCTTTCCACTATTCTGAATTATGTATTGATTCTACTTTTACAGTAGCTTCATTACAGAATTCCAGAAGGAAAATAGGCTTTTAGATGTCAACCTGAAACTCTTCACAATTCTGAATATGGTATTACACATAATTCTGTGAGGACCTAATCACACATCGTTTGATTTCAATGAAACAACTCTCATTGACTTCACTGAGAGCTGGCTGAGACTTGGCTTGAACTATTGCCGTGTTATTGAAAGTGTAATAAGCATTTTGATTCAATTTTCAATGTCTTTCAAGTCTTACATTTTAGCTCTGCTGTGCAGGTGGTCCTGCTACACAGAATCATGGATTGTTAGGTTGGAAAAGCCCTCTAAGAGCATCGAGTACAACCATCAACCCACCACTAAATCCAAGTGCCACCTCCAGGGATGGGGACTCAATCACTGCCTTGGGAATCCTGTTTCAAGGCTTAATAACACTTTCAGTGAAGAAATTTTTCCTGACAGCCAATCTAAACCTCTGCTATTGCAATTTGAGGCCATTTACTCTTTTCCTATCATTTGTTAATTTTGAAATCGACCCCACCTGGCTACAGCTTCCTTTCGGGGAGTTGCAGAGAGCAATAAGGTCTCCCCTGAGCCTTCTTTTCTCCAGGCAAACACAAACATCCTCAGCCACTCTTCCTCAGGTCTGGGCTCCAGGCCCTTCCCAGCTGTGTTGCCATTTGGCCACACTCCAGCACCTCGATGTCTGTCTCGTTCTCACAATATGCAGGGCACCGTGAACCCTGACTGGAGCTTTTGGGAAGACACTTTTTGAAAGTAAAAAATATTCAGGCTTTTTTTCATTATAAATTTTGTTGCTGGAGCTCCTGTAGATGCTGTGTGTGACAGAGGAGCGTGGAAGCTGGATGTGTGGCTCTGGGTGCACAGGCTCCTTTGGCTGCAGTTCCGGGGGTTAACAGCTCTGGAGCACGCAGGGGTCTCTGCTCATTGATTTTTAGTGGTTGCTGTTTCAGAAAGTACGAGTGGCATTTAAGAGAGACAAAGCACCATATTAAAGTTAATGCCTTTGATTTGCTTCAAATCATCTGCAATCCGAGTGGACCTGTCATAATTTATACCTGGCTCGGCCACAGCAATAAGTCTAAAACTGTCACGTAATCCGCATCAACACTTGTGCACAAGAGAAATGGCACGTGCTGCTCACTGCAGTTGGTGTCGAGGTATTTATCTCTCCTGGCCCAGAAGGCTGCCCTGAGCTTAATTGGTGTTTCTCATTATTTATACTGCTAGGAAAAAAATAGGATTAAATACCGGGAGAGGAAGATAACGGAGGTTTTGCTGCATAAGATAAATAAAAATCAATTCCTGTTTGTTTCTAAACATGATAAATGTGGTTGGGTTTTTTTGGTCTTCCCCACTGCCCCCAAAGTCTTGCGGGTCTCTTGAGGATAATCTTAATAGGATAAAGTGGTCTCTGAAAGGCAATTAGCAAGATTCTTATGAACTGGGCCATGCATGGGCCATGCTCAACCCTCTCCTGATTAATGCTCATCTTAATTCCATTTCTTGGGATTTATTTACTCATTTCACGTATAATGTATTTAGTTCCCTTAGCTCTGCTCTGTGGTTTGAAAGCAGCCTGGTGCCTTTCAAGTCCCTGTCCAGCTGTACCTGTGAGCAGCCAGCAGTCCCAGAAGGGCTGGATAGCAGTGGAAAGTGAGCTTAGCTCACAATCCATACAAAGTCTGGTCAGTACCAATAACTGAAATAATTAATGCTGTAATGATGCTTATGAAAAGGGGATCAGCGAGGAAGACACTGGGCTTTTTAGGATGAAATTCAGCACCTTGTGTCAGCTCTGCTGATTTTATTTAGAGGAATCATATTTCTTTGGAGGCATGCAATTCGCAGTGTAATAAAGCTCTGGGAAAAGTTCTTCTCTCTTACCATATGCCTTATGTGCTATATCACTAAAATGATTTTTATTTCTTTATTTTTTAAATTCTTTCCTAAGATAGAAGTTTGAAAGTTTGTCACTTCTTACCCAGTCTTCATCTATGGCTGCATTTGGAGAATTCCAGGACAAGCCAGGATCTGTTTAAGTGTTTTCCAGCAGATACTATAACATATGCTTAATTAATATTGCACCTTTATTACTGCAACTTCTCTATTCGGGAAGACTCTACCTCCAGGAGGCTTTTGAACTCATTTGATGTGCTTCAACACCTTTTGTGAGCTGCACTTATTTCTTTTATGTTTATTTCTGCCTTTGGAAACTGGTGCAGTGGGAAAGCAAGGTCTCTGCCACCCACCTGCTTCCTTGAGCTCAAACACTCCAGCACCAGCCCACCTACAGAGCAGAAATAAGCAAACAAACAGCTCTGACCAGAAGGTTTCAGCAATCAGCATGTCCCTCTTGTTCTAAAATTAAGTGAGATGCAGAACCTGTCTCAAAACAGCCTGTTTGAGGTGTAATAGAGAGGGGAGGTCTATTATTGAAATTACATCCTATTTACACCACATACAGCAGCATCCTGTAGCTGGTAAATAGTTCTAACTGCCAGAAGTAATATGACCTCTGAGGCAGGGAATATCTTCCCACATCTATTTTCAGTTAGTGAGAACCTTAGCAGACCACTGCTGGAAATAAATGGAGATTAGTGTTTTCCTGGCTTTACAGTACTTCATAAAATGTTGCAAATATTAAAATAATTCAATATGTTCTTGGAAGATAAACATGAATAAGGCACTGGAGGGTTTGGAGTTTTGGGTAATGCCATTCCTCAGGGTTGTTTGGGGGCACTTTGTCCTGTGCACAGGCTGTTGCTGCCAAGCTGGGAACCTAATGCTGAAGGGACATTTACTCTCAGATGGTCACTGTGAGACCCTCATGCCAAAATAGTTGTGGGTCAGATCTGAACTGGGGGAGTCACTGCCAGCACCTGCTGACTTATTCCTTTGTAGGCTCTCTCAGATTCCTTGCAGTGTTTTCTACCTGGAATTGCTTTTGTTTAGCTGGTTGCAGTGTGTATTGATCTTCAGCTGCCAGCTAATTTGCAGGCAGCATCCCCCCAGCACGGTGTGTACACTGTGAGGAGAGGAAACAGGAATTCACAAAGTCCTGTCCGTGGTGCTCATTAATGCTCTGCAGCCGCATTTCTTGTGGTGGCAAACGGAGCGTGCCCAGCACTGCTCGATGGTACCTGAGCCAGTGGGCTCTGAACTGCCCGTACCCAAACCTTTAAATTCTCTCACTCTCAAAACCAGAGTGGCTGCGTGCAAACTGTTCCCTGTGCATGATCCTTGACCCCTGGAGGCAGGGCTGGAAGTGCAATTAGGCTGCCACAAGGAAACACAAATGGAAAAGAGAGGGAGCTGCACTAAATGGCATTGAGGGTTCAGGTGCAGCTCTTGACAGCAGTTACCAGATGGAGCAGTTTTTCCTTGAGCATTCAATATGGAGGGAAAGTTTAAGAGCAGTAAGAGCTGGAAAAAAATGCTTAGGACTGTTGGAAATGCATATGATTATGGAGTTACAATCCTAAAAAAAATCACTGCTTTTCCTTGGCCCTGCTTATTGCAAAATGTACATAAGTACTTCCAGTTTAGTCACTGAGGCTCCTGGCAAACTTATGCAAGCACTTATGAGGAAAACATATGCTTGTGTGGAATGCTGACTGGAAGTTTAGCTAATGATCTATTCAGCTCTGGGTGCCATACACAGATCATGAAACATTTACTTCCAATAATTAGCTGTTTTGTAGTTTGGGGTTTTTATTTTTTATTTCTTTTTGTTCTTTTTTAATCCGACTCAGGCATATTGACAAACATGGCTTTTTGCTCTGCTCTTGGAGAAAGTTGCAGCTGCAAAGGTCCCTTGAGTTATGCCAATCACTTGCAGATGTTCTTCTGAAAGCAGAAATTAAATAGAGTTTCTTGATGCCAATAAATTAAAGAAAAACTTTAGATAGGCTCTTATCTCTAAAAGTGTGTGCTCTGGTCACAATGCATCAAATACTGCTAATATAGTGATGACCTTTTAAAGGAAAACACATTATGCTGTAGCTGTCTTTGTATTATACCTGTGGAATGCTGGTATGCAAAAGTCAAGCTATTAAACAGTGGGAGAAATGGAGCGAAAATAATCTATTTTGCCTTTCTCTGCTATTGCTGTTCTGATAGGCACATTCTTCTCTTTTTCCCCCTGTATTCAGTCATGCTCTTCTTGAAACCATAAAACATAGAGCTAGATCAAATACACGATAACATTTTGGAACATTGAATCTTACTGAGTTTTGATGAGTTGGAGCAAAAGCCCAATGACCAAAAGCTGTTGTTCAATAGCAAAAATGAGCACAACTGCAGAGGAAGATAAGCAGGGTCCTTGCCTACCCTTGTCATGGTCAGAGCATTAAAAAATGAGGAACAGATACCAGTCTAGAGACCAGGCACTTGCTCAGAACTGAGAAGATTTCCATTTATTCCCCAGAAGCTCAGATTTCATGAGTAGTTATTTTAGCAAAGATCCCTGAAAGGTGTTAAAGTACTTTTGGTGATCTGTGCCCAGGTATTCAGCTCTGTCCATCACAGAGATGTGGAATCAGAACTCCTTCTTTCTTTACAAGTGTGTTCTGGGATTGATTAAACTCACATTTGCAAGTTATTAAATACCTGCTGGCCCTGAGTCAATTCCAGTCGTGTTCCAGATATTTGCTGGAGAAATAGGACTTAATTCCTAGGGCTGTTTTTCTAAAACCTTTTTTACCAGTTTATCCACTTGCAAAATATGGTTGGGTTTTTTCATTTTTCTTATGTCTGCAGAAAAAAAGAGGAAACTTCCTTCTATTTGGCTGTTTCCTAATAGGGTGGGCACAGACAAACAGAACTAAAACATTTTTGAGCTTTAAGAAGCTCTATTTAAGAGAAGAAGGCTTTGCTTCTTGGCATGGAGATGACCTGTGAGCTGCTTTAGTGTACTGTGATGGGAGGGTGTCCCGATTTGAGACGTCCTCCAGCTAGAGAGATGGTAGGGGATACAACATCATAAAGTCACCCCAACACAGAGGGATATAAGATTTTACAAGTTTGATATGGCTGCTTCTCCAGACACCAGTTTTGAGGTTTGATCCTGGTGAAACTCAGAGCCAGGCTGGACTCCGTGGTGGTTACAATAAGGGGCAGGTGCCTAGGCCTTGGCACTTGTGGAGGCCGGCAGGAATTTCCCATTCCTCGGTGTCAGTCCGGTGGAATGCAGGGGCTTTGCCCCTGAGGGCACCACGTCTTTCACTGCCACACCATTTACAAGGGGCTCTGAGACTGCACAGGGAATGTGAGATGCGTTGTGTTTGCACAGGGAGTTAAACATCTCACACTGTTATAATTTTCTGGTTTTTCCACTGTATAAACAGCTGCTAGCAGCTTGTCAATCAGCTTCTACTTTGGTGCTACTAATTACATAGGGAAACATTAAAAACTGACTAAAAAAAGTTTCAAGGCTGATAGCAGAGAAGTCAAAAGGTTCTCAAATATTGTGTTTATCTCCTCTTAAGATAAAGGTTTTCCAGAAGGCCTTTCAACCTGGAGGATCAAAGGGAGCATTTTGTTTGTAATGAGCACCCATCAGTGCATCCTTTAATTACTATTCTTGTTGGTGTCTATTAACAAAAACTCACCAGGCTCTGCAGCAGAAAACATTAATTTATGAGCAACGGACAATGTTGTGTGAAATATATTTCTGGATATAAATCATTCAGTGTTTGAAGACTTAGACCAAAGTCATGTTTAGAATATTCTGTGTTCCTCCCTCCAGCCGATGCTAATTAACAGCAGTGCTTTGCCACTGCAGTCAGCAGGAGATGTTGAATGCCTTCCTTTGAAAATGGGCCCCTGTCTTGGGCTGCTGCCTTACAAAGGCTCTCTTCCAGCTTGGTGTGTCTGGAGAAGAACTCATTTGAAATTTGTTCTCCAGAGCCCTTTTCATATTTACAGCCCTCAAACCTCCCAAGACTCCTGAGCAAACTCTTAACATCCAAATGAAGCATCTCAGCAATATTTAAGCACCGTGGGGCTGTAGTTCTATGGATTCCATGGTAGCTGCTAGTGAGACCAAACTAACCACTTTGATCAGCAACGTTTCAGGTCAAAGCTATTGCCTGTGTGCCTGGCAGTTGATTGGAGCACATATGGCAATGCCAGCACATGCCAGGCATGTTTCTGGCAGGTTTCTCATGTGAGGATCAGCAATATTGATGCTCTGAGCAATCAGAGCTTCAGCAGATGAGCAAGGCAGTTGTCCCTGCCTGGCAAGGATATTTAGCATGTAACTGAACTTGCCTGGGCTGCAGTGAGTGCACAGCAGGCCCTGACCCATGTAATGAATAAGTTTAAAAGCTTGTAGCAATCTTTAAAAGCTGATCTGTATTTGTAAGGTTAAGGCTCCTCAGTCAGAATTAGCTGCAGTATAGAAGCAGTGCAATGAACACAATTAAACACTGTGTAATTCTGGCTCTGTCAATAGCTGAATATGCTGACCAAACCTGCTTGAGCACTCATTACAAGTGGACAAAGTCTAAGTGCCCTTTGCCCGTTCATGGGTCTGTTCTGCAGTTCTCAAAAGTCAATCTTTTTCCTGGAGGATTCTCTATCATTACACTCTATAAATTCAGCAGTATCTAAGCCAGTGTTTAATTTGGAATCCCTGTGAATGAAAGTCATTTTCTGTGTCTGACTGCATTGTTGGTATCTGAGGGTTCTTTTTAAATTCAGGGTGTACTACTCTCTTCTGATAATGTGCTCTTAGAAATCTTACACAAGATAAACTGCTCTTGCTGTTCTGACTTTTTTAATCAAAACCCCCATTTGGTGCATGTTTGCAAACTGATGAGTGAAATGTTCAGTATTTCTCTTTTTCATTTCCTTTCGAAGCTTAGGAAAACTAAATCAAGTTTCAAAATGTCCACTTGTTTTATGACTTCTGTGAGGTGTAATCTGTGGTAACTCAGGGCATCTCTGAGCAGGGAGATACAGACTCGAGATCAGCAGAACTGAAGGCAAGGATTTTGTAAGGTTTTTCAGTCTAAATTGGCACTTTGTTTCAAAGCACACAGGGAAGAACTGCTGACATGGAACATGTAACAAAATTTCAAAGCCACCAAGAATGTTTTTATCCATTTTTCTTTTATTTTGAGGAAATAGTAGTATTTATCTGACAGGCTAAAACTGAGTTCTCTTCTGAAGGATGATGTTGAGAGTCCTGGACATTTGGAGGGAGAAAAATTAGACTTAGTAGAAGCTCAAAGATATGCTTTTAATCCAGAGAGTTTTTTCCTATCAATACAATCTTTTTTGCACCAACTTAATTACTTCATCATTTATCCTCAGTAAAAGTTAGTGAGTTACAGAAATTATTACTGTATATTAGGAAATTTTTATTTTATAGATACTGCAAAACTTTCAAGAATTACTTTCCCCTCTAGAAGAGTAAATTACTTTCCTCTGTCTTCCTCATGTACTGGGATGTTTATTGCACTTATGAGAATCCTAAATTGCACATTTCTAAATTTCAGATCATGATAAATGTCCCTGCCCCTCTGGAGTTTTTGAACAGTATTAACCTTAAAAAAGCCCCAAACCAAACATCAGCATTTAAAGTTTTGCTGGAAAAACAATTCTGTAAAGTATTCCTAAATGATTTATGATTAGAGTCTGCAATTATTGAAGTTAATGTACCTTAATGGACTTAATACAGGTGGAAAAATAAGGGTATGTACACTGAAGGTTGCCCAAGCATTTGCATCCAATTTATTAGTGTTCTTAGTCTTTCATATCTGAGACATTTTTCTCGGTTTCTGGAAACAGCAACAACCAGCTGTTGTCTGTATTTTTATCGAGATTGAATTTTATTTTGTCTTGGAAAACAAACCTCAACCAAAAAGAGCAGAACAGTTTTCAGCTCAAAAAAGAAAACAGGTGTTTGTATATGCAGCTGAAAGAAGAATGCCCATTTTCTTTCTGTGAAAACAAATCTTGTGCAGCTCACAGTTCAAGGCATGTAGGAGGACAGCTGAAATTCAGTAACGCAGAGTTACTCATTGTTAGGAAATGTTTTTATTTAGGTGAAAACTGGTTTTAATTTGGCAGCAGTAGAGGACTTTGTTTAAATAAATAAAATAGTATATTCTGTATGTTTGCTTTATCGGGCAGTGTAAGAAATTTCTTGAGGCTTCACTATTTTTTTAAGATGCAGGCTCAGGCAAAACCACTTTGTTTTCTTTGTACGTGACATGATATCTCTCCCAGAAGTGTGTGTTGAGTTCTTCTCTTTCAATAATATATGATTCCAAAATGGTAGAAAATTCTGTATTAAGCAAAGAGTAAATTCTTCCAATGAAGGTGCAAAATGCCAAAGTTAAGTTTACATGAAGACTCAGCTTCTTTTCCCCTGTAAGAATGTTCTGTAATTGCATAGTTCCATCCTCTTTGTCAGTGGAACTTTCTTAGTTATGTTTTCTTTTGAGAGATCAGCAGAATTAGTGTCCATGAAATTAATTTACATCTTAGAAACCTTTTAGAAGGTTGCAGGAAAAAATGGTGCCTCCGTGTTTCTGTGAAATCATTCTAAATAATGGTGCTAAATTTTATTAAAAAGCTCCAGGACAGAGAACACTGAGCAGAAGGATAAAGGTCATGTATAATTTCTCCTCTGCAGTTCAAGTGAGGCAATCTGACATTGCACAGTCAACTGAAAGGCATCTTTTGCAACCAAATAGTTGGAGGGTGAATACCGTGATTTTGGCTGGTTATTCCAAGCCGCACTTTGAGGGGTACTTTGTCCAGGGAGACTGTTCCTCCTCATCCTGACCCACCTGGGGAGGGAGGGGATGGAAGGGAATAAAGGAAACACTGAAACATGTGCTAATCCGGAGGCTTTGTGTATCATGAAATTGCTTTTGGAAAAGATGCTTCTGACTGGACCAGCAAGACATCCACTGCTCTCACACAGTTGGTTTTCTTGGCACATCATTTGTCTGTTTGTAGTTTCTCCAGCCCATGTTGAATTTGGTGGTGATGAGTGCTTTTGACTTTCACCTGGATTGCTGAGGAGGAAGGTGGACACAAACCAGAGGCAAGACCTGCCTGGGACTCAGCAGGAGAACAGCAAGTGTGAGACCATGGAAGCACTGAGAAACCAGGCTGACATGTGGTGCCTCCTTGAGTAATTTTGTTAGCAACACAGAGCCTTCTGCCTGTGTATCACAGGGGCAGAAATCAGCCCAGCACAACTCACAGAAGTGAAGGGATGGGTTGAACATGCAGATGAAACAATGTGTGCTGGCTTATGGACCTTCGAGGTTTCTGGATTGCAAGACAACTGATAAATTCGAAAAGCAGTGGAACTACTGCTAGAACATGCACTCATCTAGACCTGGAAAGGAAGGGGATGCCAATAGCATGACCTTTCCTTTGGTTTTTGAAGAGGAAAGAGGAGTTGAGTGAACAGTGTTGCCTGGAATACCTCACACATTAGAACAGCTAACAGGTTCTGGGGAACTCTCTCAGCAACTTGAGAAACAGATAAAAACAGTGATGGTTATAGAGTGAGTCCAAGCTAGAGAGAGACAAATGTGGCAGGGATGTGGGAATCTGGCCTTCATGGTACAGGAGAAATGGGAATGACAATATCTGGGTGAACTTGCCGGGGTCAGAATCCTATTTTGCCATAGAATGAAGAAAAGAAGCTGCAATGTGCAGTAATTGAACAAGGATTCTGGAGGAGCAGGAGGAGGAGGATGATAAATATTCTGTCATATCCCAAGCATTTAAATGGCTGTGTATCACAAACAGATGCCAAACTTCAACCAGGCCACTGGATCAAACCCTGATGTGCTGCTGGCTCTCTTCTGTGCTGGGACAGCAGGGACAGCCCAGCAGCTCTGGAGTGCAGAATTTCTTAGACTTGGGAAATGACCTCTTGAGAATGCATGGCAAAATCTTTCCAAGGCCAGTGCCTGGATAAAGTGCAGTTATTAAAAGGGTCGAGTGATTCTCAAGGGTAGGCAAAGTTGGGAAACTTGTGAGACAGAGATGGGAAGCATCCCATATTTCAGAGTAGCAAAGGGCAGTGGTCAGCTCTCTGGAAGAAGGAGATCAGCCTGCAATGAGACATAAAGAATATGAGGGTTCATTAAGCAGTGTGTGATGCATGCAGCCCTCTGCAGATGGGTCTCTATAAAATATGTAAGTGGGGGGGCAGCAGAACTAATCTGGAGGAATTGTAAAACTGGGAACCACGCTTATGAGTTTCAGATTGTTGTATTTTTGTTTTAACACCCAGTCCTACCTTGTTTTTTCTCCTTAATTGCTGTTTCCAGCATATACTTCAGGCAATTATATTCACAGATTTACTTTTTTATTTGAAAAAAGGGTTTGAATATACACTGTGCATTTTAAACAGTCACCACAGTGCGTTTTTGTCAAAACAGATGATTATGAACATAGTACAACATGTTTTTCAGTTCACTTGTGCTGCATTAGAGCTTAATATCTTTTCTCCTTATATTTATTTTAAGATCCATTCTTTAATCCCATTTTCATGGAATTGAAGATTTTCTTTCTTGCAGCTTTTTCTGTTTTCTCTGCCTGTCACCTTTGCTGCAGATCTGAACCACACTTTTAATATTTCTGCTTAGACTGGCTCTGATTAGTTCAAAGCAGAGCTACATATTTTAAATTGATCAAGGTTTCTGAAGCAATTATAACAACTGCTTTTGGAGGACACAGTTGCAGTTTTCATTTTGATATTATATGAAAGTGTGTTTCTTCAAAGCTCCAAATGTAAGCTAGTAAGAGGCAGCTGGTAATTATTCTCTAATAAACAGAATAGGAAGTACATGAAAAACCTTAAGGGACACACACATTGCTTGCAGAGCAATTAATAAAAATCTCAGGACACTTAAAAGAAAATTCAGCCTGAGAATGTGTGTGCATTTGGCTGTGTATTTGAGTCCATTCCAAATTAACAGGTCTGTTGTGATCAAATTTGCTATTTGTTTACTAACACCCCTTCGCTTGTTATCGTTCAACAGATTTTAGGAGATAATTTTTATTCTTAATCGACTCTTAATCTTATTTATAAAATAGTTTCAGCTTCCAATATCTGCTTTCTCTAAAGCCTGAATAATCAAAGTTTTGATATATTAATTCCCTCTCTATTTTAACTTGTTTTGCTTGTAAATATTTGAGCACAGGTAAAACTTAATGAATCCCCATTAAATAACCAAACCATTCCAAACAACTGGCAAAAGCCTGTCCTTATGAATGATTAGTTTATGCATTGTGCCTCTTGGTTTTTCCAGTATATTATTACCTTTTCTGACTGCATTTTGCTAAATCAAGGGTGTTTATTGAAAGCTGAAAAGACAAAAGTGTGACCACTGGAGACCTTGAGAAAAGAGCAGCAAAATAATTTATTGTAAAAGAGCCACATTCGTGGTTGCACTCAGGCTGTGAGTGCTTTGTGCTTGCAAGGCTAAGGCCTGGTTCAAAACAAAACCTGAAACTGAAACTGGACCTGAGTAGGAGGGAGGCACAGGGAGTTTATCTGAGCTAAGTAGTTCCCTTCAGGGATGGTAAAACCCTGACAAGCTGCAAGGTTACCCTGTCAAAGCAGCACGTTTGGCAGTTTTGTAAGGCAGAGATGGAGTAATTGGGTTAGGTGAAATGTGTTCCAAGAGCGGGAAAAGACAAAGTGAGAGGAGGAAAAACATAATTCAAACTTCTGTAACATTTAGCTTTTTCTTTGGGTGGAAGAGTAATAAGTTTGCTTTAAAGCATTTATCTCTATGACATCAACCAACGTAGGCAGTCATCACTTTCTGAGTGGAGAATTGTTATGAACCTCAAATTGTTGGGCTTGTTACTGCCCAAGGGCCAAACTCTGAAGTACCTGCTCAAAAGGGTGAAAGATGCTCAAAATGCAGAGCGTGTTCAGCCCCTGATGAAACTGAAAGTTGTGGGTTTGCCATTTAAAAGTGTGTCATTGCGGGTTTGTCATTTAAATCTGACTCCTCCATGTTGTAGCTTTGCCATAGCTTTGTATTAATGCTCTTTCAGGATCAGCCCCACTGTTTGGGATATTGGCTGCCTTGCCAGAGTTTATATTGCATCCCTTTGTAAGATATTATATCACAGGCACTAAAATTGTGATAAATCAGGAGAGATTATATTTTTTGGAAAGGTGTTGGATGTCTCCTCATTGAGACACAAGCTTCTCATGTGCTCCTAATTCTCTCTCTGCTTAATTTCTGCACCTGACAGTGTGAGACTTTAGCCATTGGTACTGGGGAAATAAAGAATAAATGAAAGAAGTGTACAGATGCATTTATTCATCCCACCTTTCCCTAGAATTTATTTGGGATACTGATGTGAGATGCACCAGGGCACTGTAAGTGATTGTGTTATAAATGGAGAAAATGTGGGTACCATCAGAGAGTGATTTTAGTCTTCCTGAGATCCACACCTGTCATCTCTGGAAGTGACCTATCCATCCAGTGACTGTGGAGGGACCTTGAGCTGACTGAGCCCTTCCTGGAGTGTTTTATAAGCCAGAATTAAGTGGAAAAATCTGCATTTCTATCCATTTTGGTTGGGGTTTTTTTGAGTCTCCTTAGGAGAGTGGATTCTCCCAGTATCTTAAGCTGGTTTGCAGCAGTTTCTCGTAGGTATGAGCACAGCAGGCCCCTGCTGGCTGCACCACCGGTTGGTGGGTGCTTTCTTCTCGGCAAAAGGGACATTAGGTTATTAGACACAGCTGCTAGAGCAGATATAAACTGGTGTGTGCTGGAGCACCATAAATCATGCTGCCCCAAGACAGTAGAAACTGCCTGCTGTGGCCTACACCCAGCAAGCCTCGGTGGTTTTCCCTTTTAATGCAAACCATCCCATTACGAAACACTTTGTAGTTTATCATGTGCTGATGCTCCTGCACCATGCCAAGTGTGCTGGCATGAAAATCATTGCAACAGGAGCGCCTTTACTACTCTGGTTTCTGTTGTTGCTCCTGGAGCTAGATAACCACTTGAGGATTGCTGCACACTCCATTTGGTTTTTGTGATTTTACTTTATTTTTACAAATAACTAGCATTTTAAAATAAACTGATATAAAGCCTGCTCTCTGCTGATACGGCGGTGGCATTTGTTGTTGCACTGGGTGTTGGGTAGGGGAGAGCATTCTGTTACTAATGGTTTAAGTCATGACTAATGCTATGTGCCAACAACAGAGATACAGATTCAAATTTAAATGAACTACCCAGGCAGTGTTTTACAGGATGTGTTTCTTGTTGGCAATTTGTTGTTCCTGACAACCTCGGATCCTCAGGCCGTTGTTACGCCAGCCGCTGGGATTAGAACACACACAGGCTGAGCTTATAAATGTTTCAAAACTGCTACGACGGAGCAGCAGAATTTTAAAATGTAATCAGATAGTCTTTTCAAAGTGGCTAATGTGAAAGAAGCCAGATTTGGTGGGGTTTGATTTTATTTTTGAAGCAACATCTGTTTTAATACTTCAGTATGTTTTTCTGGTGCTGCTTCCTACAATCTACCGACTTCTCTTGTCCACGAGAAATGAAAAAGCCAAGGCAGAGCTGGAAAGCTACAGGAAGCAAAGTTTTTGGTGCTAGAAGACTCTTCTGCTTCAGGTCCATAAAGGAGCAGATTTTTGTGGGATTGATTTCTTTGAGACAGACGTGCTTGCAACACTTCTTCACAGCATCATTGCATTATTTAAGGCTTTCTTCTTGATTATGTTATAGAAGCATTCAGTATTTCTCATTGGACTTTAATGACAAAGAAGCCTATTTTGAACTTTAGAAAGCTGGCTTTTGTCAGTCTGGCTTTATATTTAGTCTTTTTTTATTAGAGCAATCCTTTATAACAAGATTAGCACATGGAAGGTGGCTGAGATCTACTCCGCAGGGGCCTTCACCTTTATCACACCAGTACCTCAAAAGTTCCCCGACAGCAGCTCACAAACTCCTTTGTGAAGTGCAGCCTATTTCCTTATCTTCCTGTGGAAACACTTCCCAAGTGTCTGTCCACAGGCATTCAATTCTAGATCTCCAAATTAAAAACTGCTCAAAAGGAATACTTGATAGACCAGTGCTCTTTTGTCTCCTGTATCAGTTCCTGAAGTGAGATTAAGGTAAAAGGTATTTTTATAGAAAATGAGGTCTCTATTTCTTATCTCTGTGTTTATCTAAAATGTCAGAGTTAAATGTATCAGACACGAATGCTTTGTGGTAGCAGAACAAACGGTTTATCAATCTGGTTATGATTTCAATAAATCCTTTGATCCTCCTGATGCTGCTGCTTCCTTTAATACCCAATCTGATTGATACAAAGTTTTTTCATTTAGGAGTTAAATGTTTGAGTTACTGTTCTGGAATAATAACATGGCATGGAGTTGTGACATGATTATAGCTTTTGTTTATCCATGCATTTTAAACCATATAATTATAGAATTAATAGTCCAATGTGTCATGGCACCAACACATTCTTGATGTGATTATTGCAAAAAACGACAAAGTTGTGATATTTAACACCTTATTCAGTTCTTTTCTTCATGGAGAACTGTACATTTTTTGGTAGAAAAAACCCTCGATGTTGTTAAGATGGTATAAGTGACCCCGAAATACAACATATGACCCTGAAATATAAACTGTTTATAACTACTCCAACCAGTAATTATGAAGTTACACTTAATGATAATTTGCTCTAATGCATTATTCAGAATTATGTTTCTTGTTTTTTATAATTATTAAGAATCTTTTCTTTTGTGATTGAAATACTGGTTTGAGGCTTGCTCTCTCAAAAGAATCAGGATCAGAAACTTTACTTAAAATATATTATGCTTTTTATTTCGTGTTTTTATTTCTGCCTCTACAAAGGCTCAGGACAGAATTAGTCATTCTTGAATTATTGTTTCCTTTCTATTGTGATGAACTCATTCCACACACATCCTCCCCCACAAAGCCCAACCAAACCATGTTCTTTGTAAGGCACGTCCCTAACTGTCATAAAGTGGTGGCATTGCAGTGACTGAAGCTCTTGTTGTCTCATTTTAGAGATCTTGGATAATTCCTACACAGGCTTTCATCTGTAGTTGTGTTTCTTGGGCTCTAATCCTGTTCTCTAGGAAAATATGGCAAAAGTCCAGTTAAATTCTTTGGAGTCAAGAATAAGGTGGCTCCTCAGGATTGGGTAGTAGGAATCCGCTGGTTTTGTCATGATCCTCTTAACGTGATGTCTTGCACACAGTCACCTCTGACAAAATGCGCTCAGAAAATGCAAGTTATTGTTTTCACAGCTATTACTTCAAATTTGATCTGTCCCATGTCTTGTTTGGAAGGTGACTAAATGAAACAAGATTTTCTGTGTCTGTCAGTGTCAGACTGGTAAAAGCCCTGGGCTATAGCCTGGCAGCAGATCCAGCCTTGCTGCCCATGGGCCACATCCCATGTGGCTGGGCATTGGACCCGTGAAAAAAACAAATTGCAGAGCATGAAACAAGTACCCCAGTTATGTTTAGTTCTGCACCTTCAGGCTGCTGAGCCCTGCAAGCCTGGATGTGAATGTCTGTGGCACTGGGATGGCTGTATGTAGTATGATTTATCCCTTAGACCTAGAAGGGAGCAATTCATTACCGAACCGTGATTTAATTCATTACTGTCATTAGAGCAGAGGATAATTTGCCTGTTAGAGCTCAGAGGAGCGCTGACAGTGCTCACCTTTTTCCCCAGTACAGGACGAGTGGCGAGCCTGCCCAATCCTCTTTATCTCCGTGTACAATATCTGACTCCTGCTGAGGCATGAGGTATCTGCTGTGTAGCTTTTAGTGATGAATGGAGGATTTCTGTACAACACACGTTTGGAAAGCCTCGTGCTCTCACGAATTCTGTTTTATCTGGAAACAGCATTGGTTGTGCAATTCTATGGCCTAACAACAGGAGCATAAGATACACCAAAGTCAGTTCAACCTCCACGTGGAGCTACCTGAAACAGTAATTGTCTCTGTGCCTCAGTGCAAGGGGATGTTTTCGTGTGTGCTGAGCCCTAGCTGGAGTAGTCACATCAATTAATTGCTCATAACAGAGAACTACATTAGTCAATAAACACTCCTCGTGTGTAATTAAATGGTAAACTGAAGGTGAGGGATTTAGTAATCCCTAGGAATATTTGTGATCATACTGCAAATCGTTGTGTTTATCTCCTCCTGGATGGTGAGAAAAAGGGACATTCTGTGCTACACAAGGTAAAAATAATGAGGAAAAAGCTCATTTTCTGTTGCCTTGGAGCACTTGCTTCTTGGTCAGTTGTTCCACTACTAAGAATTGGATCGGTGTCCAAAGGCCTTTATACTTTAAAAAAGGAAACAAAGGGTTTCTTCTCCCACCAAAGAAAGCAAAACACACTCTCATATCTAGAAAGGGAAATAGGAAACTTTCTCTGAATTTCTTAAACTTGATCTCTTAATGCACTGAGCATATTCCTGGCAGATACAGCTTAACCTTAAGAATTGTACAACAAAGTATCGTTATGTACTTGCAGACTTCCGAGTTAACCAGATATGAATTTATTTGAGGCATTTAAACAAATCCAACAGGCAGAGAGGAGTCAGTCTGAGAGGAATCTTTCACCAAAGCTGTTTTCTACACGTTTCAAACTGCTCGTGTTAAAAGCTCTGCTCTAATACCTACATTTAATGCAATATTCAGGAAAAAAGAGTAATCTGTAACAGGTTACAAAAAAAAGCCCCACCCAAGCCCAACATAACAGCTTTAAGGTAATTTATTTTCCTGCAGGTAGTACCTTACTGTTTAGATGTGATTCTGAGAAAATTTATCATCTTACGTAAGGAAAAAAGGGTATTTTTTCCCCATCATTAGACTTTCCACTAAGAACGCCTTATTGTGAGTTTGGCAGCACAGCAGGATTTATAATATTGAATACATTGTGTCAGCTCTCTTGTTTGCAGGAGGATAAAGTTCCATTATTCAGAGCTTTGCTTCAAATCCTTCCATTGTAGTGCAATTAAACACAGTCCTTTTTTAGGACTAAACCTCATGCTTCAGGAAAATAAGCTTTCAAGATGAAGTATGTAGGGTTTATGTATTACAGGTAAAACACCGAGCTCATTCTGTGGAACACACCAGGTCTGAGCACAGCACGTGGTTGAGGAGCTGAGGTTGGACATAATCTCTGTTCATTTGGGCTCTTTATTTTGTGCCCTGGCCAAGGACCCTGTTCAGGTTGCAGAAAACAGTTGACTGCCTGGACTGGAAGGATGTTTTTTCCTCTTTCTGTATTTAATTATCACACTGAAAACATGAGCTGGGTTTTATGATGTAAATAAGTGTTAGTGAGGTGAATTATGCCAGGGAACTCAAGCTATTTACTTGGGCCTTGTGGAAATATAAGGGATAATGGTGAAGGGGATAGAGAGGACTTCTAGGTCTTTGTGTTTTCTACTTTTCAGTACTTTATTGAGGACACAAATAAACATGATATATGCCCGTAGGCCTCCTGAGTACAGTCACGTGCTCCAGGAGGCCTGCAAGGATTTGGGTAATGTATGAAGGAGATATGGGACTGTTATTTGTATTCTTTTAAATTGGGATTAGTCGCCTCATAGGAAAAATCTGTTTTGGTCTGGTTTTTTTTTTTTTTTTTGCATCATCAGATTAAACAAGAGGATGAACCTCAGACAGGAATGGTTCATGTCTCACCCAGAGCTGGAAAGTTTGGTTTTACTTGTTCTCAGTCACTCCAAGTCAACTCAAACTGAAAACTCACAGTTCCATTTTTGATTTATTTGAATATTACTGTCTTTAGACAGTGGGTGCTTTACATGGCTGTTGTTTTCTTTTGATGTGGAACTTCCAATCTTATAGTTCTGTGCTTTCTTTCAGTGGACTTATAACTTGGTCTTATGACATCCAGAGAACCGAATTTCAAATTCAAGGAATTTGAATTTTTGTATTCTTCCCCTGCACCCCTGAGCTCCAAGAGCTCTTTGTTTACACTTTATTTCTTCTTCTTGTTTGAAAATAAACAAGTTCTGAAATATTTCAGAAACTAGAGGAAGTATTCCATCTGACAAGTCCTTTGCCTAATATAAGTCCCAGAACTCAGATCTAAAGCCCATCTGTCACCACACAGAACTAAAAACAAGGTGGAAATAAGAATATTCACATCATCATAATGGAGTTTTGGAGTGCAATGGGAAAAGAGCCATTTCCCTCATTGTGATTCTGGTGTTATTTATTGTGTTAGTACTGTTTATATTCAGTTCATGTGACCTTTTTGTTTTGCTGTATTTTAAAATATATACCTTAGATATTGTATCGAGTGCTATGAATGAGTGCTGGAAAATTTAGTTCCTACTGTATTATATTGCCTTCATTTCATAACCTAAGTTCCACTCAAAGTTCAAAAATACGAAGAAAGATGTTGGTTTTCTTGAAGAAGACAATTTGGGGAATTCTTTTTGTTGATTTTCTTCCACTAATGTTCTTGCTGCAAGGGAATTTTCTGAACTGGAGGGTTTACAGATTGCCAGGACAGTAATAAAACAGATGTTCATATAGATTTCAAAACCTTCCCAAATTAGACTTTCTCCTTACAACATCCCTAATATTTCAGCTCTGCTGTGTTGGAGTTTGCTGTTATTTACAGCCCAGACTCCACTGCACTTACAGGCTCCCAGCCTAAAGCTTTCCAACAAGTTAAGTCTGTTGTTAACCAGCTTAGTGTATTATTTATAACCAGAACATCAGTTAAGATAAAGACTCTGTGCCTTGCCTGGAAGGGTTCTCAGCCTAATTACAGAGTCAAGTGGATTTTGCAAACACAGAATAAGCCACAGGACAGCTCTGTGTGTGCCCAATTGGTTCTGGGTCACTTATTTGTGAGTTACTACCAAGATTCCCCCTGAATTCTCAGTGCACAAACTTCGGTTATTCAAAGAGGAGTAGATTTGTTTTTGCAAGGAATGAGATGAGGGTGCCACCTCCCCTTTTTTCCCATTACTGCTGCTGATTCTTCTGTGAAAGTCCCTAACTAATTCTTTTCTCTTCCAGAAAGCTGCCCTTTTCCTGTGTTTGCACAGAGCTCTCAGGTCCCACCTTTTGTTTTCCCTTAGCCCAGCTGGATAGGTCTGGCTCTCTCTGTCATTACCTCAGATCAATATTTCTCACCCTTTGATTATTTGTACTTCACTCCAGTGACTCATCAATGCTTTTCTGCAGGGCAGTGCAATATTCCAGATGCCATCAGGGCTATAAAAAGTATCATTGCTGCTCCCTGTGCCAAAGAGTGATGCCACTGCAGCCGTGCCCAGAACACCTCTCCCCTCTCCCCCTGCCAGGTTGGGATGTGTTTTCTCCCTAGGTTGGTTGAATTCAGGACACTCTTGCCTGTAACCACTGAGCAGATTATTATGAGAGCATTTTATCTGCATTTGTTCATCACTACATGTGATGAATAAACATTCTTCAGAAAACAAAGACCTTGCTTAAATTCTGCTTGGAGTAAGGGAAGGAATTCCCTTCGATTTAAGAGGCTTTTCAGTCAGGCCTTTACTGAAGTATTTCAGATACTGTTGTCAAGTAATTGTTCTGTGAATCGTTGTCTTTCTCTTGGTAGCAATTGCTCTTTCATCTTGGATTAAGATGCGTATTTTGGGTCTTACATCTTCGAATTTCAAAAACAACATGTACAGAAGTTACATCTATTCTTGACTTCTGTTTGTGTTATTGAATATAACGCAGTCAGAAAAATAAATTTTTACTTTATCCTTGGGGAAGAAGTATTTCCAGGCAAATCATTATTTCAGGGCTCTTCAAAGATCAAAGACAAGGAAAGCATTGAGGAAGAGTGAAGGTGATATTTTTTTATCCAAATGTAGGGGTTTTTTTAAGTGATAGGAGAGAGAAAAAGAATTTCTCAACGATGATTTCAGAATATATAATTAAGAGAAAGTTTATTAGTGACCTTCAGACATAGGGCTGGTACTATTTTGATTTCTGTCAGGTGTTCATCTGATACAGCATCCAACCTTTTTTGCCAAAGCTTTTCTTGCAATAGTTTGGTAGCCAACCTGATGCTAAAGAAAGCAGGATCTTAAATAAAGCAGTATATAAATATGACCTAGTTAATGTTGTTTATTTTCATGAATATCTGGTGAAATCCAACAGAAAATTGCAAAGTGTGTAGGGTTTGAAATGGAATAAATAAAATGGAGAAATATCTTTGTTGTGGAACCATCCCATGGCAGAAACAACTTTTTAAATAAGGGAAACCATGCTATGGTTTGGAAAGCCAAGTAATGATGACAGGATGTGCAAGAAACCAAACTGAGCAGAGGCTCACCTCTGTTTTCATAAATGAGTGTCTGTAAAAGAACAAGACAATAAAATTGGAAGGCTGGATACTTGTCTTGGGATGAGTGCTTAATCCATCATTTAATTTACCAGAACACCCAGGCTAATGAGCAGGCCTTTATGGATTGTATTTAATGTTAAATATGTGCTCGAGTGCCTCACTTGCTGTTAAATATTCACTGCATGGGCAGATCCTCTGACTTCAGAAGGATTATTAGTGAGCTTGTAAAATACAAGGGTTTCAGCATTCTATTAAATTGGGCAAATTACGCTTGGTTGCCTTGTACAGGATCAGGTCCAAAATCTGGCACTTCCCTTGCTAAAGCAGCACACGATACTGCAGTGAGTGTGAGATACCTCCCTCGTTCCTTTTGTGACAAGGCTATATTCCACCAAATTTTCTATTTCACCAATGGAGCTATTTCACTTTATGCTGGGGGATTATTTGATTAAAATGACTTGTTATCATCTTTCTCCTGGCTCCATTTATGAGGAATTTTCTAGTGAAAATGAAGGCTTTTTTATTTTATAATTTATTGAAATGAATATTTTACAATTACATTTGTTGCATGTGCAGAAGTAAGGGGAAATAGTTTAACTTATAACTGCAGGAATCTCAGACAGTAAGAAAGCTCTGAATAATTTGCCTATTCTCTCCTCTCTAACACCACCTCCAAAACAGGTGGTTTCTGGTCCTTTTGCTTGACTCTGAAAATTTTGTTAGGCATGGCACAGAATAAATAAGAGGGGCCTTCTGGCTCCCAGCATCATTTTCCCTCACCCTGGTGGAAAGAACGTTTCTTGACTATAATTTGTTTTGGTGCTATAATTGTTGTTCTCAATAAATAAAGTAATTTCAGAGTGACTAAAGAGGCATGTCGTGCATCAAATACACCATGAATGCACAGGGGATAATTATCTTAATTGTGTTATCCTTTATTTAGCTGGGTGAATGGCAAGGGATCGTGGTTTTAGCAGACGGGTTCAAGAAGAACAGGATCATTTCCACTCCGCTGTTGTGAGCATTTGTTTCTGGGGCCTCTGCTCGGGGGATCAATACCGGTCATGTCCGTGACAATAACACAGAGATACCAGAGCACAGACCACTCTTCCTTCATGTTCCATGTGAAAGTAGAAGCAGCTTTGATCCCTTCCCAGATTAATTCAAACTCCAAGTCCCCACTCATCAGTTGCTGAGAGTTTCTGTGGTTCTGTTTTAAATGATGCATGTGGGTAAACACCCCCTTAAAGCGGTGAAGGTGCTGGATTCAGCTGAGTCATGGTAATAGACTGGCAAAGTCAAATGAAATAGCAAAACCATGAATCTTGTTAATTGTGTTTTTCCTTTTCATTTTTATCTCTGTCTGATTCAGAGGCTCAGAAAATCTGTTATCTCAATAGAGATCTGCATCATCTCTTTGAATCAGAATATAAAAGAAGCAGGGCTGTGCTGCTGTTGAATAATTCTAATATAACATTATATTGACTAGTTATGTTTAATTAAAATAGTTTTGTGTCTGAGATATGTCATGCAGAAAACCTTGTTCAAGGGTGAAATTTAACATTAAAATAAGAACCAGAGATGTGAAATCTCACAATAGTGAATCAATAATCAATCAGTAACACTCCTTAATTAAGTGCCAATCAGTTCTAATCATTGTATCATGTACTGTAAAACCATTTAGTCTAGAGAAGACTTTGCTATCTCTTTCAAACTGGGACTTGTAATATCACTGAATGGATTTGAAAAGTGACTTAAAAAGCTGCTGGGACAGTTGTTAGATTTTACTGAAGTAGAAAATTAATCCTAATAATTTCCAATATAATTAATTTTGTATTTGTATTTTCTATGTATCTTAGCTTCAATATACTGAATTTTCTCTTTTAAAGTGAATTATGATATGGTGTTGGTATGACTTTGAAAATAGCATTGTGAGGTTTTTACCCTGATTAATATCTTCCATTACATTGTGAGATCAACAAATATTTCTGGTTTCGGTAATTAACATACTCTGGAGAGAACTCAAAACTTACATATTCACAGAGGATCCCTGTGGACCCCTTCATTATACCCCCTGTATTCGTGGGTCAGGTGGTTTCCCTGAACTGGTTCTTCTTGAACCTGAGCAGTTCTATGGGGAGAAAAACAGAAAAAAACAAAATGAAAAAAGACCAATGCTGGAGAACTGAGAAGCAATTAAATTTCAGTCTTTGCAAACAGCACCTTGTCTACTGCAGCAAAGTGGGGTGTCCTTCATGCTCCCTGTTTTCCTTGATTGCAGTCTGTGGTCGGATTAACCTGCGAACCTTCCTCTGGCAAAGTCCCTGAGCTAAAGCAGTTCCTGCTCTCCCGTGTGCCAGTGCCAGGAGAGTATCCATGGTGGGACTTAATTCCACATGTAGCACGCACAGCGTGCCCACAGCCTGGCTTGTTTGGCAGCCCTGTTATTTTCCTTCAGTGCACACATTCTTCCACACTCAGACCAAACAAAGCACTTTACCATGCACATATTCTGATAATAAATGTTTTCTTACCCAAGGAGATATAAATTAAGCCTCCTGGTTTATTCCGCTTCAGTTAAGTTCTGTTAAAGATACTCGAGTCATAATTTTTTTCATCACTCTATGAGCAGCAGATAAAGTTGAAAACCAGGGAGCAGAACACATGTTCCTGTGCTGTTCTGATCACAGGCAGACTTGTAAACCCACGTCAGATAAAGTCAACACGTAAGCAAGCAGCCACAGTGACAGCTTTATGTAAAGCTTTTGGAAAAGCCAACTTTCACTCGCTGTTAATTTGGTTTAGAAGCAAATGTTCTTCTACAGCGATACCTTACCTGCTGACATCCAAATAATACCATTGCTTCTGTTCTCTCATCCTTCTGGGGAACACACAAATGCTTTCCATCTGCTTCTAAAAGCCAAATTTTCAGCTGAAATGAATCAGGAAATGTCTATAATAATCAGTGTTGTTCTGAGATGCATCAGCTGGCCCTAAATACAGCGGGCATGCTGAAGCCTTTTGTTTCCAGCAGAACTTCCCTGTTAAATTAAACAGAGACTTCTGCTAAAAAAATCAATATCACAGCATACCTCACTAACATTATTTTAAAACACAAATGATTTTTTTGTTCTTGATCTATATACCAAAATAGATTTCCTTTGCATTTTTTTCCCCGTTTACTCATAGCATTAGGGAGGTTGTATTTCCATAAATGTGTTGGAGTCCATCTTCAGTTCCATTTGCAAGAGTTAAAGTAGAGGATTTGTAGTGGGTCTTTGTTGTTTCTTCGTTGCTTAATAGAAGGACACAGTAAAAACAGTTTTGAAAGAATCATTAAAGGTTTTTCAGGTGTGCTGTATTATATTGCACATATTCAAATACAAGTTTAGGCCAGGTTCTTCTCAGTTGTACTTAGCAGACTTTGGAATAATTATTTATCTACGTGCACTGCGTCCCTCTTCAGAAAAACACTTTAGATTTCCATTGACATGGTCAGGGACATTTTAATGTCCATTTCAATCTATGTCAGTGGCAGTGTCCACACAGTCCTTGCAGGTGGAACTGTTTTAAGTCCATTAAATTGCCAGCTGAGAACCTGTTCCAGGTATTGAATTTATGACCAAGATGAATTGAAGCAGTTAGTGATGGTTTTCTTTTCACATGCCTTGGTTTGATCAGGTTAATCTAAACAGGATCAACCAATATTATATGCTGTTTTGTAGGGAAAAAAGAGATAGGATTTCTTCTGAAATCCTATGTAATCCTCCTCATATGCCAGTAAGGTGAATTGAGTTAAATTCACACTGCTTTATTCCAGCTGGATATATTCTAAAAGTTCTTCCAGGGTTCTCACTGGGAGTTTCTTGTACTTAATACCCTGCAGAAGCACACAAATTTCAAGAATTAGATAGAAAGAAGACTTTGATGTGTTGGATGTTTAGATGATGAGGTCCAGTAAGTCTGAGTTCCTTCCTGGTCAAGTAGAGTTTCCACTTGAGTGTACTTTAGGCTTCCATCTAAATCCTGGAGACTTCTGAGGAAATACTCAGGGAACAACAAAACATGAACAGTTTAATTTTTCTTGAAAAGTCTGCTTCTCTAGAGAGTCACATCATCTATTTGTTCCTTCTACTGCAAATCTTAGGTGCTTTTGGCTTTGATTCTTTGACCTTCTCCTGCTGTGTGCATTTTGGCAAACGAGAACTTCCCTGCCCAAGGACTGCAGAGCACAGTCACACCCAGAACCTGTCACCCTCATTTTCATTTTCAGTCAGGTTACATTTGCATGAAGTAAAATACATGATATGTTAATGACATCGACTCCCTTGCATTCTGATAATTCACCTCTTTTGAATAGAGAAGAAATTACATGTAAGAGAAGAAAAAGAGCTAGGGCTTTTCAAAAATTGTAGGGCCTTTTAGGAGACTTTTAAACAGACAATTCTGTCTATGAACCTGTTTTTTCACCATTTCAAAATGAGCCCAAAAATGATTTAAAGCACAAAACTTGCATTAAAAAAACCAAAGCCCAAACCAAAAGCACATTTATTTTTGCTGGGATTATATGATCAAAGCCAGTGAGAGAAAAATACTTAAAAAAGGCATAACTTGTACATGACTTCAAGGCTAATTTAATTTCTTCTCCCTGTCAAATGGTGTACTTCCAGTGTCATAACAAAGTCAGGAAAAGATGTCAAATTTGTCAAATTTATTCCACTTTCTAAAAGACTGAAAATGACTTTTTTATTGTGATAATGGTTCACTGCTCTATGAATGTTTAAAAAATCGTGTTCGTATACTTACTTTTTCACTGGTATTGTATAAACTGAAGAAGACAGTGTTGCAGTAGCCACTAACTGTGCCTCACAAACACACATTTCAATGCAAACATGAAATTCCAAACTTTCTATTTGCCATTTGCTTTTCCCAGTTCCACTTACCTAATGCATTGTCTGTATGCCAGAACACATTCTGGAATTAAGTGGCACAGGGGAAACGCAGCACAATAGAAATTGCAGGTTATTGCAATTTAAAGATATTCGGTGGTGAATGAAATTTGAAAGTCTGTCATTTGGCAAGTAACAGCAGGAGAGAAAACTTCCAAAGGAATTGAGAGAAAGAATTTTTTAGCAAAGGTGTGGGGCGGGGGAAAGAACACCTAATGCAGGAGAGAGGAAAAGTGGTACAGGATGAGAGTAGCTCCAGCTGTGGGGAAACGAGGCTTTGGAACAAACATTTTTTGGAAGAGGTCAGAGAGATGTACCAGGAGAGCATCAGGAGAAAGCTAGAAAAGAACAGAAGCTGTGTCCATGGGGTGAGACTCACATCCTTTATGGTGTGGAGAGGCACAAGGAAAATCTGCATGAATCCTGAGTTTGATGAGATTTGAAGAACATCACTGCATTATGTCTGAAGGCACTTGTGGAGCTTAAAGACCCCTGAGTTTTTCACCTCTCTCTGGCTGCTCTGTCATCTGGACAGGCTTTGCCAGAGCACAAGAACCAATTAGGAAAATGGGATCAACCTTGACAAAAGATGTAACAGATTTATATATATTTTTTCTTTTTTTCTTTTCTCCCAATGCAAAGTAAACCAGAACAATACATTGTGCTAAATAATGCCCAGGTAATAGTCTCCTTCTGTACAGAATGTTCTGCTATTATTCTTCTGTTAATAGTTAGGGGAGATACAGCAAAAACTGCAGTAACAGAATTGGAGATAAACAAGTCAACAGTTTTGTGAAGTTTTCAGTAATTGAGGTGCATTTTAACAACTACCAAACAGGAGATGGTGACTGAGAGCACCTTGCTCTGCTATTTAATTCTCAAAATCCCGGACTAAGAGTTCCTACACGAAGGAGCTCTTTTGGGAAATGTGGCTGGGACAACTGGATGAGAAGGGAACAAATGCTGCTTGGAGCTCCATTTACTAGGGGTGAGCACCAGAAAAGATCACCTTACTTGCAGAAAATAGTGTTTGCTGCAGTGTGAGAACAAGGTTGGGTTTGGGTGCAATGGCAGGAAATCAATTTGAATACGGCCTCACTGATAACACAGGTAAGGTTTACAGAGTTTCCTTTAAACCTCATATGAAAGACTTTGGGGGCTTCCAAGCCTTATATTTGTATTCAGACAACTGCCCAGAGTTACAAAGTGGCTCAATAGCTGCTGTTATGGCTGCTAAAAAATATAGCCTTAGCAGTCCTGACACCTACATTGTATTCAGTATTCTCTCGTGTGTCTTTGGCTGTATATTATTTTTATTCTGCTTTAATCATGGAGCCTCAGAGAGGAATTGTTAGTCTAATGAGCTCTCTATCCTTGTATAGCCTGATTAATGCTGCCAGGGCAGCTTGTTTGTGTTATAGTAAAGATCTCCATACTCTGATCTCAGTTGTGGTGTTTTTAGCGTTCCCTGGCTGGTGATAAAAAGGCCAACTGCTGAACAGCTGCAGTAACCGCTGTTCCTCACTCTGCAGCTGCAGCAGGCTGCTCTTCCTTCAGGGATGCAGCAAGGGCTGGAAGTCCTGGTGGGTTCTCAGCCATGGAGAGGCCGTGGTAGACACTGGCTGTGGATGCTGTAGATTCAGCATTACCACAGGCAAGAGTTTTCCTAATTTGTTCTTGATTTGCTTGCAGTATTGGGTTCCTCTTATGTATCTTCTGATGTTATAACCACTTCCAAGAGTAAAAAACCAGATGTTGAGGTGTTTTTTCCTGCATTTATCCAGATTGGGGAATGTCCTGTCTAGTTGCACAAGGCATTAAGGGATTTGAAGTTCTTCATAAAATCTGTAACACAGGCAACTGGGCAGTGTGGAGAAGCCAGGCACTGTTTCCTGAAGGCTGTGAGAAAGGGCTTCTCTGGTGGAAGCATGGTCATTCCACCCATCCTTCCAGCAGCTGTCCTCTTGTTCAGCTCCCGTTATCCCGTGGAGCTCCAAAGAGCAGCCCCACAGGACTCTGCTCCCAGCCTGTGGGTTTCCTGTACCCTCCTACCTTTGCCAAGGAACTTTCTGCCTTTGAATGACACAAGTCCCCAAGGAATGCTAGTGAGGGTAATGTCAGCGCTGTTCCCTGGGGAAAGCTGAGCGAGGATATTCCGTGGCTGCCTTGGAAGCTCTACCTGGGGAACAGCTCATTTTGCTGTACAAGGTACGAGTAAAGGCCGTGGTATCAGCAAGGGGTTTGAGCAAATGACCAGAAAACAGGGAAAGACTTTAAAGCTTTTGTATTTCTTTTGCTGTCTCAAATCCATGTGTTTAAATGGTACAGCTGCTATGTAAAATTTGTGGGAGAAGGATCATGTCAGGCATCATTGAATCTGTCCTTTTAGCTGGCTTTTTAGGGAATGCTCTGTCAACTGCCACACTTGCATCTCTGTGTACATCAGGTGTTAGGCTTGACAACAAAGTGTAAGAATGTCTCCTGATGTATAATACAGCTTTTACCATTTGATTCCTGTGGATAGAAAATAATTTCTTCATTGAAAAAGCTTTCAATGTGGGTTTATACTATGTCCATGATTTAGGACCTTGTAGGATGAGCAGGGCAGAAACTGTGCTCAGTGGACCTTTGTGAATCTTTTTGTTATCGTCTTGGAGGGTGGGATTGTACAAAATTTCTTGTACCTATATTTTGCCTTCCATTTTAAAAAGTCCTCCAGAATGTGTAAGCAATTCCCAGCATTTCCAAGATTAACTGCCCTGATATGCTGCCTTTCAGAAGAAATACTTTCCTCAGCAAGTGTTGCCATTCAGGCGTATCTTGGTTTAAATTTAAATAGCTCTAAAACACTGAGCTCTACCTCTATTTTGTCTGATACAAATGTAGGAGGCTTTAAAGACTGGCCACTGGAGCAATCTCATTTTAATAAAATACCTTCAATTCTCTTTCTGCTGAGCGCTGTCTGTTTTAGGATTGCAGCCCTGGGAATCTACTTAGCAAATACTGAATGGGATAATGGCTGCATTCAAGCACTACCACAGCAATGCCAGCTCCTTTTCTCTTTGTTTGTTTGTTTGTTTGTCTGGGCTTTTTTGAGCTACAAGATGGGATTCATTAGTGGTTCTCAAGCATTTCAAGTCATTCCTGTGTTAGCTTTTGCAGATTTTCTCCCCATTTGGGGACTAGGCTGCAGATCTGGTGCAGTACCTCAATGTGCTGCATCTCTAACTATTGTTATGGAATCTACTCTTATGCTTCTAAATCCTGGCTCTTGGAGGTCTTTCTTCAGAAGCCCACAGATACCACAGTTCTGCCTAACTTCAGCTGTAGGTGTTGGAATTCTTAAAAAGATGGAGAGTTTAATCAGTCTTTTCCCTTTAAATTACTTGCCTCATTTTCTTTTAATTTGGTTCTACTCTGGAGATTTTATAGACCTGAGTGTTGTGTGCTTCTGCTTTCCGTGCCAGAATCTAAGGGGGTTTAATGACTTTGTTTGGAATAGTTGTTTTGGAATCCATAATGGAAGTTTAAGTCTCAGAAGTACCTCAAAACTTTGTCCTTGGCGTTATTTAGTAGCCAAGAGTAGAAGACCGTCACAGTACTCCATGCAGTTCCATAAACCACTAATTGTTCTGCTCCTTAACGCCAAGATATACTGTAAATGGTGATTTTTATTTTTTTTTCCCTTCTGGATTCTCATGTATTTATAAATCTGCTTTCTAAGTTATTCCTATTTCAATTTGTTCTGGAAATGGAAAAACAAACAAACAGAAAAAAACCCAAAGTATCTTGAAAGGAAATTTACAGTGGAATGAAATTGAATTGTTTGTAGTAACTTATAGGTTTCTTTAAGGAGTAAAAGTGGAGAAGATATCCCTTCATAAACAGATCTGTATCTGTTTTTTAGACTAAGCCAGGGAATAGCGTTGTATGTTACTGTTATTCTTGTGGTTGATCACACAAGCAGACCAGCCTTTTAATCATTGCAAATTTCTTGCACTGAAAAAAGGACCTTTTTAAATTATATATATTGGGATGTAATATAATTTCAAGGCTTAATGGGAAAGGAATGTCTGACTGGATAGAGACAATTTTTCTTGATAAAATGAAGCATTCACAGAGAGAAACATTGATGGAAAACACAGGGGATTTTTGTTGGGTTTTCTGGTTTTTTTTTTCTCTTTAACCTCACATAGGTACAAAGATCTTCATAAGTGGAAAATGGTGGGTAGGAAAATGGGGGTAGTGCAGCTCCTCCAGGTGTTCTCTTGCCATTGCACCTCTGTCTCCAAGCAGCATCAACACCACCCCCTCTATCCTGGCTTTCAGCCCTTTTGTTACAAAGGGTGTTTTCCCACAGACTTAAACCAGCCCCACTCTCCTCTATTTCAAGCCACTTTTTATATTTCCTGTGACTGAGGAGGGCTTTGGGAGAAGGCAGAAGAATTACAAGCTAATATACGTGATGGGGCGTGGGGGGAGGTTTTTCAATTTGTGTGGTTTGCCCGTTTCACAGAAGTGTGTCTTAAATTGTGTGTGGTGATTAACGTGGCCAAAGCTGACAACTAAACTTCAGGGAGAAAACCATGACTTGTGCTTTTATCCTCATGCTATGGTACCTTCAAGATGCACCTTTTCTAGTTCAGGCGGAGGGAAATACTGACTCTTTCCAAAGTTTTAGGGACTTGCCCGAGGACAAGATACCTGTTGATAGATCAGTGTAAGGCCAGTTAAAAAGCTACTGAGAAGAAATTGCTTTGGGCTGGTGCAGTTAACAGGTGAAAGCACTGGACAGTGAAAAGTCTGCGGTCTGCAAGTGCAGGTACAGCCTGGCACTTGTGTGCAGCAGTGAGTGCACAAGGAGCTGGCAAATAAAATCAATTCAGTTGTACAGCTGCCTTCAATTTTGATCTCTTCCTGCATCCATGTTGTGATTGCTGTCCTAAAGGGATGTGCTCTTGTTCATGGATCCAGTGTGGAGCCCAATACCAAAGCCAATAGGAAGAGTCCAGTTAATGCCATGGCAGGGAACAGGTCATTGTATGTTTATAGTTCTCTTTCAAAGGTGAGTTAGTCACTGAGGCAACTCTTTTCTAAAACTGATAAGCAGCTTTTCTCTACTATAAAATGCAAAACCAGTACATTTATGATCTTCCTCGCTACCTCATCCCTTCATTTGGCAGCATCTCCTGGTCAGTACACTTTCAACTTAAATATACAGAGGAAGAATAGTAATGTTAATAAAGGGATCTGTTAGTAATTACTTGCTTATTTATAGATATTTGTGCTACTTTTTGTAGAAGAATGTTGACTTTTATGCTGTTCCGTACCAATATATTTTATCGAATTATTGCTTGGGACAGAATGAAATTAACTGTTCAAATATTTGATTTTGTTTTCCTGCTCTACTTTATAACACACAGCTCCTGAAAGACAGAATTGTTCTTCTTTCAAGATTAAAAAAATCAGATGGAGGGATTTATTTTTCCTAGTTGTATCTTTTTTTAAGCAATAGGAAGAGAGGAGCTGGGAATCCCAACCTTCATGTTCCTGATGTTAAGAGAATGATTTGCCTTGTAAAGGGCAGGAGGATCTGACCCCGAGGTTATTTCCTTGCTTTTAGGAATCAAAGTTTGATAGATCATGACAAAAACTGCTTAAGGCCCAAAACTGGCTCTTGGTGCTGAGGGGGAGTTTGTGAGTGCTCCGGCCTGATGATATGATTCCTTATGAGCTTCTGGTCTATTCCTTTGACTTATTTACTATTTTCATAATCCTGAAGTTTCTTTCTGTTTTGCCTAAATTGACTCAAAAATGGTTTGGGACTCCTATCTCTTTAAACCATTTCAGTGTATAAGGAACAGAGGGAAAGTTACAGTGTCTTTTTAGACATTTTTGAAAACTTCATTAAATAATTTATTGCTCAGTTGTGATAATACTTCAAGGGAAAAGTGGCCTTGGTGTTACTCAAGTATTTCACGTATGTGTGACCTTGATTGTAGCAGAATGAGTGAAATGATACTATAACATACAAAATGTGTTATTAACACACCAAATATCTTGTTTCTGAACTTGTCTTTTCCATGGTTTGTGATGGACTCTGGATATATTATGCGGTGCGGATAAAGCTGTGTATTGCCTGTGCCTCACTGGAAAATGATGATACCTCAAAGGTCTCCTTTGTTTTCCATTCCTTGGCATTTGCCAAGCCATCCCTCCCCTCCCTTCACACAAAATTTTGCCTTACAATAAACCCAAGCGTGGCAGGTAGTCGTTCCCAAGGCAATGACTCTCCTTTCATGTCTCAGAGGGCTGGAGGGGTGAAAGAGCCCATGAATTCCCTTTCCATCATTCCTTGAAAGATGGCCAGTGGAACAGGCCATGGAGAAGGGTGATCTATTTCCAAATGTGTTGAAGTGCTGCTGTCTCAGTCCCATTGGAGATATTTGATGAGAACTTTCCTTTCCTCTCCTTCTCTGCAAGGATTACCCATTCCTGGGAGAGGGATGCTGTGGCTGCTGACTGATGACTGCATGGAGCAGTAGGAGTGTTGTGCTAAGTGCTCCATGACAAATAAGACTTTTACACTTTCCATCAGAGTTATGATATTTATTTCTATCCCATGTGTGGTGAGCTGGTTTGGAATTCTGCTGTAATCATCCTCACTGCTGCTGCTGAGACCAAAATCGTGTTGCTTTGGGGGAGGACCTTCTACAGCCACCACGGTTCTTTGGTCAGCCTACAGGTATCAGGAACACCTGACAAAGCAAGCATTGCTGATAAAGCCTGAACTATCAGTGAAGAACAGTCAGCAAGGAAAGAAAGGTGCTGCCTAAAAGGCACCTAATGTTCTGCTCACAATAATACAGAAAGAGCCTTTATTGAATGCAAGTTCGAGTTAACAACACTGTGTTGAAAGCAGCTGTCAGGTGTATAGAAAATACAGTCAGGCAGCCGTCATTTACATTTCCTTAATGCATAACCTACAGAAAAGCACAATAACTAATTGACAGCTCAGAGGTTGGAATTTTTTTTTTGCTGCAGTTTCACAGAACCTGTGATAGAATTTCTCTTAGAAATTAACACAAGGTATTTTGTTCTTTGGTTATTATTAATTAGTCAGATTTGTATGAATCTTTAACATCTGAATTGGGTTTGTCTTAGGTTGTAATGACACTTGATCGCCTGTTGAACGAGTTGCATAAGTGCAGCGAGCTTGTGTGTTAACTCCCCAAATTCACACCCACAGCAGCATTGTTGGGAGATAAATACCTTCCAGCCTTATCTGAAGTCCTGACTCCTTGCATGCAACACTACCATTCAACTAGGACAGAGAAAAGCTCTCTCTTTGTTAAAAACAAACAGACACAGGTTTTTCAGAACTTCAGGTGCTCTGAAGCGTGCAGAGTTCTCAAAGGTACACAAGTAATTATGGTGAGTAAATAGATGGACGGTCCATTAGGTGTGCAAATATACACCTGTCCCTGCTCCTGAGGGGAGCACCTGCACAACTGCTCCAGTCTTCCTTACAGATATTAGGACTTTACAGCAGATCTTATCGGGTGGCTCAAGTGTTTCCAGAGAGTGCCAGAGGAGCTGCGAGGGGCTGTGTGTTTTGTGGAAGTGCTCAGACTGGGGAATGACGGCTGTCACATTTTGCAGCTGGTAATCAGAGCGTGGAACGTGACTCCTATTTATGCTCTCAGTGGTGGCTGGGTTACAGTCGTGGAGAAGCCAGGCAGGCGAGGTGTGACTGCCAGCCTTGCTGACCACAGATTTGTGGGAACATCACAAACTCCTCACTTAAAATTCATTAAATATTTGATAAGCACTGGGGAGAAAAATTTCAGGTGGATCCTTCCTACGTTGTTAATATTTGTCATAAAGGAGATAATTGCAGACACCCTCCGCATTTGGCAGCATCTCTACTGAATAATTTTTTTTTTGCAAATTTATATGAGATCACATAACTAATGGCAGAACATAGAATAACCAGTGTAAACTTCAAAAATTTTACTTCTGAATGTTTTAGTAGATGTTTCAAACTGATCCAACCACAGAAAGATGGAAAATCATTTCAGAAACTTGTTGTGGTTATTGATATTCAGAATTAAGTGGTTTACATGTTTTTTTAGAAGTGTGCTCCACTAGTAGGAGTTCCACCTACAATTTCCAACAAAGTTTCAAATAGCATAATTTAAAATCATACTCTTTTAATATTGAGGTCTTTTCAAAACAATAAATAAAATAGACATAAAAATTGATATTTTATTTATCTTTTTACTTCCCTGCCAAATAAAGGGAGAAGAATCTGCCCTAAGCAGCCCATGTTAATGACATATTCCTTCAGTGCTCTCTGTCTCCAGAGGCTGATGCTGTGCAATGCCTTGATGCAGTTAAATGCACAATGTAGGTGGGATGTATGGCCAAGTTGGGATGGCTGCTGAGAACCCTGTGCTTATACCAATTTCTTATCTTTAAATTACAAAATTTTTTTGAGCAAACACCAAATGAAGTTCCTTCTTGTGAAGGTGGTACATATGTAGAATTGTAAGCACATGGTAATGGAAAAATATGTGTATGGAGGTAGGACTGGAAGTGCTTCTGCAGCAGACACTTGTTTTGAATGAACAAACCACGATAATGAGGGAGAAATCCTGGTTTCACCAATTCCCTGGGTTCATCTGAGAGAAATCCACCTCTGATGCTGCAATCTGAGTGCCCAAAGCTGGTGAGTGACACTGAAATCTGATTGCAACTGTTCACTGTGGGCTCTGCACGAAAGGTGAGACATTAAACCTGGATCTAACATCTGTGCAGATGTTCCTGTGGATCTGGCTGCACTTCCTGGGATGTTCCCTTGGCCGGTTCAAATACCTCTTCCTGTGACACTGCGGAAGGGGGCACAATTTAGGAACAACCCATCAGGACCCATTGAGCCAAACGTGAAACTACAAAGCCAAATACAATAAACTCAAAATCAGTGCCCCCAGTTTTATTGCTAAAGATTTCAGTGTCACATCAAGCACTGAAGTGAACACAGCTGCAGTGCCCCATATTTTTTAGGAGTCCAGTAGTTGTACTATTTAGTGACTAAATTTGTTAACAGCCAGAAGAATGTACCTGTACATCAGCGTTAGCAAAACAACCATTTGTTTTCTTTACCTACGATGCCAGCCTAAGTTGTATTACAGAGTTAGCTTTTACAATGTTGTCATTTCTATTATGGATGTCAGATTTAAAGGCTAAGAAACTGCTTTGTCTTGTAACATTCAGTTTCGTTGCTTTTTCTGCACACATCAATATTTATTCCTCATATTTTACCCTGTTGTAGCCTTGCAGTGCTCTAAGGGGCCACAACACAAACTGAACCTGGTCTTGAAAAAAATCCTTGTCCAACAAAAATTTTCAAATTTTGTAAAAAAAACAACTAACCAACCAAAACAAAAAAAAAAAACAAGAAAGCAAATTACTTTCTTTTAGATCTGGACAAGAATTCAAAGCTGTGAAACAAGAAGGGAAAAATGCTGAAGTAGAAACATTACTGTAAAGACAGCAAAGCATTCTAATAGTTCTAATGACAAAACATTTGGTTTACAAATTTACCAGATTCTGAATAGCAACAGCAAGCCTATGAAATAAATTTATGAAATAATAAGTTTATGAAAGCTCTATTTAGGACTCCTAAGATCTTTTTGACATGAATTGGAGGGAAGAGGAGAGTGAAATGAATCTGTGCAATCAAAAAAAGAGAAAAACAAAGCATTCTTTTATTCCAAATGTTCAAAGTAAACATAATATGCTTCTGTGAAATGTTTGCATTCTGAAAGTAAAAGAAAATAAGATTCTTGAGTTTGGGTTTTTTTCCCTACTTGTATTACAGGGCTTTAGGTAAGGCAGGTAAGGAAGCGTTGCTTAAACAGTGTTAGAGAAACATGAAGATTTCCTTTACCCTGTTAAGCCCAAGATCTAAACGTATTGATGCAGAAAAATCAATTCATTTTGTGAAAAAAAGTATTATTTACTACTAGCTAGATTCTTTATTTCTGATGGAAACAATTTGTTTTCCCCAATAAGTGTCAGGAACCGTCAGTGTATTTGGAATGGAGTTTATTCAAGGACTGAAATGAACGGAGCTCTCAAATGAGAGAGTTGAGAGGTGGGAGAAAAACAAATCATTTTAATGCCATTCAGAAGGGGCCCTGACTAATCAGATTGTTGTTCATGGCTCCTTGTTGTTTGGAGGACAGAATAGCATAATTTAGTGAAATATTTGCACTACAATGCTTGCAAATTTGGGGAAATGGAATTTGGATTAAGCCAGGATTATTTTTGATCTAGTCCTTCTCTGCTTTTTTTTTTTTTTTGGTGAATGTGAGCAGTGCTGATGTACGTGCATAGAGAAAATGGCTTATTTTCTTTGAAGTGTCAATAACATTGTCAAGCATTTATCTAAGTAAACACACGGCAGAATGATTAAGTCAGGGTGAAGCTGAATGCATGAGATACAAATTAATTTTAGCATTGTTTATAATCTGTACACTACACAAAATCCAGAGTGCTTAGCACGGGGGAAGAGTACTGAGCTGTGTAAGAAATGTCAAAATGAGAGATGGGAAATGAGTTGTTACCTAAGGAGTTTTGGAGAGAACCCCTGGCTTGGGTTGGTAAAATCTTTACCAAAGACATTTCCTAACTCCAGGATAATGGGGGCAATTAGAAGAATGGCTTTCCCAGTGCTGAAGAATCCATATCCCAGTGTGGCCGGGGGAAATGTCATCTGTTGTAGGTGTGTCTTGCCGTGGCACTGAAATCTCTCCATTTGCTCCAGCACCTCTGGGCACTGCCAATATGTTACTGTGAAAATGAAGGCAGGTGAGAAGAAAAAATATTTTTGTGAAGATTGGTCTGTCACAGAATCATGGAATCACAGACTGGTTTGGGCTAGAAGGGACTTTAAAGCCCACCTTGTTCCACGCCTGCCCCAGGCAGGGACACCTTCTACTATCCCAGGTGGCTCCAAGGCCAGGCCATCCAGCCTGGCCTTGGGCACTTCCAGGGTGTCCTGGGTTACAGTGTATTCTATTGCCATGAGCTCTTGAAACCAGGCGTGCGGATGTTCCTTGCCTCCTCCCTCGGGACCAGCTTCTGTTAATGGGCCCAACAATAGATAACCTGCACCTGGACTATCTCCTTTTAATGGGCCCATCAGAGCCTTGCCCCATGACTCACCATCCCACTGTGAGATGCTCCGCCCAGGGGGAAGGAGCCAAGCATTCCCACCGGGATAAAATCTGGAGTTTGGAACAGCATGAGCAGCCTTACCTGCTGGGATCCCAGAGGACAAAGATTACACCACCACTGAATTTTTCGAAGGAGGACCAGGCTTCTTTTTTTTTTTTTTCTACAAGATCACCGTTTCAACAGGACCATTTCAAAGAGAACTGCAGCTACCACCGAATCGGACTGCTACCAACACCCTGCCCGGCAGGGTGCCAGGTTGTACCCCTGACTCTGTCCGGCTTTAAACCAGTTTCTCTGTGTTATTGTTTTGTTTTATATATATATATATAAAAGTAAAAACTGTTATTCCCATTTCCTCATATCTTTGCCTGAAAGCCCCTTAATTTCAAATTTATAATAATTCGGAGGGAAGGGGGTTGTATTTTCCATTCCAAGGGGGGCTCCTGCCTTCCTTAGCAGACACCCGTCTTTCAAACCAAGACACAGGGATGGGACAGCCACAGCTTCTCTGGGCACCTTGTGCCAGGGCCGCCCCACCCTCTGAGTGAAGAATGTCTCTGCAGTTACATCTCAACAATATTTCCAATCACAGCTTAATCAGAACCTTCTGAGATCAGTGCAAAGCCCCTTTGTCATCAGCATCCAAGCTCAAGCCCATCAATCTGTCAGTGGGTACAAACTTACAGCAGGCAGGAATGAGTATCCTCTTCATGTAAGAAAGTAAAAGCAGAAATATTCCAGTGAACAGATGAAGCCAAACACAGAACTCTATGTCCCAAATCTCTCTGAAGCAAAAAAAAGTAATCAAAAAAGCCAGGCTGTGTTTATGGCAGCAAAGAAGGTTCCTAGAAAGGACATGGAAAAGGCACTAAACATCAAAATCTACTTAACAGCCCTCTTAAAATGTCAACTCATTAATAACTAAATAATTTTCTGTTTTATTGAATAACTTATTGAGGTTATATTAACCTTCAGCATATGCTGTATGTTAAAGATCCGAGTTGTGTTTGTACTCAGGATGGGTACTGTTATTTTGATATTGCTCATTATTAAATAAGAAAATCTCTCTATAAAATGCAATGTAGGGAACCAGTTTTAGTTTTATGTTTACACGATTTATTTAAAAACACACAGCAAAAACAATTTACAAAAATAGAGAAAAGTTAAATCACTTCTTCAAGGAGGCATCATCCTATATTTATGGTTTGGTAAACATAACATTAATCAGCTGGAAAACATTCAATGAAATATAAAACTGTTCTGGGCTCTAGCTCAGAGAAATATATGTAGAAAAATATATCTAGCTTCTGTACTTCAAAAGGGAGTGCAAAGCTGCAGAACCTGCGGGAAAATCAATTTTCTGCGGCATAAGTGGCTTGCACAAAATTTTGCAGTGCACCATCTAGATTATTTTTTTAATTTAACTGTTTTACTTCTGTTCCTCTAACGAGTATCTGGGCTGCAAAAGCATTCGGGTTGCTCCTCCAAGTACTGTTGAAATGGTATTAAAACACTTGCTGGAAAATAAAGAATAGAAACTTGATGCCATCGAGAGAAATCACACGAGATGCACATTTCTTCCTGTTTTGCCTTCAGAGGTCTTGGCTCCAGCCTGCTTTCCACTAAAAATGGGGAGCAGGACTTGAGATTCTCTGCTTACTCTGGTGGTGGTCCTAGTGAGGTGGCTCAGTGGGTAATTCCTGGGTGACACAATCTGTTCCTGACTTTGTGCAGAGAGGTGACCAATTCCCAAATTTGCTGCTCTGTGTACTGAAAGGGGATTATCAGATCAAACCTCCATTGGAGGCAGCACACAGAACCTTCCTCTCTCTGTTTTTTCTGCTGAGAGCAGTGACAAAATGTGTCCCCAATAGAGTTTTTGTGATTTTTTAAGAATCATCCCTAGAGAATAAGCATGCTACATTCCCGCTTTGATGTGCTGCCCAGGGACTTCAAAGAAAAACTTATACAAAATACATCCTCTTAAAAATTGCTTTGTTTCCAAATCCCAGCTACAATTATTAATGTGATGTAGGTTGACTTTTTAGATTACATTCGATTTAATTTTAGATTATGTTGTTATTTCTTTGACTGCATTTTGTCTGTACCAATATAAAGGTGCATTTCTTAGGTAAACTTCACTCCTGAAATGAGCAGGCTGAGCATAGTACATAATCTATCCTCATTTCACATGATGAAACTTTCAAATTCAGATCTTTTCGACTGAGTGCCTCCTCCATCACTGCTGGAGCTTGGTGTTTTGAGGAGAGAGGGATGTATTACAGTAAGTGATGTGGCTTTACTGGCTTGCAAACACTGTTCAACCCTGTGAAGCAAGATCAGGCTCTCTCATGTAAAATGCATTGCTGCTAACTCTGGGAGATTCAATTATAATCATCCTCTTCCAAGATTTATCTTCTGTAAAGTGATGGGAAAAAGTAAACTTTTGAAAGTTTGAAAGGATGGTAAATTACCATTTTCAAACTTGGAGTATTCTCTGTCACCCTGCTTGTTCTGCCTGTTCCTCCTGATCTGTGTGTAACCTCAGGCCATTTGTCTGTCGACAGGCGAGTTGCTGGGTACAAAGCCAAGTTTTAATAGTAAAGGTGCAAGTGTAGATCCCCAGCATAGGCAGCGTTAGAGATTTTGAGATGAAAATGCGGTGTTCTGCAGTAATGCTAACATCGAGGTGAATCACTTTTCACATTGGCTTGAAAACTGAAGAATGAGAACCCCTCGGCCTCATCTGACATTAGGGGAACTCTGGTTTTGTTTTGGTACTGAACTGTCTCAGTGTCCTCGTTTCCCACCTCTTATTTTTTGGCAGAGTTTTGTAGGGGCAGTGGTGAGGCCTTCCTTCTGTGCACATCCATGAGCTCCAGGTGCTGGAGAAGGGTGGGGACTCCTGGCTGGGGCTGGCCTGATGGGATGCCAGGATGCTTTAGCTTAAGTGCTTAACAGCTCCCTGGCAGAGCTGTCCCTCCTGCGTGGAGGGAATCCAAGGTTTGCACCTCCTGCTTGGAAGGACTGCTCCTTGCCATTCCCTTGCCAGTCTCTTGTGCTCCTCCCTCAAGTGCTGGGCACACACTTTATGGATGGCTCGAGCAGCAACCAGCTGGGATTGTCAGCAAGAGCCCTACTGACTCAGGCACCTTTATAAATAGCAGAAAACACAGAGGCAGTTAATGTCAAAAACCTCCTCTGTCAGTCTTATGTATTTTGGTAATGGCTTTGGCACCGAAAATGGGTGAAATAATGCCACTGAAATGTCCATTGAAGCAAGATATAGCTGTGTCTACACTAGAGCTTTTGTCAGTATGGAAATGTCAGAAAACATTATATTCAGAGCACAAATTGCAAGTCTAGAACTGACAAAGTAAATTTTGAGCTGTGTACTCAAGTGTAATGCTTGAAACGTCTTCCAAATTGGCAAGTTGTAACCAATCATGGAACAGAACCAGTGCTCCAAAAACCTGACAGAGCCAATGTTGAAATCTGAATAATTGCAACTCCATTTTCATAGTAATTTAAATGGCAGAAGCATTGGCAGAAATTCATGAATAATTTACATATAAGAATTTAGCAATCTGTGGTGAATAGAAAAATAAATGGCAAATCCAATAAATAAATGATTGTTGTGAATTATTTGCTCTGCTCTGATGTTTGCTAAGAAGTGTCTTTTTTTTTTGGGCTTTTGTAAAGTGCTGGATTTGAACTTCTGCTTCTCAGGTAAATGCAGTTCTAAAGCAATAACAGAAATATACATATCTACCAGGGGAAAAAATAACAAACCACAAGCAGAACAATGTGCAACAGAGGCTGTTTTATGAAGGATACATATAAAAAGAACTTATTTGCCATGCAGCAGCTGCAATTGCAAACTCTGTAGCCTTAATGGGGAATCTTGGCTGATATATGTAATGATGAGTTATGCACTGAAACAGTTTTTAATTAACTATATATAAAGTTTTAAGATTTATGGAGGAGGTAAAATCTGAAAAGAGAAATTCCTAGTTCCCTTCTGTGCCTGTGGGAATGTGATATTATTTTAATAAACAAGAAATTAATTTACACAGCACCAGTATTTGTTTCCACATAAAATGGATATTTGGTCTGTGTAAAAAAAAAGTTACAATAGATAGTTAAAACAGAAAAATTGTTTATCCAGTGTGCCTGACTTTTCTTGAAACAAGATAAAGAACACTAAATAGTTTTACTGGTTAGAAGGTGATGATTTTTTAATGGGGCTCTGACTCTGTCGTAGATCTATTAAATCTGGGTTTTTTTCCATAATGAAATTCTGTTTCTGACATAACTCTTGAGCAGTGTCACACATCAGTTTATTGGGGAATACCTCATAATTCACCTTGTGAACGTGTGAGAACAACTGCTTTTTGGCCCAAATATTTGTTTAAATTTGAAAATCTGGAGGACTTTTTTTTGGTGTTTTTTCTCGTTACTTAAGTTAAAAATTTAAAAAAATCTTAAGATAGTTTTTTGTTTTACCTAGAATAAAAAGTCGTGTTTGGAATAACTGGTGAAGGCAGAATTAAATAAATCCCCCATGATCCTTTACCAAAGTCTAGTGCTGGTGTTCTCTTTCTCCAGCAGCTCAGAAATAGGGACACTCATTTTGGATGCAGCTTTTTCTGTCACGTAGAATCAAACACTCTCACCACTAATGAATTCTCCAGCTGTCCTATGGCCTAAGAATTACAGAACTTTCTCAAATGACCAGTAACACTTTCCTTTGGAATATGTGCATTTCCTTTCCATTTGTCTCTTATCCATAATCTTGTAACTTTCTGTCAAATCTAAGTTTTGGTTCTGGATTTTTCCTGCTGACATTATTCCATGTTGTGTGATTTGTGCTGCCTGGGAAGAACTGGTGTCTGCCGGTTAAGAGAGTGGTCCATGTTTACAAATAGTGCCTAGCTGGGAATAGGATGTATGTGGTATTTGAATCTTTTAAGGTGCATTTTATTCCATTCCTAATAACAATTAAATGCACTAATTTATGTTTTAAAATATTATTGTCTGCATTCAGCATGTGCATGCTCATGTTGGTACTGCTGAATTTTAAACATCCTTATTTAATCCTAAATATCAATTTGAACAACCCTGTCTAACATTTTCAACACTTTATATATGTGCTTGTCCTTGAGATGAACTTTCTCAGGGAGTTTCCGTGGCTGTGCCTGGTTTCTGTAGGTCAAAGGATGCATTTTGAACAAATGAATTTTCAATACTTATAGCCAAACCCCATTTCAGTGCAAATATAAACCTGATGGCTTCTGTAGAAGGAGACAATGAACTAAATTTAACATGCTTGGCCTATGAAAAGCTTCGCTGTTTCTGAGAGTGACAGTCTTTGTGACACTGTCTGTTGTCAATTGGTACTTTCAGGTGGTAGTTAACCTTCTGAGACTATTTTGTGAGTGCTGATTGACTATTCTGGCGCTTCCAGGTTTCTTCCTAAGCAAGGGTTGGTGCTTGTGCCAAAATGCTGTCTTTCTGGGATATGTGCACCTTCACCCTGTGTGGTGATTCCGACCTGTTTCATAGGAGAGTAGTGCCCTGCAGGGCCATGGGCAGTGGAGGTCCTTGCACTGGAGAGAGCCATCCTGAGCTCTGGAACAATTCCTTCACAGAAATGGTTGTAAAGCATTGGAACAGACTGCTCGGGGAAGTGGTGGAGTCACCACCCCTGGAAAAAATGTGTAGATATATCACCTGAGGACATGGTTTAATGATGAACATGGTGGTGGTGCTGAGCTGGAAGTTGGACTTGATCTTAAAGGTCATTTCCAACCTTAACTATTCTGTGGTTCTGTGAAAGTGTCTGGCTGTGTGACCTCAAATGAGCAATTTACCTGGAACTCCCAACATGTTGACGCAGATAAAAGTTGGTTTATTTTCCATGGCTATAAAGAAGGGCGTTCTAGACACTTCAAAAGGAAAATGGAGAGAAATGCAGAGTCTCCTACTGGAATAGCAAGCGAATGCAGTAGTAAAATAATGTTTACTCCTTTGGTGGCTTGGAAAGCTGGGGGAGGAATGAATAATTGGGAAACAAGTCTGGAAAGGCAACTAAGTTGAGCAGCACAATCCATTGCCAGTTACTGTATGGGAATGTTCTACGGAAAGGTTGCGTCAGCAGCAGAGGGGGTGGGAGGCAGGCACGGGAGCTGGGAGTCATGGTAAGAGAAACACTTCCCCCAAGAGCTGAGCACGTTCCTCCTGGGTGCTTGTTTGGGAATGTGCTCCCAAGATGTGAGTCATGTGGAGGAGCCCAGAGACTGAGTGTACAGACAGTAGGGAGGATTGGGCTGCAAAGGCGGGAGAAGATGTGGGGGGATGTAAAGAGCCTATATTTTATTTTTTGATTGCTTGTCGTGGTTGGCCAGGTAATCTACTTGCACTAAGCCAGGGCTGCTGGGCTCCAATTCCTTCTGCAAGGAAATGTTCTCATATACTGGAATTGTGATTCATCTAAGATAACTATTCCATGTCTAGGAAATGGATAGAAAGACTGTGTTGTTTTTGCCAGTTCAGGATCCGTTTCTCTGTCTGCAATTTACTCTTCTGTGAAAGCTTCCCTGGTGAAGAATGTTCTCAATCCAGACTTGTCTCTGGCAGAACTTCAAAGCATTAATGGACATCTTTCAGGGTTGTAATGAAATCTGGTTTTGTTCAGCTTTGGAAGGAAATTTTAATGAAGAATTTTATGAAATAAAAGGGCTTGGAGGTGATGATCAGGATTTGCTTTCCAAAAAAAATATGAGATGAACAAAGTAAAATGAAGTATGGTGGCAACACTGCACCCCTATCACTCTATATTGCAGTACAATAGCAGCCATTGCCTGTGCAATAATGAGTCTCATCAGTTTCCAGACAGCAGGATTTGTAATAACAGAGCATTTATGTAAAACAGTGAGGGGAAAGAGGTGGGAGGGAGGGAATGAAAGTTGTCTATCAGGCTGAATACACAAAGCATTTGGTACTTCAAAACTAATTTTATTTTTAGTTAATATTCATTGATGCAAGTTCTAGTCTATTATTAAGTGTATCTATTGAATAATTACATCCATCGCTTTGAAATGTTTGAGACAAGTGTGGAGTTGTAAAACCAGTCTTTTGTATTGGAATCATCCCCAAAACTGCGTTGTGGGAACCATATTGACACTACAGTTTGATCATGTTCTCAGTCTGAGGGATCTCAGCACATTCCCAGAATTGCTTCTGTGCATTGTATTTACAGGCATTATCCAAGCAGTCTCGATTTCTTGGGAGCCATGAGAAAGCGTAGGGCCTCTCTGTATTCTCATTTTCTTGGCTTCTGTCAGCCATGTCTGTTTGAATGTGACTCATCTGTGGATGAGTGAATGGCAACTGTTTATTCCAGAGTAAAGCATGTGCTAAAACGCAAACAAGCAGCCTACAGAAGCATTGAGCTAAGTTTAATTAGCTGTAGAGTTCATTTAAACTTCAAACTCCCAAGTTAACTAGCTAGGCAGCAGAGTTTATAATCCATTTCTTGCTAGATGCCTGCTAGACAGGGGAGCTGATGATATTATATTTGTTGCTAGGTGATGAATTCTGATAACCTTTCTGTTCCTATATTTATAAATATCTCATGCACACTCTGCTATAGCATAATTACTTATTTACGCCTCAGTTCCTGGATGGAACTACTAGAAAGTTGCTAAGCAGCCGTGTGTATAAATATATAACATCGTGTCACTTGAAAACTTTTGGCAACTCACATTTACCAGATGAATTCTCTGTTTGTCACGATTGTAGCCATTAGCAAAGTGGAACACAAATGAGGGATATCAGTGTACACAAGGACAGAGCTTTATTTGTCACAAGAGACTAATGCTCTGGGAGGGGACATGAGCTGGAAAAATGCATGGATTTAGTGGTTTGGGGTTTTTTGCATTTCTTTTTCTAATGGCTTTATAACCAGAAGCAAAGTAAAGATTGACTGATTATTATCTCACCTCTTTAAACTTCATAAGCATTACAATCATTATAGTTATTCCAATGAGAAGGAAAAGAGACACTTATTCAAACAGATGTGCTGAGGTTTCTGCATTCTAATGCTGCAAAGTGAGGTGAGAGTGTAGGAAATCTGTATGAGTAATTCTCAGTGCAGCCATCAGAGCATTTGTCACTAGTGGGACCTATACCAAACCTAAGGGGAAATGAGGGAAGATGAGAAATCAACGTTTTTTTCCCTTTATTTGACTTTGACACAAATTTTGTTGAGTCGACAACTGTGATGGCAGCTGGAATTCACGTAGTTTTAGGGATAACTGTAATTTACTAAACCTAACAGAGTATCTGGTAATAAAATTCTCAGACAGCTTTTCACTGCACTCTTTTGTTGACTGTGGAGTTTAAAATAAGACAGAATTTTATCCACTGGTCACAGCTTTCTGTGGAAACTGTCAGTTATGGGCCTGATCCATGTTCCTGAAGGTCACAAAAAGGCTTTGAATCAAGCACTGCCTTCATCCCAGTCTTTGCCGGTGGTTCCAGTGGTGTGAACTCGAGGTTGGCAGCGTTACCTTCAGGGTGACAAATGAAGGTGGGACATCCACCTGTGACAACCAGCCAGCAGCAGATGGCCCTGAGAAGCAGAGCTTATATCTGAAACATAGATTTTGTGAAGTAGATGACACAACTTTTCATTGTCGTTTGCTTCATGTGCAGTACTTGTTTAAACATGAGCATGTGGAGCAATTCCACCCGTTTCAGTAGCAACTGTGAATAACAGCATCACCCAGATCATCAAATAATCACTGTTGAGCTGTTTGTGTTTTCTCTTGTTTTTGTTTTCTTTCCATTGTTCCTTAGTTATTAAAAGAAGCACAAACTTCAGTAGCCTGATGTTCTTTCCTTGGTTTATCTATGTAAACAAATTTCAGGTTGCTTATAAATGATCTTGACTGACAGAATATACTTTCCCTCAGGTCAGTTCTTTTGTGGAAGATGCCAAAGCCTGTCTTTCTTTAAAGTATAAAAGCCTGTGTTTGATGTGAATAGAAACTGTTCTGGGAATGACTGTGCAGAGCAAGATTACATGGTGCAATTTTAATTACATTGTTCTTGGCAGTGCAACTTGTCTGATCTTAGTGTGAGAGTCAAAATTCAAACTAAGGTTATTTGGTTCTGTAACTGTTAGTCAAGCACTGATATTGTTTGAAAGAGATGACAAGTTTAGCAAATTTAAAATCCAGCAGAGGTTTGAGAGGTGGCTTTCCTTGTTATTTTCAGAAGTTTTGTATTTTAGCAGGTTGATTTTTGTGTGGTTTGTAGAATGATCTGTGTGTTGGAATTGGATGGTTACTTGAGTAAAACCAAAGCTTGACTACCAACTCAGTCTGCAAAACTAAATGCAGTTTAGAGTCTGAAAAGTTATTAATAACTGTGTCCAAGGGCTTTTTTTTATTACCCTGATTTTTAGACTGAGGGCTGAAAGGGAGTGTAGGTCAGTTATTTGGACGTTTTTCAGATCTATCTGGAGAAATCAACTTTGTACCGGTGACTCTTTAAAAAGTTTGAGGGAACTCACTTGAGAGAACTTGGTAAAACCACTGAGAGAAATTGTTATTCCCTCTGTCAGGTTCATTGATGGAGAAGACAAGAAACCAAAAGAATTCACCTGAAACTGGGAGGAACTTGGTTTCAGTTTTTCACTGGGAAAGCTGAACAATCTACAGAATAAATGGTTTGAGCAGATTTTCAGGCATGGCATTACTCATTCAGCAGCTGGGAAAATAGGCCAGCAACCTACAGTATCCATTTTGAAAGGAAAATATTGCACAGTGGATTTATTACTCACTCTCATTTCCTTTTATGTATTGTAAACGATGCGTCATTCTCTATTTCTGAAACAAACTCCTACCATTGAATGCTGTTTGGAAATTACTTCAGAGGGCACAAGCTGAAAGCTTTATTCCTGGGGATGTCTCTTAAGGAAACATTATTGTAGTTTTATAATTACTATCACTCCAGAAGAAAGGCAGATGTATGTAGAAGTCCATGTATTTGGGATTTTTAACATTTCCTAGCATGTACTGACCAACAGTTTGGGTTCTTTTTGGAGTGTTGAGGTGAGGAAGCAGTGAGCTGAATTACATATTAGTTGTCATTCCACACAGAAGGTGAAAGCAAGACCCAAGACTGAGGAGGTGGAGGCAATATTGCCTCGCACAGCATCTGTGGGAAATGTGCAAAGAAGCACTTTGTAGTGATGCCTTATTTAATGAAAAGCTCCTGCCCTTTGACTTCTTGTCTCCAAGTACTGCCAGAGCAGGAGAGATATCTCAAGCAATGTTTTTTCTCCCATCTCTGATAAAAGCAAGTGTATAAGGCTGTGAGTAGCTACCATGGATTTGGTATAGAACAAAAGATATTTTCTACAATAGTAATTTCTTCTTCCAGGCTCAAATCATTGAATTATTTGAACTTGCCACTGGAGGAGCAGACAAAGTTCTCATTTCTCCAGTGAGGCCCCATATTTCACTTCTATCATTTATTCGCCTTTCTTACTAATGGCCCAACCTCAGGCAAATGGAAATGTGTGTGTAACTCCGTGAATCTTCTGTTTGTCTGAGAGAATATCATAATTTCTCTTAGATTAATTTAACACTCATAGAAAAATGGTGTTAGTTGAGTGCTGACAGAACCTTATGCCTTTAAAAAAACAAGAAGAAAAAGTTTTGACAGATCACATTAAGAAATGACAGATCACTGTAATTATAACAAACTGACCTTGAAGATAACCAGTTTTAATTGTCAACTTGAGGGAAAATATCCCCATGACCTTTGACTAATTGTCTAGTTAATGGAAAACCTTTACTAAATAAATTTGTGGCTTTGGAGGCATTTGAAACACACACTGGTGTAAATAGGGTACTTTCTGGGCTGGTTTCACTATAGGTGTTTCTTGTGAGTGATTGCTTGTTGTTACTTTTTGACATCTGCTAGCAGCATTTTATTTATAGTTAAATCTTCTGGGACACTGTTTCTTTTCCTGAATACAACCTCAACGGATTAGTTTTCAATAAATTACATATGTCAGGAAATTTGGGGTTGTTAGCACTTAGGGTGACTGCTCAAAGATCAGATGTGTACCTGTGCAGAAGACAAGAAAATTCATGGTCAGTAGTACACTGCCTCTCCAAGCTATATTCAGGAGCATTCAAAGGAAATGATCCATTATATCCCACTGGGAATTCTTGTACAAACTCAGACTTCTGTCCCATCTCCCTCCTCTATAGGACACGATTAATTTCGTATCGACAAACTTCTCACAGCAATCTGCAGAGCCACAGACATATTGAATGTATATGAATGTCTTTGATTCTGTCTGCTTGTGTCTCAGACCCAGCCAGTAAAGATCTTGAAAGAATCTAAAGTTAATTTCATCTTATGTTCTCCTAGGGACCTTAGCAGAATGTTGTGTAAATCTGCTAAAATGGGAAATTATTGATCATTTGCATTGCAATGGGAAACCCTTTCACAGAAACCAACAAAGTTAAAAAGTGTCTTTTCTACATATCACTGCTGGCTCTGGGGTCATTTGGGCTGCTCAGAATCGATGCAGCATTAACAGGGAAATGTCAGATTCCTCCCCAGATGTGACAGCTCCTTCGAGACTGGAGCTCCACAAATGTGCTGTCAGTTTGTGTCCCCTGCATTTACAGAGAGACAACAGATCCAGTTAAACTGAGCTGTGTGTTGTGCTCAGAAGATCAATGACTGTGATATAACACCTAAAGGTTTTATTTTTATATTTTTTTCTTCAGGCACACTCCCTGACATAATATTTTTGTTGAAACAGTAATTTTTCTCTCGGGTTTAGAACAGCAACTACACTATTGCCATGCCTTATAATGCAGCCACTGACCCAGGAGATCAGTCAATAACACCTCTGTGTTGTAATGAATAAGTCAAGATAACTTCCAACTGAGAACAACTCATTACAGCTCCTTCCACCTGATTAAATTTTTGCCCTAAATAAGACAATGGGCAGCAAAATGATGTGTGAAGGTATCATGTAATGTGAGCTGGTGAAGTCTGCTGGGGGAGGAGGGAATGCCTTCAGTTTTGATTGTAGTTTGTGTTTTCCTGTAATTTCAAGCAGCCACAGACAGCTGATGGCAGAATAAATCTGTTGAAGAGCATGAGATGCTACTGAGGGATCTTCCTTTCTAGGGGAAAGGAAAGAGGGAGCATGGTGGGAAAAGGCAAGAAAAAGCAGTGCCATGAAAAAAGCCAGGAATCCTTGAGTTTGGTGTTAATGGAGACATCTTGCTCGCTTCTGCTCTGTGCAAGCACTTGCTGGAATCCCAAACAGCAACCCCAGTGCTGCAGGGCCAGGACATTTTGCTCCAGAACTGGGCTGATAAAAGTTGTGACACCTCTGTTTTTAGGGCAGGGTTGATCACCTCTAGTTCAGGGTACCTGATGTGATACTCAGGTCCAGCCAACTGGTGTTGTGATGTGCCAGGAGAAGGGAGGCAGAGCTTGGTGAGATGTGAAAAGGTGCCAGAGTCCAGTGTTGGATAGAGCAGAGCATGGCTGATGTGGGTTTTGTTGTGGATGGAGTCACTCGTTCTGGAATCACACATCAGACCCATCTCACAAAGGCAGGGGAGCCTTCAGTCAGGGATCACTTATTGCTCAGGTGATCTGTGCTGCAGAATTTCAGGTTATTAGCAATTCTCCAGATCTGCTATGACTGTAGGTGGTAGAGGATATGCAGAAGAGAGATCAGTGTGATTCTTCTATAAAAACATCACACCTCTCCTTGGCTGCAGCTGGCTTCTGTGAGAAATCCCTTGTCTTTCATCATCTGAGGGAGCTTATCTCCTATCTGTGATATGTGCTTGCAACGAAATCTGACAGCACAGAGAAAGCTGTGGCTATTAATAGCTACCATTTCTCCAGTGGAAAGGGTGTTCTCCAAAGGGCAGGAATGAACACCCCGTGCCCGACGGTTGAACCGCTGGCCTAATTTTTGCCTCGTAACGGGGCTCTGCACGAATTTAATCATCACACATAAACCACACAGGGATGTTTGCCAGTTTAGGTAATCAGTTTATTTTTTCAGACTTGAAAAGTGTGTGCAGGGATGAAGCCTGTTGTTTAGTACTTGTTCTTCCAAAGAAGTCGAATATAAATGTGTATTTGTCTTAAGCAATTCTTGTTGTGTTGTGATGAACATTGTGCTATTGTTCATATTCCCTCAGTTTTTGACTCCCTGGATGCTAAATAAGTCATCACTGTAATTTACTTCAGGGGCACATAAAGAAATTATATAAATGCAAAAAAATCATAAACATGCAGTGCGAGATAATAACCCACTGTTGCTTGTTGGGTTTGTTAAAAAAGTCATTCTGTAGCAATTCTACTGCGGAGTTAGAATGTAGCATTAAAAGGTAAAAAAACCTTCAAAAAGGGTTTTCATAAAATTCATTTTGTTCATTTTATTAGATGTTCAATAAATTTTTTTTGTGTAAATACTTCAGTCATGCTTGTATGTTTTCTAAGCCATAAATCCATTATTTCTGCAGCACTTTTAGATATGAAATAATGATAACATCATATCTTTAGGATCAACCTGTCTGAGTTAACTGTTGACAGTGTCTTGTCTGGACATCGTTCTGCCCTCAAAAGTGTCATGGGGCAGCACTTTTTCCTTCTGCTGCTCAGGTATTTTTGCAGAAAAACAGCAGAAACACACAGGCTGTGGGCTCACTGCCACAACTCGTGTTCTGGAGGTGGTTTTGAAGGCACCTCAAAGGCAGGCAAAGAAGTTGTTTCTCCTAGTGGACATTTTTGTTGGCTTGAAAGGCAGGATTTTTGTTTCCGAGCTCCTGTGCCAGTAGCTGTTGCAACAGCTTCCTCTCGTTCTCGGATGGACTCAGGTAGTCCAGATGTGTTGGTTCCAGGTGGATTTTATCCTCCCCACCCTGACCGGATAACTCAGCCCTTGGAGGCTCGTAGCATTTTGTGTCTGTGCAGTTTGGCCTGTCCCAGAGCCAGGCTTTGCACTGAGCCATGAGTGGCGTCCCTGGGGCCGTCCCCCTCCCCAGCCACTCTCCTGCTGTTTTCCCTCACTGCTCATTGCTAACAGGAGCCTCGCTGGGTCATGGTGCTGTATGAATTTTTATATACAACAACAGCACTCAGAAGCATTTCCATTTGCCTCAACCATCACTTCTGTCTCTTTGTAGTTAATGAAGCTCAGCGTCGCCAGTCTCTGTCTAACTTCCCTGTTTTGCTAATGTTGTTGAGCAGGGAGGACTTGTGAGCAGAGCTGGGGGATCCCTGCTGGGCTGGGGAGTTAAGTTGCCTTTGTGCAGCTGTAATTTACTTTCCTTGCATCTCCACACCTCTCAGAGATACAGCTTCTGACTTGTGGCTTCAATATGATCTAAAGTTATTTGCTAGAAAGGGTGAGAAAAAAATGCACGGGATAATATTGCTTTGATGCTGTAATTCCCAAAGATTTGAGCAAGGCTAGGTTATATTTACAAAAAGCATCCTAATATTAATTGATAGAGTAATTAAGTCTGTATTTTTAATGTGAAATTTCCTCATTTAGGAGCCTTTTTTTTGCTTGTTATGATCAGCTAACAGGAAAAATATGAATGCCTGTACATAGAGACATACAGAGCTAGTTTTGGTGTGCTTATAGGTAAATATATGTATTTATTTATTCAGAATACCTCTGTGGCGATTTCAGCAGAGAGAAAATGATGGATTCAGGATTTCTGTTCCAAACAAATTAAACTTCTGAGAATTAAACTCAGAAAAAAAATTACTTTGGAAGAGGAATGTATCAGGCCAACATATGCTTTGAATACAAACCTATTTCAGCTTGTTTTCTTTTTCTATAGTTTACAAGAAATGCAACTGCTAACCTTTCAATGTTTTAAAAAAGTATCCTCTAAAACATCTGTGGGTCATTATCATAAATATCTCAGCGGTGTAGAAACCTCACATTTGTGATATAACAGTAAAAATGGCATGCACTGAAAGGATGAATCTCAGGAACCTGAGTTTTTGTGCTGAGATCTATAAACATTAATATTTCCAGTTACAACTTTTCCCATCATTGCATTCATGGACTTGGGATCCTGCAGAACTCCTTCCAACAGGTCTTTTGATGATGATAAGCTCAAAGTCAGTGATTAAAGCCTTGGAATGCATGCAGGTATTGCTAATAATGAATATTGCTTGGTGGAAAGAAACATTCCCTACAACTCACATGTGAATTTTACAAAAAGGAGTACAAGTCTAACACAGGAGGCTGAGAAATGAACAGAGGGGGATGAATGACACTCATGTTTTTCACTGGGAGCTGCTTGGCAGTATTTTCATTTTGCTTGCATGGAGTTTTGGAGCATGTCTCATAGCATGTGGCACATTAGGCACAATAAAGATGTTCATTTGGCAGCTGGAGCATGACTAGGAACATCAAAAGAGTCATAGATGCGTCAATAAATGAAGAACTCCACCTTCATATAAATATTAGATCATTGTTTTAATTGCTCATTGAATTCTTGTCGATGAGACATTCACTTGTCATGCCTGGTGCAGCATTACCAACGTTGTAGTTTGGGGCTAGAGCTGAACTGCTGCTATTATTCATTTTTTGCACTTTTGTAGCACCCTGAGCACCAAACATGAATCATTTTGTTGCAAGTGCTGTACAGACAGAGTAAACAAGTGGCCTTTGCTCTGAGGAGTTTAAAATCCAGTTAAACTCCTTAAGCCGTAACACAGAGCGAGTGTGCAGGAGAACATGGGAGGTTTTGGGGTGTGTGGCCCCTCTCATCAGGCTGCCACCCGCCCAACCTGTTATAATGCACGTGGGCAGTGGGAATAATGTCAACTATCCGTCTCAGGGCTTTCCTCGCACCTCATCTCCGTGACAAATGCGCATCACAAACATCGTCACGCAGACCATATGTTATCAGGGCTGCCAAGCAGCCAAGTGTTGGATATTCAGAGAGCACCTTTGCAGCTCAGGCTGACACTTTCCACAGCTGATATCCACAACTTCTGTCTCATTTCTTGTTACACTGGTTGGTACCTGGGAGACATAAGGAGTAATTAATCAATCACACTCTATAGCTTCTAGATAAAGATTTCTACACTGGCGTTATGTACAAAGGAAGAATTTTTTCACCAGCGAATAAAACCTAAAAATCCTATTTCCCTTGTATTTAATGGGCATTAACAATGTACAGGTTTGGTTAAGAGATAGATGTAGTGCTATGGATGGGAAATCTGAGTAACCTGATGAAGCTGGAATTCCTCAAAGCTCTCCCGAGTGCCTGGCAGGGAAAGCCAGTGTGGTCAGTGCCAGGCCCAGCTCCTTAGACTGTGTAGCTGCTCCTGAAGCCTGCTATGGGCAGTCCAAGTGCTGTAAATTTGGGGTATTTGCACTGGCTCTTCCCCAGAAGCCACATGAGTTTAAGCAAGTGCTCCCAGTGAGGAGCATTGTGAGGATGATGGGGCATGCGATCCAATCTCGTGTGATGTTCCCTGGTCAGCCCAGTCCAGGAGACATCGTCATCCTGATAAGGTCCACATTTGATCCCAAGCTCAGACTAGGTGTTTTATCTAAGGCTACAGTTCCCTTCAACTCTCTTAACAATTGGTTTCAGTTTTATCCCTGTTGGCCCTTAGGCCAAATAATCTTCACTGCTCTCTATCCTCACGATCACTTCATCTCCTTCCACTTCTAATTTCTCTACATCAGTACTTCTCAGAGCCTTTTCATTTTCTTTCCTTCTCCATGCTATTAACCTCACCAAATTCTCTCTGTGGTAGGACTGGGAATTGAAACATCAGTGCTTTTGGATGAGATATGGTAGAAAAGAAACAATTTCCCACTTTCAAACAACTCTGCCTCAGCCCTTGTTGGAAAAAGTTACAGGGTTTCATAAAGCGAGATGAATAGACAGCAAAATGTAAAAGGTTTAAAAGTGTCAAATTCATAGTTCCAGGGGAATCTAGAATAGATTCAAGTACTTCTCCTGATCCCATGTGTCAAATCTGCATGTGGTCTTTGAATTTCTCCAGAGCACACAGATGGCAGCGATGCAGGAGTCCCAGGGTTTGTGAACACCGAGCAGAGAGCTGGGAGCAGCACACTCCCAGCCAGGTCCTCCCTCTTTCGGAAGTACAACCCAGTTTGTCCTTTTCTTGAAAGGGACCTGTAGTGTTTGGCTGGGTGATGGTACAGCTCTGAACTATGACATTTGGTTTTATGGGATTACTTTATCATTGTTTTCTTTCGCTTTTTTAAACTTTTTTTTTAACTTTTTATTCCTGACATAGTTTCTCAGAGGCCGATGATAAATTTTTCCAGTTGTAAGCTAATAATAGTAAATCACCAACAGCTTTTGATTATGAGAAGCAGATATTTATTCAGAGAATCACAGACTGGCTTGGGTTGGAAGTGCAGTTCCTAAGGATCATGCAGTTCCAAACCCTCTGCAGTGGGAAGGGATGCCACCAATGCAAGTTCCTAAACCTCGTTTCATTATTTTTTTAGTATTACTATTTAGTTGGGTTTTGGTTTTTTTTTAGGGGATTAAAAGAATAAGAGACTTGTAATTCACAAAGGCTGCAATCTAAGCAGTATATGTATCTATATAGATATATAGGTTTGTATAGAGAATTTCAACTTCCCACATTTGTAGTGACAGGAAAATTTTGCATTTTTGTTGGCTGGCAGCTTTAGGAAATTGAAGTGAGTCTGTTAAAACACCTGTCATAAAAACAACATGAATTCCAAGGGGTGGTTTTTCACCAGGGAGGTCTTGCTTAGGGAGCCTCCCATCAAAATCTTGCTGTGAGCACAAGACCCTTCCTGGAAGCAGTTCCCAGCCTCAGAGTGTGGGCACCAGCACAGTCTGAGCACTCTGAAATGGCTTTAAGCTGCTGCTGCTCCCACATTCAGCGGTTTTCCCTCCCGGTTCTAATTCAGTACAAGACTTTGCAGGCAGGATCTGCCACCTGACAGCCCGAGATAGGTTTGTCTGGAGAGACTGGAGTGTCTGAGGGGAAAGAGTTTTTGTTTCTTTTTTATTTATAATCCCTCTTGCTTTCAGCAAAACTCAATGAAACAGCAAATGAGCTGATGAAATTCTGGTTTTCTGTCCCACTGTGAATCCAAGGATAGTTCTCGTGCCCTAAAGTAAAGTGGAGGAAATGGGAGCAGTTTTAAGTTAAAAACATGTAATTGAGCTTAAACCTTGTGCAGCAGCAGATCCTTCAGCTGCTGGGGGAGTTTTTCTGCCAGAGACTGTGGTGTCTGTCAGAGTGTTTGGACTCTCCTCGGGAAGAGGATTGTCTGGTGTGAATTCACAGGGTCACGGCTTTGTGGGGTGGTTTTCATTTTGTCTTGTTCTCAACATCCACATCTATTTTAATTGGCAATTAAATTAATTTCCCCCAAGTCATTTCTGTTTGGCCAGCGATGGTAATTAGTAAGTGACCTCCCTGTCTTTATCTTTTCCATCTTTCTCCCCAGTTCTGCCGAGGTGGGGGAGTGAGGGGGTGGCTGGGTGGGAGGCTGGGAGCAGCCCAAGGCCAACCCTCCACTCTCGCTTTGGTAAATAGTGCCCCACCTCTCTTTTTGTTCCTTATTCTGTTTGAATGCTCGAGATTTTGGCATTGTTTGATTTTTAATCTAACCCATCTCATCAATATTCATCATAAAATGAAGTTGTAAATTCTGGAACCAGCAATAGTTCTTTTTCCCTGTGGTGTTCAGCTTTGGGATTCAGTGCCAGTGAATACCCAGAAAGGAAGGATCTCCACAAGGTCCTCTGGCAGCCCTGTCTTCACGTTGGTCTGTCTGGAGAGAGATGAAAATGTTGATGAAGAGGATTTCTGTGTAACTTCCCAGGAGTGTTGAGTGGCCACCCACTCCGAGACTATTTCTGTGCTTTAGGACCAGTTATAGAGATTACATAGTCAGGAAGAATTTAGGGATTGGCCATGAGAGACTCTGGGATTGTTTCTCTTTCTTTAAAAACAATGACCCAATACAAGAAGTATAGACTTTAAACAAGGAAATTGAATTTAAACAATTACACAAAGTGTTCTATTTTGTAGTAAAACTCCATTGTTGTTGATTTTATGTAGCTGGCATCCCTGTCTGTAGTTTTTCTGAAAGCATAATGCAGTTTTTAAAGATCCAGTGGAAGTGAAATGTAGAATAAAAATAGTGAGAGCATTCAGGTAAGTGAAAAGTCTGCAGCAGCAGTACCTTGAGGAGCAGGTAGGGAATACAAAACAGATTGTCTGCAGAAAAACCTTTCACATGCAAATATATTGTTCAGAGATGTCAAAACCTGAAAAGTTCATTTAGAAATCACAAGTTTGTGGTGAAGATCTCTTACTCATATAGCTGGTAGTTAAATCACTAACATTTTACCCAGTATTTTGTGCAAAATGACTCAGAGAAGAAACTTGAGACAAAATCTCAAATCTTTGTGCTTTAGGGACATTTTCCTCTTTATGCCAGCCTTCCTAAATATTTTAAACCTTCCATGTAAAGTGAACCAGGATTATTGACAGCTACCGTTCAATTAAAAGTTCTCACAATCCTTAGATACAGCACAGCTCATGAACTGTGTGACAATGCTGGTAGTAGGAAATGTTATAGTTTGGTTTTTCTGTTCTATAAAACTTCTGCAGTAGCCTGGGGCTAGATATTCTGTAAACAACCAGTGCAGAGCCTAAAGATGTACTGAATATCTGAAAGCACTTTGCCACAGAAGAGCCTTGAGAGATCCTGGGCTATGATGAGGAGCACAACAAGGTCTCTGTTGCCTCTGCTCAATTTGTGGAACTGGGTGTGCATTTGACTGGAGTGATCACAAAAGACTCGTGTCCAAAGGGTTTTGTTTATCTCCTACCCAGTTAGAATGGTCAAAGCCTTTGATGGTCAAAGCCTCTTCATCCTTCTGGAAGTGCACATTCATAGATTTGTTTATGAAGTAGAGTCAGAAGAGTATAAAATTTCTTTTAAAGTTTTTTTCCTTAGACTGAGAGACATTTCTTCCCAGATCTGTAGACAAGCTAATAACATAAAGATATCTGAAGCTTGTGTTCCAAAGTGGATACTTACAATATTTTTTTTCCTTTTTTTTCCTCCCCCCAGTGAAATTTGATGACTGCAAGGGGAATAACAAATTGAACTTTGAAGTTTCTAACCCAGACTTTATAGTGGAGCTTGACGGGAATTTGGTTGCACTCAAGAATGTATCAGAAGTTGGCAGAGCCTTGTTTGTCCACGCACGGTCGGAGCACGCCGAGGACATGGCAGAAATCTTTATTCTTGAAGCAAACGAAAAACGTGATGCATTAAAGGTAAGATAAATACCAAAGATTAAAAAAAAATGCCAAGGAGATGCTGCTGTTAAATATTTACAAATGTCACCTAGGATTGTAAGCAATTTTAATCTGTTAGCAGAGATCAAAATCAGTCTTCAGTGCAGATATTGCTGTAACATTTTAGCACTTGGTTTAATTTGTGATGCAGATTTCCCGGCTTTTGGAAGATGTATTACATCTTCAGGTGTAGATGCTAAACATTCATAAGGAGTTTATTCAAATGAAAGAGCCCAAGTACTAAAATTGGCTGGTTCTTCCAGTGTATGTTATGCCAGGTAATCAGAGTCTGGCCACAACTAAAAATGGAAAATCACAGTTTAAATGTGTCATTTAGAATTTACAGAACTTTCACGTTTCACTCCAAGTCTAAGTAAGTGGGAATGAATTCTGTGGAAATAAAATTTTCATATTGGTCTGCTTATCTGACATTGTTATGTGATAAAATGCTTAAACATCTGCACACAAACAGCAGCACACATTTACACTCTGTCTCTATGCCCTGGTGATTTTTGTTCTGCTCTGTCCACTGAATATTTTGTCCTTTCTTTTCCCCTCCTGAATTTCGGTGTAGAACAAACCTCTTTCTCTGGGGGATAAAGCACTTCACAAATTGATAGAATTGTTTGCTTCACACCCCTGCAAGTAACAAAAGGAGATGTGAGATAGCCTTCACTTCTGTGTCCTGGAATTTAGGAGAGAGGCAGGCAAGACAGTGGCTCACTAGACAATTAAGCGTGGTACCTTTACAGACCTATAATTTCACAGAAATATAAAGAAACCTTGATAAAAATGACTGATTGTTGTCTTGATTTGGTATTTAGACATTCAATTGCCAGCATTCTCATTATATTCCCAACACTATATTAGTATAACTTAAGTCTTCCATTAAAAAAACAAATTATCTTGAGGAGAAAGGTTGAACAAACTTCTGCAAGTCTGTGGTTGAAGAAAGGTTTTGCTCTGCACTTTAGGCAGCACACGATGTGAATATGGATTGCCGGTGGCAGAGAAAGAAGCAGAATGTGTAACTGCAGAAAGCTGATCAGAACACTGAAATGGAATTTAATTTTATTTAAATATGCCGTTTCTTCACAAAATTAAATTTTAACACAGTCATACTTGAGGGAGCCTCTTACGTAGAGGAGCTGTGAGTTTAGGACCACAGACTGCCAAATTCAGAGTAGGAAAGCTCCACTTGCAGGAGCAAGCTGGGCACTTGGCTGTCCTGTGCCTCAGACTAACAAGTCTTGCTCCTTCTGGTGCATTCACAGGAATGTTCAAACGGTTTTATTTTGAAATCTTAGGAGCAGTTTCAAAATGGGGATCATCATTCTCCAGTTAGAAGTCACTAAAACCACAGAGGAGTTTGAGACGTCTCTGACAGGAGGTCTGCAGTTAAACTTCAAGGGGTTGGTTTATGTGTGAAGATCTGATTCTCTGAGAATCAGATTCTGAAGTTTTATTCTGGTTTTCTTAGAGAAGCAGCCCTTCAGTATCTGGGAGGGGAGATACTCTATGGAAGCTACAATCTAAGGGAAATCTTGTCAGATATTCTATGGAAGTTACAATCTGGGGGAAATCTTGTCTCATGAGTAGGAGTTGCCAGATGTGTATTTGCACAGACTGTGACATAGCTCTGCCAATGACCTTTTCTCTTTACGTCCTGTCTGGGTTCTGGGGAGTTTCCCCTCAGAATGTTGCAGCAATATTAATTGATGCCTAGTGTTGAAATCTCTCTCCAGACTACATTTGAAAGCCAGGGCTGATTTGGCCCCACTCCTGGATTCTGTTCCAACCATTTTGTGTTGCTTCAGAGAGAGAGAACCAGTCTAAATCAGGCATATGGTGCCACTTGCCAGCCTTTCCTCACAGGTGACGATATCACAACATCGTCTCAACCCGCATTCATCACCTCTTTCTGGATTTTGATATTCAGCCCATAACCAGATGATAACGCATTTGGCGTGGGGATCTGTGGTGTCTGCAATGCCCTGGTAGTTACACGATGCCTTAATGTGTCCTGGGAAATCCATCCAGTGAGGATCATCCCCTTCTTCAAGGGACTATAAAGATCTTTGGGGCTGGCTGTCCTACTCTGTTCTCAGCAACCCCTCTGTAGCTGTTAAACCAGAATTTCTTCCCAACCTTTTCAACTATTTGCCTATTTTAAACACCACACAGACAGTGTTGTCTTTCTGTTTGTCATACTTGAGAAGGATATAAAGACTACAGCGTCCTATCTAAAGTGATTTTATGATAAATTTGAACTTAATCCTGTACTTTTGCAGTCTAAATGTGTCAGCATGGAAACAGCAGAACTGCTCCATCTGTTTATGCAAGGAGCCTTGGCTAAGAAATGCTCAGATGGAACCTTAGTAATTCAGCATAATTCTGTGGGGTTAAGATGAGCACATGCTGGAGCAGTGCTTAGCATTCAGTACTTAGAGAACAGTACCTTGTCTAATTAGGGGATAAGTAGTTCTTAAGTATTTCCCCACTGCCAGCAACTGCCATTTCTCTTCTGAAAGCATGTAACCTACATCTGTGAAATCCCATTGTTAATGTTGCTAATTGCAGATTCCCAACATGCTTGGGAATGGCTCTCAACAATGATCTCTGATGTGCTGACTGGCAGTCTGAGCCTAGGAACAGTGTAGTTCCTAAAACTTTCTGATTGCTACCAACCATACTTTGATGATGAATATGGAAATTATTTAGAGGTGCAATCTGGAGTGTATAGGAAAGCTTTTGGTATTCTGCTGGTGAAGGGGTGCAGTTCTTTCCTGCTAAAGATGGGGGATGATTCCAGCTGGCCTCACCGAACCGTCCTATGTGATTAACTAAATTAACTTCATGGCCAGAGTATAATCAGTGGCTGTTGGAAGATCACTTACTATTTAACTGTTATTTGCATCTGAAGGGCCTGTTTTCCTCCTCTTCAGCCAGAAGCACAATAGATCTGCAGAGCCTGCAGCTTTCCATCCAGGGGTGGCCATGGCTACAATTTGAGCAGAGAGGTGGTTCCTCAATCACCAGCCAGCTTGGCCATCACTCTCTGATCACACAATCTACTGCAGGAGCAGATACAACACTTCTGCTTTTCCTGACGTCTGCATGTTTAACATGCCCTAAACCCCGTGAATCTCTACCTACAGATAGGCTTACATGCGGAAATCTGTCCGTCAGATTCCACATCAGATTCCAGATCAGATTCCAGCTGGAATTGCTTTCTGAAGGTGCCCCCTCCCTCCTATGATTTTGATACTGCTCTCTGTCTGTCTTCACAGGGGGGACTTCTCCCAAAAATCTTCTGTCTTTTCTGAGAGGCATTTGAACATGAGTGCACAGAGGAGCCTATGGAAGGTGTGACATCACTCTTTAACAGTTGTGTGCCTGTACACACTTGGAGCCTGATGCAATCAGAGCTCAGTGAAAGAAAGGAATTTCAGGTGCATTCCCCATGGAGCAGTGCTGGTGAGCAGTGGAACATCCCCCATGGAGCACTGTCTGGATCTGTTCTGCTCGTGGCCTGCTCTGCCCAGCGTTTGCTTGATCCTCTCTCACACGGTCAGGACTGGAGTGCTTAGGGATATTAAAAAAAGAGACCTGGAAATGTTTTGATTTACCCAGGATTTCCCAAATGAACTTTGGGTTCATTCTGAATAATTCAGAGAATTGCTAAGCCTCAAATCCCTAATGGAAAAATAAATCACTCACAAACCCTAGCTGGGAAGAGACTGGCCAAGCCAATGACTGGCAGTATCCTCTGGTTTTTTTAGCTTGTGTCTTGTCCAATGCTTGATCCCTGCTTTGTTTTATAGAGAAAGTGGGACAACTGAAAGTTGGAAATTTCATCTCATCTGAACATTTGTCCAGACATTAGTGGATTTATGTATTTATTGAAAGAGTCAGGCTTTGTGGAAGGCAGAAAGTGTAGCCAGACTTTTGTAGAGCCTCATAATAAATGGTGACGTGCAAAAGGTGGCAAGCTGGGACTTGAACTGTGTCCTCTGAGGCTAAATAAAATGGTGTCTGCTAGTCCTGCTCCCCTCTGAAACGTAATGCTGGTTTTAATGAACATACCCTCAGTATACTGGGAGCTTGGGAACCCTTGGGAAACAATCTGTCTCTGCCTCTTTCTGTGTGTTGGCACCCTTTTAAAATTTTTTTCCTTCCCCACAGCAAAGGGAGTTATTTAGAACTTTTATTTGTTATACCATTACAGACACGGGGTGAGGGGTGGAGGAGAGTGAGATATCAAGAGTCTGGCACCAAAGCAGATAAGAGGGCAGGCAGATATTCAGAAATTCCAGGCTGGTAGTGGCTTCACTGTATGGTGCTCAGCAGTCTTCCATACAGAAGGATGAAATGATTAAATAGAAACTGTCAAGCCCTCAGGACACATTTCAGGCACTAGCTAGAAAAGGAACAGGAGAAAGAAGAGATAAGAGTGCGGAGCATACCCTGAGACAGCATGGTGTAGACAAAGTTTAAAGTCGTCTCCAGCAGCAGCTCAGACTGGAGGAAATGAAGTTGCCCCAGTCCTGCTACTTTGTCCAGTGCACTTTGTACCAGCCAGAGGCTGGGCAGAAAGCTGCTGCTTTTTTTCCCCCTTATCAAACCAGTGCTTTTCCCAACACCAGCACTCGGCTGTGTTTGTTACAGCAGTGACAGCAGCCGCAGCAGCCTGGCTGAAAACTTCCTGGCAGACCCAAATTCTCATTCCTACTAAGTCACAGCCTCCATGGATACCTTTTGTGCAAGTTGCTTTCTGCCTGTGCACGTTTCCTAAAGTATCAAACAGAAATAATGAAACTAAGCTCCTTGGATTTAAACCTTAGCATTTCTTGTTTGTGTCTTGCTCTCTGCTTATCCTCACAGGATAGAGATTGCAAATATTATGGATATGAGATAAAAAGTGCCTAGAGCCTTAAATCCTACATGTATGGCTTTCTGCCTTAGAACAGATGATAACGGATCAATAATCTTATTATGAATCAGGATTCTCTCACAGCAGAAAATATTCAAGCAAGGAAGTGTGAATAGCTGAGTTTAGTCATCTGGCAATTCAATAAGTTATTTGGAAAATAAGATCAAGAATCAGCCTCTCTGATATAGCAGGCAATCGTTCCCATTAACGTATATTAGCATTTTTCTGTTTAGAAGAGAATTCCAAATAGGCTGAAAATGGCAGTGCAGAGGTATGGAGATGGACTCTCATATGAGATATTGACAAACAGGCTCGAAGAGTTCCGTGTTATTAGATTTTGCATATAGCACTTGCTGCAGAAAGGGATGCACTGCATAAATAAAATAGCGTGTTTTGCATTTGATTTTAAGGCACAAAATAGAATAAGTCACAGGGGGTGCATCGACATCTATGATATGTTTGAGTATTTACACTGATCAGAACTGTGTATAGAATACCATTTCCAGAAAAGCTGGGGAGATCCCTTGCTCTCGGATATGAAGGTGTCCTTCAGGCAAACAAAGAAGGATTTTCTTAAAGATCAAACAACAAAAAAAATTCATATTCTCACTTTTGTGTTCAGTTTGGCAGGAAGTTTAACATATTAACATTCTCCCAGCCATTAAGTTATTAAGTTGTTATCACTCCTGTTAACTTTTGTTATCGCACTGCAAACAGATATTGACTTGGAATTCGTACATAAAAAGCTGAGGTAAAAGTGATTTTAGAATTTAATACCTGTGAATTGGTGGCATTTCAATAAATGACTTTTCCCTGCTATAATCACCACTGAATAGATGATATTTTTTTGCTTTTAAAGTCTACATTGCTACATTTAGGATTTCACAGAATACATCTCAAGTAATGTCAATAAAAGGAAGAGCTTGTTCTCGTCAGTGGGTCATAGCTGCCTTTTAAACTATATTTTTATAAAAATCCTCTGTGCACACCATTTGCTGGTGGGGAAACAACAAAGAGCTTCTTTTATATCAGAAATCTCCCTAAGCACTCTTTTCCACAGAAATTCCAGCCACCTATTTTTCCTTTTTATCCTTCAGCCTGATCCAGAACCTGCTGAAATAATCAGATTCCAGCGGGCTTTAGCTCAAGCCCTGGGAGCAGGAGCTGTGCCTGGCAGTGCTGTGTGGCTGTGGCTCCCCTGTCCCTTTGCTGGGCAGTTTTTGGGCGTCCCTGCGGTCCCACACAGAGCAGTTCTGATTTATCATGGACACCCACACTCCCCTTCAGCTCAGCTCTGCAGCCTCCCCTCGCCTCATTGCCAGGCTTGTGCTTCCTGAGGCCTGCACTGAATTTACCCTTCCCCAGCACCAAGGAAAGGCAGGTTTCATATACGCTGGCTTTGGAGTCTGCTCTGACAAAGATCCATTTATCTGAGAATTATTATGGTGCCAAGAGATGTGGCAGTTGCCATAGCAACAATTACATATTGTGTTGAATACCAGAGTAAAGGCTATAAAGAACAGGAGCCACTGGTGGTTTTCATTAATTTAATGTTCCTTTTCTGGGCAAAGTGTGACTCGTAAGTTTATTCACTGTGTGTGTAAGTGCTTAGATCAAATGTGTGGGCTCGCTTTCCTCCTATTTTCCTCAGTGTGCAACTTCAGCATGTAAATGAGAAGTACTTGGTTATTTAAGGAGAGAAAAATGGTCTTATAGACTGGAAACATGAATAATTGACTGTGAAACAAGAAGGTGTTAACTTCCGTGAGTGTTCAGTGCCTTTCTCTATGAGCAATCTACATTCAGATTTTATGTGAGCTGGGGATGTATTTACTCAGGAAAAGGGACTTTGTGCTCTTCAGTAGCAAGCAGAGCTAAGACAAGTATTGAATATATTTAGCAGTGATTCAAAGGTGAAATTAGATTATTTTTGAGACAAACACAGACCTTGTTAATGATTTCAAATTATTTACAGACTAATATGAAACAGCAGGCAAAATTCTTCGTAATGAATGCATTTTATTAAAACCAGCTACGAACAGAATTCCTTTCAGGCCTGAGCTGCATTTAGTCTGCTCAGTTGGTTCTCCCTGCTGCAACAGGTACCATTTCACTATGGCTGGATGTGGTGGAAACATCAGTTTTTTGTGGAAGCTCAGAATCAGATGCAGTTTGGAATGCACCAATTTTACTCTATTTTCTTTTAAAACACACTGAGGTCTTATCCTCCATCCATATGACCTAATGGCAAAGCTTCCATAAATCTCATTGAGAGCAGTTACTCAAGGATTGTAAAGTCTTGTATTTGAACTAAAATTCATCCTGGCACAGAGTGCCAAGAAAATACCTATCTGCTTCTTGTGACTAAAACATTTTATGAGAGTTTGAATGGTGGATAAGTTGCCAGAAGATATTTTGAATTTAATTAGCTTCTTTTTATGATCTATTACATTAACTGTCCTTTATCCATAAAAAGAAAAGATCCACTAAATGTTGTGGATGAGTGATAAACCATCATGCATTGGCATATAATTTTTTTTCCGAGTATTTATTGTTCTGAGTCCAGCCTGGAAGTATTCTGGAACAGACAAAACTGTGCCAGTCCTATGTCTTAATCTTCAGAGATTGATGGAGTTCTGTGGAAACTCGTGCCAGAGGTGTGGGGAACATTTAAAGAAACCCTTTGTGAAACGTCTAAATTCAAAATTCACGTAGTAAATGAGGATATAATTAAGAAAGCAAGAGCCTAAGCATGATTTAGTAGAACATTAAGCAAGATCATAAAGGATAAGTAGATGTCTCTTAGGATATGTAATATGTTTCATTTTATAAAGTGGCTTTCATCCTGTAAGATCCTCAAAGTGCAGCTATTAAGTATGTGGGGACAGAATGTGTGTGCCTGCCTTAATACAAACATCTCTAAAAAGAGGCATTTGCATAGATATCTTTATTTTTGATACTTATTTTGTAATACTTTTTCACATCAGGGTAGGAACAGAGTCTTCTTAAAAGAGGGATTAGGGAAAAGGACCTGGCGATTTTGATACGATATTAGAATTGCCATGACAGCCTTAATGTCCTCAAATCCATCATGAAAAAGAGATGTTACAGAAACCAGAAGAACATGTGAGACTTAGAGTACGGAAGAAAACTTGTCCATTTATTCCGTGGTTGTTCTCTCATCCGGCACCAGGAATGATGCAGTCAGTGCATGACAACTACCCCAGACCCACCGGAGAGCTCTCAGATTTATTAAGGAATAGAGACAATTCCAAGAGGAAATCAAACTTAGTTGTGCCCAAAACTAAACTCAAGGTTCTTTTTTTTTTGTGTCAGAGACACAAAATATTGCTGGTGTTTCCCCGCTAACAGCTTCTCCCTCAGCTTCCAGAAGCAGCATGGATTTGAGAGAGCTATGATAGGAGAAATTATTCACATGAAAAGATGATTCCCCGAGTAAGAGTTTAGTAATTTCTCTCCATTGGACATATCAATAATAATCCCTAATGATTGCCCCAGTGTTTCCATGCTGATTTTCACAATCCTGAAGGAACATTTATTATGGTTATTACAGTAACACCTATCTCAGCACACATCTTAAGCATTTAATGGAGCATCACAGGATAAAAATCTACATTTGTCCTCCCCCAAGAATTGATTCTGCCGTTGCAAGGACAGATGGCTCCTTTTGGACCTAAAATTCCTTATTTGTTAATCGTTACAATTACAATGCTTTTATGATTATTTCTTTGCGTCTTATTTTGCTGCTAGGTTTTTTTTAAGTACCTGGAATAACTTGGCAACTTGAGGAATGACAGTGTTAAAGCGTAGAGTAATTTGGTGTCTTCATAATAAACAACTCTGCTAATGCTTGCAGTCATCTTGGGGTTATTAATCATCCATCTCCTCTCTTATTTCACCACCAAATCAAACTGAATAACCTTTGCATTAAGCAGTTGATCCATCTGAGAAAAAATAATTTCACTTCTTGGTTTATGCAGCTTCTCACTGAGAGGGCACCCGGGGTAGTGATTGTAAAACTCTTCTGTGGATAGTTCACACTCTATGTCCTTATCCCTCACGTGGCTGTGCAGGGCAGCTTAAGGAACTTTCTGACTTCATTTTAAAACAATTTAATTTTTTCTGTGCTGCTGTATTGTGTTGTCCTTAGGCGGTTTTCTCTCTTTCCCTCCACTCCCAACAAGCATCTTTTTGAAGCTGGTGTGGTCATTAAATCCAGAATTGACCCTCAAATCAGGAATTCAGGCAGAGGTAGGGCAAGGGGATGTTAAAACTTCAGTTTAAAGTCAAAGCTGAGGAAGATCTGACTCTTGAGTTTGGCTCCCATCTATAACACTCACTCATCACTGACAAAGCTACACAAGGGTGTGAGCGAGGCTTGGAGCTTTAAGTTACAGGGTTGATTTTAGGCCTGATTATTCACAAAAGCGTGTAATTAATCTGTCATAGGAAAACACAGCAAGCAGTGCACCAAATGCAATCCCCATTAAGTCAACAGGAGTCATTCCACCGACTTTAATGAGCTTTGAATCCACTCATAAATCTGCTGTGAGGAGTGTCCAAATCAAAATTTATCTGAGGGTGACCTTGATGTTAATTGTTAGTGCTTCCATGTTGTTTAATTGCCAGGAAAGCTGAATACATTAGTGGGACTATCATATGGTATGGTCCTGTCTATTGGATACTGTTAGCATCCAGTTGATATATGCAATATTAATTGTGCATAATGTTAGTGGGTAGTCACAGTCTGCCAGTTATATTTTGTGTCTATGAAACAGGAAAAAAAGATCTCTTCAGTTATTTTTAATGTCGCTTCTGCCTTCAGCTGAATCCCTGCAAAATTAATGTTTTTTTGATCAAGCAGCTCTTCAGAGGATCTCAGAAGTTTCACATTTATTCAGTGGCTTTTAATCCCAGATTTTGTGTACTGACTGTAATTACTTTAAAATTATATCTCAAATTTGTAAATAACATAAAGGAGATTCTGTTCAGTCCTATGATATTTATTAAATTTAACATCTGCCAGAAAAGTTCAATCATCTGTATCCCAAATGGAAATGCTTCCTTCTTTAACATGTCATATTTAATTCAATTAGGGGAAAAACATGGGGAATATATTAGAAGTACAAAAAGGAAAGGGTTCCTTTAATTTTTGTCTACTAAACAGAAAAGTACATGGTTTACATGAGGGACATAATTATTCTAGCTTCTAATGGTATAAAAGAATGGGTGAGTTATAGTTAGAGGACCGGGGGGGAGAAATTATTGTTTTTGTTTAATGGCTTTCCGAATTCCTTGTCAGTGCTGGTAATTATTGTGTCTTTTCTTTTTGTTGGCACTCAGTGCATTAGGCTGCACTTAGGATCATTTTATTAATGGAAAATATGTTTCTGAACAATTGTGAATTAGATAAGTGGCTTGATTAAAACTCATTCTTTAAAACCATAAAATGAGAAAATAACATGAATTAACCTCGAGTCTAGACAGTGGGAAGATAAGACTCTGGTTTCCAGTGTGAGGGTGTGTGCTGAGGAGAGTGAAGAAAACCTCCTGCATTGGCATTTCTCCTTCATTTTTAGTGCAGTATTGTAGAAGCGCTGAGAAAGGTTGTGGCTTTAGGAAACACATGCAGGAAATACAACAAAGAGCTTCCAGAAAAAGCCAGAGTTGGAAAAGAGGGAAAAATGTCACTACTGACAGTCTTCACTTTGATACCTCTCTGCATCTGATCCCTGCAGAAAATGGAGTTACTCAATAAGCACATTAAAGGTGAGGTGTTTGGGTACGGGTGACAGGGACCTTTTACCTTTGCTGCTGGAGACTCAGCAATGTAGAGACTGAGGCTGTTACACTGCATGGTTTAACTTTATTCCATCTGCTCGGTGGGGGCCATCCAAGCTCAGCTCCAGGAGCTTGTGCAGTGGCATCTTGGAGGTCTGGGCGTGCCCTGCAGTTCTCCAGGTGGAGCTGCCTGACTTGGTTTCTCCCTAGGATGATAATAAGAAATTCAACTCATACCGTGGAGCAGATCTTTGCCTTTACCTAGTGCTCATCTCCAACAAATTTCCTCTGATCTTTGGCACCCCATTAGCAGCATTATTATCTAGTCCGAGGAGACTAATTTGTTATCTTCTGATAACATATTTACATGTGTGAAGTGTATTTCTCAAAAATATCAGTGGACTTGTGATGGAATGCTGAGTTCTGTGGAACTCATTTAAGCAGATGTCTGTCTCTCTCTGGATATATGTGAATGTGCTACACAGATTTTGTCTCAGCTAATAAGCATGAATTATACATTCTTAAATGCTTCTTCCATTTATCAAGCTTAATGTTGTTTAAAAAAACATCTGAAAACAAACAAACAAAAAGTTTAGAAGATTTCTCTTAACTTTCCACGTACTGTAACTTTTACTGTGGGGTGACAACTGCCTTAATTCGCTGTAATAATTGTCTTATAAAAATGGCATACTAAGCATGCTTTTCCACCAGAAATTTTCATTTTGATTCTCAGTATTTCATATCTGACACCGTGCTAAATGAGAACATGGCTTAACAGTTGATATTGATTTTCACGTCATTTTTTCATTTCACTTTCCTATTCAAAAGGAATCAGTGCTGACAAGTTAATGAACTTCAGCTACAAATACAGAGATAAGCCACAGGATGGGTTTAGTACCTGCCTTGTTCTAATTACGAAAGGTTTTCTTTAGGTGACTGTTTTATGTTCACTACAGGGAAACTGGAATAAAGTGACTGTCAACAAAGCAAACACCTGGAAAAGTGACATAATAGAGGGCTATTTATAGAACCTTTAAACAAGTCTACATCAATTTATCCCAGTATTTTTAAGTCTTGGTGAAATACAATTAAAATGAAGGTACACTGAGTCCTAGGGCTCTATGTTGAATAAAGATTCATAAAATTATGCTACGTTATATCTTCTATTTTTAAATTAACTTCTTGTATAAATTAGTAGCTTTAGACAGTGGCAGTAGAGATCAGGACTGCAGAACCAACTCTCAGAACATTTTTTTCCCTTGTTTATGCACCTTTTTTGTGCACCTTTTGCCCCAATATACTTTCAGTTAACATATCTGTTATCTGTGAAGTTATTCCAAGTTCTATTTTGGTGTTGTTTTACACAGCTAAATTGGTGAATCTGATTTAATTAATATTTTGGCTGGTATGTCCTGCTGCTGGGAGCTGTGAGCTGGTCAAATCTTGTTCAGCATCAGAAGAAAAACTTCAAATTCTATTTTGTAGCCTTATGGGAAGATTTTTTGGTCCATACAATTTGAAGCTGCATCCAGAAAGGAAGTACTGTAAAACTGGGTAAAATTTGAGTTTTATCTTAGCTGATACCAACCTGTGGTGTGAGCAACCCTGAAGTACTCCCGGTGCTTTGGAGGAGGACCAGATTGTGGTACCCCTCTGTGGTGTAAATTTACTAGAACGTAATTCTCCACGATCTGGGAGTTTTCTATCAGACACTTCCTGCACTGCCAGCAGTAGCAGCAGATAGAGATAATTAATCTGACCAGGGAATTTGGCCACTGAAGTCACTTGTGGACTTTTGGAATTAAAGACTCTCTAAATGTTTGCATGTCTAACAAGCCCATGCAGAAATGGAGTGATGGAAGAGAGAGAAGCCGTGGATATTCACTGGCTTGGGCAGCAGATGTCTGTGGTGACCATAAAAGGCAGGGAACAGGATGTTTCATACTTTCCACCATGAGTTCTCTTTTGAGAAGAACAGGGTGGAGAAGGCCGTGGCGTCCTGCCCTGAATTCCAGCTGCACGCCTTGCCCGGCGTTGCTGTGGCAATGGGAATAAACTGTTGTCTCTGGGGAGTACGCTGATGATGCTTGGCCAACCAGAGCAGTGGCATAAACACAAGCTTAAAACTGTATTTACGGAGCTGTGCCTGCACAGTTTGAGACACCAGTTCTGCCTCGCTGTCGTGCTGATGGTCACAGAATATCCCAAATTGGAAGGGATCCACAAGGATCATCAAAGTCCAGCTCCTGGCCCTACACGGGGCACCCCAACAATCCCACCCTGTGCCTGGGAGAGTTGTCCCAACACTTCTCCAACTCTGAACATGATGCTGATGGGCAAAACCAAGGAGCTTGGCTTCAGAGGGCTCTGATTACTCAGGAGGAGAAATAAATGTGCAACAGAAAAAGCACCTTTCCCTTCCTTCTACTCCAAACCAAACAGAACTCAAAACACAGAGAAATCATCAACAATTTGAAAATCAGAAACAATAATGCTGTTTATTAAAGATGCCAGGATGAGAGGTTGAAATGGGTATTTTTCAAATCTTTTCCCAAAATTATTATTCAGCTCTTGCCGCTCGATATGCATGGGGATAAGGCTCATGAAGGATTCAGTTCTTTTGTCATTTTAGTATCATTCATGTTTTCCTAACAGGAGAGAAATGTGAAATAACAAAAAGATTGTTCTTTATTTCAAGATTAAAGTTTCAAAAGCTTAAGATTTGAACTTTACTTAAATCTTTTGAAGAGGCTTGAAAAGCTATTATGCAATCATATCTTTCATTTCAGCTATAGTTGGAAACAATACTATCAACATAGCATAAAAATATTGTTTTTATCTTGTTTCTCTTTGTATTGCAAGTGTAAATATCTCACAGGACTTCCAACCTAAATTTGCAGGCTCAAGCAATTTGTGATTATTCAGGATAAGCTTCAGGCAAGCCTATGAAATCCCAGCTATTTGGTTGGTGCAAATGCAGATCTCCTCATGGAAGTGTAGCCAGGCCTGCTAGGAGCAGAGAGTTCACTTAAAGTCTTTGTTGTTTCTAAAGTTAATGAGAGTTTCAGTGTATTTCTTGTATTTTTTTTTTTTAAAGTTTAAATATCACCTCAAGGAGGTGGAGATGGACACAGTGCTGTCAGAATTAAAAATGAATGACAGGAAGGAATTTTGTTTATACAAATTTTCTGGGAGAAAAGTTGGGAACACAGGTAAGGAACACAGAAGAAGAGAAGTGGAGGATCATAATGAGATAAAAGTTGTAACAGACAGAAGGGGTCGTGAAGAGCTCTAAAATTAAAAATAAAGAAGGAGGGAGGAGGGCAGAAGTAGCTGGATGGAAAATCAGAGCTCAGGAAAAAAAAAATAAAGAAAACACTGTATAAAAAAAAAGACTATCTATTCTTACAGGTTTCCTCAAATTGTTCCTGCCCCCTCCCTCTGTTTTATTTTCCTTTTGCAGCCTGTAGCATGAGTCTCATAAAACTTCACAAAGATTATAATGCAATACCTTGGCACCAATCTCTCTTGTTTATGTGTCCATTAGTTCAAAGCCACAGACAGGCAATTTATTGGGTATGAAAAATGTCACCTATGGCACCCTCATTTGCATCTGAAAATTGATTTTTGTCACACTGGGATTTTAGGACAACCTTTTTTGGCAGCCAACATTGCCACAAAGCATAATAAAAATAATTATGTGACCACAAAAGCAGGTGAGGTTCACTTTAAGTTTTAAGTCTCTAGGGAATTGCGGTCGGCAAGGCATTATTGATGAGCTTGTGATCCCTCTTGGTGATTAAATATTGACACCTAAACTTAAAACATTACTTGTGATTGCCACAAAGTGTATAACAATATAATGGGACTTGATTTTAGTCAAACCTTCCAGCATGATAGCAGAATATTAGTGATGTCACTTGAACAATTGCACTATTAAGATTTTTTAAAATTGGTAATTACTGAGCTATGGAATGTTTTTTAAGAATGTATTGTTAAACACCTTTTGAGGATCAGTTAAAACATGTCACCAGCTTAGCAATTTTGCATGTGCTAAGTCAATTCATTAATCCATTTTCCACCTTCTGATGTGTTTGGCTCTTGGAGTTTGCCAAATTTTTGTCTCTCACTGATGTGATGGTTAACGTACATGGGAAGATGTCACTCGCCATTGTGATACTGAAAAATCCTATTAATTATCGGTGTTAAGTTGTTCAAACACTTTCATTAGTTATTTTGGCAAAACAATTCCCCAGGGTGAGATATATTTATATAACAAATTCCTCTAAAGCTGAATCAACCATAAATGGATTATGCAAACTTGTTTCCTTTCTTGTAGATAAATTGTTTTACAGCAGTGTTCATTATGAGAAAGTCCTTTGCCCACTGTAGTACTTTATCAGCACAGAATAATCTACAGCTTCAGTTGCAATGGTAAAAAGGCACCATTCTTTAATATGAATCCAGCTTTTAATCTTAGCCCAGGATGTTGGTTCTTTTATTTTTATTTTTTTTCATGCCTGATTTAAAGCACAGGCAAAGGGTGGTGATTTATAAGCTCATATTCCTTAAAGCAAGTTTCTGTATGCAGTTATGAAGGGAACAACATGCTATTGAAAATGGATGAGCATGATCTGACTGAGATGTGTGCTGGAGAAAGGAGGCAGACAAAAAAGTGATTCTTTGGCATTTGGGAAATGTGTGACTTTTTATACAAACATAGAAAGCATGCAGTGGAGAAATTTGGGGTTATTGAAGCATTTGGTTTTGTTAAAATAAAAATTGATAGCTTTGTTTTCTAAACAAGTTTATATTTAGTGTTTGAACAGTTCATTAATAACCCCTTGGCATCTGACTGCACTCAGAGAGAGGTGCCCAGAGTGTGACACGGCTCCTGGCTGGTTCTGTGCAGCGCCTTTGCTGGGATTTATGAGACAGAGCATTAAACAGTAACCAAGGACTGCACACCCATATCTCACACACACTCAGGGCTGTCTCAGCCAGCAGAGGGATTTGATCTTAATCACGGGTTACTCATAGTCCACTCAAAACTAAGCCTGTTTTAAATCAGGGGTGGCACGAATATTTTGCTCTGATGTCAGGCTGCAGCTGCCAGGCACTGGCTGTCATTTGGGACCCACTGGCATTTGTTCCCAGCAAAGATGCCAGCCTGAAAAGTACCGGGGAAAGCTTGGGAGTACCAGGAAAGTTAGAGACCTTACCTAATTAGCAGTGGGATGAGATGTTTCTGTCAGCTACCACAAGTGTCACTAAAAATCAGACTCAACACTTTTATATTTGCTTGTGGAAGTAGAATTCAGAAAAAACCTCAGAGATATTTTCTTCTTTGCAAATGATTTTTACTGCCCTTGCACTCTGGGTTTAAATTTTTATTGGGAAAAAACCCCAACCCCGTTGTTTTCTAACTTTTTCTTCCTTGTTTTATCATTATTTCCTCCTTCAGGGTTTGTTAGGTTCAGTCTTCTTGGACTCTGACTATATCTGAATGTGGGATTTATAGTTGGTAGAAGTAGCCTGGATCACAGTCTGAGAGTGCTCAGTAACATTGTTTGACCGTATTTGGTTCTCTTCAACTGAAAGGAGCAGTCTCTGCTGGTAAAATTCTATATTTAGTTTCAAACCAGTGAGTTTGCTTTTATAAATTGTTGCATCCAATAGAGAGGAAAAATCATTACTATCAGTGCAGAAACACTTAGGCAAATACAAGTGGTTCTTTTACAAAGTTAAAAGTGAAAATGTGTGAGTTTCCAACTCCCTCATACTGATAGAATCAGCAGAAAAATGATTCTGTTGTATTTTATATAATGTGCAGTGAAATACCAGTGAATACTTTTTTCAACCTTATTGAATGATACCAGGCTGTTACCATCAATATGAACAAAACTATTTGCTTCTATTTCTTTGCTTGCTCAAAATTCTAAAAAAAGATAAGTAATAGTTTACTTGAGCCCCCATGAATTTTCTGACCTACCTACCTATGTTTTAATCTAGAAAAGTACTAATCCCTGGAAAGTACTGATCAGCAGAAGTACTTCCATTGCATGAGTTCATTTCTCTATATTTGACTATATCAAATCCCATTCCATCTTTTTAAAATTTTTTTTGGTTTTGTAATTTATGCCGTTACTCCTCCAAGTGGCACAGACATCACTTCCCATCAAGTCATTCAGATCACAGAGATAACCTTTTTGTTTTCATCTTGAGCTCTAAATGTAATAAATCAAATCCTTGCCAAAAGCAAGTTCTGAATTTTATATCATGAAATTTGCATTTCATGCTCTGTTGCTTATTCACAGAAGCCATCCAATCTGAAAAGACAAATAATGCCACGTGACTTGTGTAACTAATACAGACAAATGTTTCCAAGCAACTGCCTGAGCAATCTGAAGATCAAAAATTACTCATCTGAAAAACTTGCGTATAATGGTAGATAATGTATTTGTTCACAGATTTCAGGGTCTGCTAATGGACAGTTTGTAAACTGAAACAGGACCAAAAATGTATCAAATTAGGAATGCTGCAATTTATTAACTTGTCTCTATTAGATGGCTCCAGCAAAATAAAACTATTTTAGGCTAAGAAAGTGATGCTGCACTTCACTGCTCTGTGCAATGGTCAGGCAAGAGCAGCCAGACCCTTAAGCACTGTGCTGCAGGTTTGATTTTGGAGCAGGGATCCCACAGGGAAAGGTGTGAAGGAAGTTGAATAATACAGAGTAGAATCAATTTCCTTACATTCCTTGGAAATTCTGCACTTTATAGTAGCAGCATGCTGTGCATGGTCTGACACACACAGTGGTCTTGGGTCACGTTTTGAGGCAGGGCATTTGTACGTGTCTTGTGCAATGAAAACCGAAGAATCCATCTCACAAATTCATAAAGCCATTTAAATACAGTCCAGTTGAGGTTCTTCTGGGGCTGGCTGCATGATGGATAATTATGAGGGGTAGAGAAATATTACTGATTTAGCTCAAGCTGTGAGAACCCAGGTTTTGAATTCTAGAATTGTTCTGTTTAAATTCCAATATGTCAGTAAAGGCAGCAGACATCACAGGTCTGGCTTTAATGACTTCAGTTACTTTGGGAGCAAGAAAATTCATAAAAATAGAACTTATCTGACAGAACTGAACAAATATGAAATATTAACAAAAGGCAAAGTGGAAATAAAGGGATAGATGATCTCTTTTGGTCAGAGCCCAGGTTTTTGAATACATTTGAATGTATCATTTCTTCCTCAGAAACACGCTGGATTAGAAATGGAGACCTGAGTGGGGTTTTCGGATCTGTGGAGTGTGAGTGCTAAAATAACAGCATTGACTGGAAGGTCTGTGGGAGCAATTATTAGAACAATAGAGAACCTGTGTCTCCTCTGTCCCCTGTGAATGCTGTAGCTGCTGGGCTGGCCGTCCCTGCTCAGTCACCGCACTGGAGTTAACAAGGAGCACTGGAGTGCTCCAACCCTGCTCTGACAGCTTTGAGAGCATCATTTCCTTTTAATAATCTTGGATGCTGCTTCCCACTGCTCAGAAACACAGAGTGGGTAGCCCATGGCCAATGCTACACAAACAAGTAGCACTGGAGTTGCCAGGCAAATGACATGCAGGCAGGGAGTAAGTTTGGATCTGTTCTTCTCTTGGCCAGGAAACCTTAATAAAACTTGTTTACTTGGTGTTCGTGTAGGTGGGGACTGTTCTCATACCACGAGATGCTCACTTAAAGGTCAGCAGGTGTGAAGTAAGGAATAAAAATATTTCTGTGCTCCTCTGGCTGCAGGTTGTTAGGGCAAGATGCTCAGATTCAACCTATGAATTGGAATGATTTACAGTCGGGAACCATCATGTCACATTTCATGTATTGTAAAGTGTACTTCACTTTAGTTTCAGCAGCTATAAACAGAAAAACAACATCCTATAAACAGCAGAAAAAACAACATCCTCAAACCATTGTAAACTATGATCCTGCCATTTTAGGCTCTTCTCCCTGAAGTATGTGGCAATTAATATTGCTAGCAGCTTGATGTTACAGCTCATGAATCATTGGGCTGTTCCAGTATAGCAATTAATTTGCCTCTGATTCCTGACAGGTACACTCTTTGAATTTCCCGAAGTAGACTTAATTGCCAGCATGTGATTAAGGAGAAATGTGAGAATCCACCAACATGTCCAAGCATGTGTCTGGGTCTCCATCTTGCACGTTTCACTTTTCTTTTGGGAATCTTCTGCAGAAAAAGCTGTGCTTTGATTTCCCACCCCAAAATACGTACAGCAAAACCAAAACAATGTTGCTATTTCCAGCCAGCTTATTTTATAAATTCTGCAGAAATTAAATCTAGAAGTCAAATTTGAATGAATGACTGGGGGTTTTTTATGTGTCTTGGAAGTAATACTTTTTAAAACTTGGTTTATTGCATGTGAATTCTTAGATACCTTTCATCTAAGTCAGAACTTCACCTGGGTACTCTCTTCTTCAGTAATTCTGTGTGGGTCTTTGAGACTGTCCAGACCAATGAAAGGTTTAGAACTAAGAGGCATTGTCCTGTGAATTTAATTGGGTCACTGTGGTGGGAACAAATAACACAGGGCATGTTTAGGTCTTGTATTCTCATCTTTGAAAAATGCAGCCAAAGTGCGGCACGAAGCCCAGCAGCACTCAGGTAATAATGAAAAGCTGTCCACAAGGCACTACAGCACTGTCTCTTTATTGTACCACACAACAGAGTTAAGCTGCTGCTGTCAGGCAGTTACTGCCTGTTAATTTGTGTTGAAGAGTAAAACTACAGCCCAAATTGTGAAGTGGGTTAATACACAATGATTTCAGCTTTTTGGACTCAGTTAATGCCCATTAATTAATTTGTTCCGAGTAGCTGGACCAAGCAGTGAAGTGGATTAATGCACTAACATTTCTTCTTTCGACCAAATTTGAAATCCAGCCTGGTGACTGAGGAGCTTTGCTGGAGCCTGGATCTAAGTGGGCATTTTGTCTTCATCACAGACCATGGCTTCATTTGTCAGTGTGGCAGCTCCTGTATGGGAAAGCTCGGGAATGCAGCTCTGGAGAGCACCCTGCATGCATAGTCAGGCCTAATAGAATATACCCAGATGTTTTTATTGTGATCTAAACATCATGCAGCCCTGCTCTGCAGTCTTAGGCAACATTATTTTTGCTAGGAGTCAGTAGAGCAGGAAAGGAGGAAGGACGTTGTGCAGGCACATGACTGCAATATTATACAGGCAGGAGAGTACCAGTTCTAATGGAGAGTATTGGAAGTCCCTCCCAGTTAAACTGTCCTTGATTGCTCCAGCTGGAAACTAGCTTCTCACACTCTTAACAAAAGTGATCTTGTTTTGCTTTGCAGCATAAGGTAAATGGAAATTTATCCATAACTGGGTCTCCTCTATGTGATTAATGCTGTGCAAAGAGCAGGATTCATCTGGAGGTGCCCAACTGATGCACCTGCACAGGTCAGGTGACCAGAATGTACAGGGGAAGGTGTAGGACATACAGGCAGTGTCTGCATTGTGATTTCTTTTCAATGCTTCTTGTGAAATCTCAGGCCAAGGACTGAATTCCTCATTCCCTCCTGAGGATTTTATGGCATGGGGAAAGAAAGCATTTTTCTGGGCAGACAGGTTTAGTGATAGATGGTGAGGGAAGGAAGAGATAATGTTTAATGTGTGTATCTGTCCAACATGACATCAATTCTCATTCTAAATAAAGACCTGTTTTATTTAGAGTGTGAAATAATGACATGGAAGGTCTGGAACCCCTGGGTCTGCTGGAAGATTAACTGGGCTTCTGTCTGCTGTTCCACTCCTGGAATTGCTGCTTCCAGCATGCACACTGAATTGAAAAGGCCACTGTTGGAATTTGACAGCGTTTATGCATTCCTTGAACTGGCTTGAGTGGATGTGTATAGGGGAAAGGGCAGGGGAGGGGAGAACCGGGTTCTGGAAGTCTTCTGGTGGGATTTCACCAGCTCCAGACTGATTTATGGCAGATACAAATCTATTGGCTGCAGTACTTCCTGCATGCCGTGTCAGCTCTCAGGGAGAAAAGCAGGGTTAAAATACAACATTATGAGCAACTGCTGTTACCTTTCTTGTCTATATCTGATTATCAGATAAAGATCAGGGAAATAAAGCTCTATTTGCTTTAATAATGTCAGTTGGTAATTCAAATACAGGAGGTACTCTATATATTAAAAAAAAAAGTCAAATTTGGGATGATTTCAGTTTGGGTAGAGTTGTATTTTCAGTGTTCACAAGAAACAAATTCCAAATGAGTGTTAGGGAATGAATATTTTCAAAAGAAGAAGGAGACTTGCAGAATTACACTGAGAGCTAAAGCAGGAGAACGTGTGTTGCTATTTGGGAATGCAGGAGGTGACAGGAAGAACAAAGGGATCGTACAGAGTTTAGAAATGAATAGCAAGGTAAATAATCACTGTTTGGAATTAGAATTTACAAGGGCATGTAGTGATAGAAAAAGAGGTAATGGCTTTAAATTGAAAGGGAGTAGATTTAGATTAGATTTCAGGAAGAAATCCTTCCCTGTCAGGGTGGGGAGGCCCTGGCACAGGCTGCCCCCTCCCTGGAAGTGTCCAAGGCCAGGTTGGATGGGGCTTGGAGCGACCTGGAATAGTGGAAGGTGTCCCTGCCCATGGCAGGGGGTGGAACAAGATGATCTTTAAGTTCCAACCCAAACCATTCCATGGTTCTATGGGATGACGGGGTTTTTTTGTTGAGGGAATAGTGATGATAAAGGAATTGAGGGATAACAAGGAATATGTGGCAATACAACTTTAAAGAAATTGTTGGGGAGCAGGATAGAGAAGGTTTCAGTTGTAATCCCAGTTTGGAACCTTGTAGGAGGTAGGAAGAAATGTGGTTTATGTGTCAATTCAGACAGGGGTCTGGGACTGCAGCTGCTTGACCCATTTAAAAGCACACATGACTTTAATATGCACTACTTTTGCTTTAGGGTGTCATGGAATTGCTTTTGTGCAGCACTGTTACAATGCAGTGAATTCCATAGCACTTAAGCCCAGAATAAGGGTATAAAATGTGTTTGTTTTCTGCACACACTTACAGCTGGGTACCCTGCAGCAAGACACAGAAAGTCAGTTTTCCAAGGTAAAACAGCTTCTGCTATGAATAATATTTATTTTACATAAGAAATAAACATTCTTTATTAGAAATCGTCCTTATATCCCAGGAGGGGAACCTGGAACTGCTTGTTCATGGCTGCTTGTGTTATTCCACATTTGGAGCTGTCATTTGTGTGCTACTGATCTGCAGATTTTGTGGCTTGATGTAGGTTATTGTCCCACCAAAAATTCTTCTTTGACTCATTTGTCATGCCCTAGAACTGAGGTATATGTTCGGTGTGTTCTTTCTCCTTGCTGGGCATTAAAGGGACTCTCTTGAGTTTTGAGTTCCTCCAATATAAGCAGAGAAATGAGTCCACTCAGTGGAATATTGAGAGCAGGAATACTGAGAGTAAGAAGTTAAGGCCTTGTGTCCATGCTGTGCAATGTATTTTCCACGTGGCTTTGGTTAAGTCTCAAAGGAATCAGATTTTTGAAAGATTTTAATTGCTTCAGAACTGTGCTGTGTTTCTGATACTATTTTCAGTAGCAATTTGGTATCTAACCCAAAAGAAGATGATTTAATTAAATGAGAAAAGAAAAACCAAACCAAAACCCCCTATTTTCAATGTGAATTTTTATTACAGGGCACTTTTCTTAAGTCTTTTATACCTAGACAATGGCATCAGTAAATGCTTTCCTTATTTCAGTTACATTTATTTAAGGTGCTGAACATTTTGGGACATCTTTAGGAATTTTTCATTTCTCCTGGCGTGCTGTAAAAGCAGTCTGGTTTTGTTTGCTTTGTAACAAGTGTAAACACAGCAGAGATGGGGAAAAGGGTATTTTTACCAGTGATAAGTGATGTGTTGCTAATGTATCCTGGTGAAGACAGAGGCATAAGGTCAGCCATTGTCTTTCTCCTCACTGAATTTCAGTGCTGTTTGACAGATGAGGCAGTCAGAGCATATTTGGTTGTTTGTGTATAAGGGACACCTCATTATATTTAATGAGCAGTGTTGAACCAATATGAGATCTCCTGCAAGAGGGGGTGATTCACATATAGCTGAAAATGAGAATAACATTCTCTAAATAATGACAAAAAAGCATGAAATGTTAATTTAAAAGAAGAATGTATTATTCTCAGTACAGGTAACTCCCATGGCTAAAGCAAACTTAATGGTACTTAATGTGTTTTCATCTTAGAAAAACTTTTCCCTGTCACAGAATAAGGCAGGAGTGTAGATAAATGAAACTTATATTTGATTAGAAACAGGACTTTTCCATCAAAAAAGATACTGCAGAAGTTCAGAGCAATAATTGAATTAAGAATTTCACAAAGCAAAGATTCAGATGTATCTCCACCGTAATTTTTTTCACCTATACATAAAAACTACTCTAGAATATATTAGCATTAAAATGGTTCTGATTTACATGTGACCAAATGGTTTGAACAAGAATAACTTTTTTCACCTGTATTCTTGACTCCTCTAAAGATAACAGGAGCCTCCATCCTAGAAAAATACCTCTGGTCCAGGCAGATGGATGGCCCGGGAGCAAAGCTGTGGGCTGAGATTACCAAGTGTCTCTGCAGTTAATGAATATATCAGATTGGAGAGTGAGGCTCTGCCTTTCCACTTATGGGACAACTACAGGAGTAGAAACACCCAGATTAATTATATCAAGTTTCACCAGCAATTTCCATGACCCAGATGTTGTATCTGACCATGCTTCAGAAGTCTGGAAGTTTTTGTTCTCTGAAATACCCAATTCCCCTTAGCCAGCTGCATTTTAGCTGGGTTTCTTCTCCCCAAGCACACAAAGTGATTTTTAGGGTGACATTTACGGGCATTGAGGACAGACTACTTTTGAGCAGATGTTTGTGTGAATGCCATTGACCTTTACATTTCTTAAATTTATTCACTGAGTTCATTATTTGTTTAAACAGTTGTTCATTAACTTATGAGTAAAGTTCCAGCACATTTCTTAGATTTTTTAATATTACTACCAGCATGAGAAGATATTTTTCTGGTTTGGCACATACTTTAGAAATAATTAACTTCATACTGCTGATAATAACAGTATTCGGATGATAGAAATAACATACAAAAAGGAATTAAGTATTACAGCATGATTTAAAATTTCAGCTGAGAATGATATAAAAATTATTTCTTAAGTTCACCTGTGTTGGAGGCTTTTCAGCATTTTGTGGAGATGTTATTTTTTAGGAAGACCAACATACCTCAGATTACCACATCCCATTCCCTATTTCAAATGAACTTTGATTGCAACAAGCATCCAATTAATTTTATTTTTTGTATTTAGGACTGACCCCATTTTATACCATCAACCTTAGTATATAAAACCAAATAAATGACAAGAAACTCAAGCACTTTTCTGGTCACCTTAGTGGATTACAGATTGCCACTCCAGTGGTGTTTCCAACCCTTATTGTGACAAATCGATACCAGAATTCAGCCACCTTATTCCCATGACAAGTTCTAATGAAATTTTCTTTGCCAAGAGTAATGGTTTGTGCTGCTGGAGAGTGACTGGGCCATTCATTCCAATATTCAAGCTCTGCAAGAAGCCCTGGTAAAAAGAAAGAAAAACAAAACAAAAAGAGTTGTCGAGGGATGTAGGGAAATTATAACTTTCATGGTGTTGCAGTTTGGGCAGACTGGCATCTCTCAATTAAAGTTTAGCAAAAGTGCTGGAAAAACGAGGAGGCCGTGTTTGGTGCTTGTTTATTGTGAACAGAGAATCAAACTTTATTGCCAGTGAATCAGCTAAACTATTGCTGGGCTGATTCCACGTCTAGAAGGGGAAATTAAAGAAGTCAAAAAGAGGGTGTAAAAGTTGGTTATGAAATCGTGGCAGTGAAATAATAGCTGGATTCTGATCATAATCTACTGACCATGAAAAGTATATTTCACTGACCACGTGAAATAAAATGATCCCAAATGTGGTGTTGTAGTTAAGTAGTAACAATAATGAACCTGATAGGATTTCTCTCCTACCATTTTTTTTTTTAAACCCACCAAAACAGTCAAAAAGATTAATTTTTTATTTTTGGTGCACTTTTTTTAAGTAGTCATGTACTCATGATATTATATATATTTTAAATTTTGCATATGGATAGGTGTTTGTGGACACACCTGTATGTTCCTGTATTTCATACGAGGCAGCAGCTGTGGGAGAAGAAGTGAGCACAGCCATGGTCTCTCTGGGTGCTGGTGGGACACATCCACCTGGGACAGGCTATTCCAACCTCTCCAGGTTCCTGGCATGGTTGGAGTTGTTGTAGCCACTGTAGTCTTTGATCAGCTGGTTCCAGCAAAGATGACGGAGAATTCCTTTGTGGGGTTCTCTCATGGCAAGATCAAGAAGACCACTCCTGTGATAGTGCCAGCCTGATATTTTAAGAAAATTTGAAGCAAAATTGCCAATTCTATCTGGAGTAATTTTATATCCCTTGTGAGTAGCTTCTCCAAGAAATTAAATAGGTGAATCCAGTAAAAGATATTATACATCCGATATATCCATCCATGAATGAATCTTATCAGCGCTTTAACCATTGAGTCAGGTGTTCAGTGCACATGTAATTTCAGATTCCTTGGCTTCTGCTTTTACACTGACTGAGGATCAAACCTGAAGTTGCAGCTGCTTGGCATTAAGCAAAATGTTTTTCCTTTTTCCCTGATCTTCACGAATGGGGAAATCATTATGATAACCACAAACAGCAGTGAATTATTCAACGTGTTGGTGAAGTACTCTTGACCTTTTCTTCTCCTCTGCTCACCTGCATTCCCTAGTGGTGCTTTTGGCCACTCATTTAATCAGTCATTGCTGTTAGACACCAGGGGATGATAAGAAAGAAATCATCACGAAGAAATCACTATTTAGAAAAACACAGTGAGATTTGAAGAATTAACAGTAAGAAACACACTCAGAGAAGTACTTACACTTCTGTGCCCAGTCTGCAGAACTTCCTTCTCCATGCAACAGAACAATTGTGTTAGAAACAAAAGACAATAATTCTATTTTTTTTTTTTTGTTCTGAAGTTCTGCTCAGAAATCTGGACTTAAAGGCCCTAAGTCTTACCACCCTACTGCTTTTCTTTAGAACTTCACTTCTTTATGTTAATAACTCACTGAATATTATTTGGGGTTTTCTTCCACTTGAGAACCTTTGGGAAAGTGTAAGGATAACGAGCCATGGGAAAGTGATGAGTAAATTGCTTATGGATCTGTGACTACCAAAATTGTGAGACTTAGATGTTGAACAATCTGGAAACTCCTTTTCCTCTTCAAACTATCACAGAAAAAAATGTGACACATTCAAGGTCATGTTGGATGGGGCTCTAAGAAAAGTGATCTGGTGGACGATGTCCCTGCTTATTGCAGGTGGGACCAGATGGTGTTTAAAGGTCCCTTTCAACCCAAACCATTCTATGACACAAAGATAAGCAAATCTGCAAGTCTTGTTCATTTGCAAAGACCTGGGAGTTCTGCCCTACATCTTCCTGAGTTGTAGGAAGACCATGACAGTAGGAGCAGGAGTGAAAGGTGTGCTCAGATAAATGTTGCTGCTGCTGAGCTAAAGAACCGAGATTTCCTTGTTAACATCCTGGGAGCCACTGTTGCTCCTCAGGGTCGTCTCAGGCACGTGTCAGCCCGTCTGTGTTTACAGTGTAGGTGATTTTGAAAGCTTTACTGCTCTGTGCATTTGCCTTTGGACAGGATTCAGCTCTTTTCGTTTGACACTTCAAATGTTTTTATCTTGAACTTTCTCATGAATTTTTATTAAGGAAAATTCTCTTGGGAGAGGAGTTGAAAGACAAAAACAGGGACCCGAGTGGCCTTCAGACTGAAAGATTAGAGAGAAATGGCAAAGCCTTTGGGAGAGCTGGGAACTCTACCAGGGGGAGCCTCAAAAAGTTATGAAAATTGGCAACATTGTGAGAAGGGATTCTCTGCATGGTTCCCACTGCTCTTTGACTTTATCGTGACTAAAGCAAACTGGTGAAAACTTGAGCTTCCCTTGCTGCTGTTTGTTGTCAAATCTGAGAAAGGATGCTAAAGCCAGTAGAGGTAGAGCAGAGTTTTGATGGTGAGAGGTTCAGTAGACAGGAGGTACTGACACAGATGGAGGCAGGAGCAGCCTGTGGAGATCTTGGCTGATGGATCCAGATTGTGCCACCAAGGAAACTCATTCAGCTTTGAAGTTTTATAAAATTACAGCCTAGGGATGGAGCTTTCCTTATGTAATGAAGAATCAGTTATTAAAACAACAACATGGATTCCAGAACTGACTGAAAACTTAGGGGTTTGGAGTTTCTGCATTGAGAGAGCAAAGTGTTATCTGTAGGATATAACTGCCTTATTGGAATTAGACATTTAATTCCACCTGTGATTTTTTTTATAAAACTCTCATGAGAACCTGAATGAAAAGCAGTGATCAAAATATTTTTCAGTTCCACAGTTCCCAATGCACTACAAATCTGTACTTTTTTGTTGTTGTTGGGTTTTTGGTTAGTTGGTTTGGTTTTGGTTTGTCTGTTTGTGGGTTTGTGTTTGTTTTGTGGGGTTTTTTTGTTGTTTTTTCTCTTCCAAAAAAAGGCTTGGACCATGGGGAGATCTTTGGGAGATAGGGAGAGGCTTTTTTTGACCTTGGTAGTAACTGTGCTTGGAGAAGAGAATTGCAGACACTGTAGGAGGAAGCAAAGGAAGGAGGGTGGTCTCTGGGAAGCTGCAGCTCCTGCCAGGAGAGCACTGAGCGGATCAGAGTGCAGAAGGGAAGAGAGCAAAGGTGTGGTGGGCAGAGTTTTCCAGGAGTCAGAGGCCACTGTGGAGAGTTCATTGTAGCTCATAAAGTGCTGAGCTCCCTGAAGCTGAGATAGAAAGAAATATTCCAGAAAATGCAGCAGAAAAAGAAGTCTTGTGTATAAACCACTTCTACTTTTGTTCTTTCTGACAGCACAGCATGAAGTTTTCTCTAAGAGAAAGCAAACCCCACCACAAAACACCCAACACCAATAACCTACTAGCTCGTATTTTAAGTTACACTTGGGCTTTGGTGTCTGTTTTGAAGTTACAAGATTTTGGTGTTTATTGACAGTTCATTACCTGCAGACTGTGTTTTCAAATTCACTCTAAATTCTGTTTGATTGAAAGCCTGGACTGAGAAGTGACTGAGTATGGATGATGTGAAAATTACATAAAGACATTTGAAGTGTGGCTTTTTACTGGTCTTGTGCAAGTATTCGAGGTAAACCAGACCTTAAGGCTTATGATTTAAGCAGTCATCAGTTTAGGATTACAGACACACCTGCTTAGGTTTATACCTTGTTTACATGAATACGAAATGAATATAGGCTGTCCACATTTACTCAATTAAGTGCAGCAACCTGAGAGATTAAATACATGGTTTGATATCACTAATTGCTGGAAAATGTATAATACTAAACTTGGAATCTGGTGGTTCATGGTAATTTTGCCTAAAGATGCAGGGAAAGGGAGTAACAACTGAATATTTGGAAGCTTTTCTAATGGGTCTTTTTCTTTTTTAGGAAATCTTAAAGCTAGAAGGCAACCTTGGAATTCCAAGACAAAAAAGGGCTATTTTGGCAACTCCAATATTAATTCCTGAAAATCAAAGACCTCCGTTCCCCAGATTAGTTGGCAAGGTAAGTCAACAAAAACTGGATCAAATTTTGATATTAAGTAATTGATCTATTACAGTCCTGCATTGGCTATCACATTGGTAGTAATATCCCAGATTTCTTCCTACCCTCTTCCATCCCTTCTGCTTGTGAACAGTGAATTTTTGGATCTCAGGCAGTCTGAGTCGCTCCATAGAAGTTCCTTCATTAAGAATTTTTTACTGGGAGTTTCGGATGGGAGTTCTGGTAACTGAGGCTCCTTAGGCACAAGGAGACAAACCAGGCCCTGTTTGTACCGCAGTGTTTTCCTGGCATCTTGTCATCCTGGTTTGTTCCCGTTCCTGGGGTGCTACTCGGGGATCACAAGCGCCTTAGAGGATGTACAAACACAGAAATGAGAGAGCATCTGGCAGGCTGTTTTGCAAAGGCCGTGAGAAACTTGGCCTCAACTAATGTTTAAATTATAGGAACTGCAAGTGATCAGCACCTTGAAATACTTGGGGCTGTCATCATTTTTACAATCCTTTATGGTTTTTTTTTCGGCACAGCTCTAATTTAGGTATCCAGATGACTAATTTGGCTGGAGTTTATTGCAAACAGAAAGAGAGATGATGTATGTGTCAGGGGAGACAAAAATTTTAGAGGTGTTTAAAATAATGGAATGACATATTCTAGGTCAACTGTGGTAATTTGCAACTGAATGCTGAACAAAGCATAAATAAAAAGGTTTGGAGTCTCAGACATACTAATGGTAGGGAAGAAATTCAGTCAAAATCAATGCTGAAAATGAAAGCAATTATTTCAGGTCTTTTTGACTTGTCACAGATCTTCATAAAACACACTGTGAGGTGTTCCTAACTACACTGAATGTCTGCACTAACCCTGAGTTCTGGTCCCTGTACCTGGTTCAGATCCTGCACAAACTGCAGAAAAAGTTGTTCATCTCCCCCCCTCAAATTTAGATATTTATTGTCAACTTTCCACGGCTTCATGAATTTAAAAAAAATCACTTAGTTGCCCACTTCTGTAAGGTGTGAAAAACGTGTTTATTTCCTCTTCCAAAATATTTTGGGGCTCATCTTCAGAAGCCTCAGCAGGGCACCACATGGACTGATGGATCACAGCTTCGGCTGGGCATGGATTTCTCTTAAACCTCAGCTTTGCCTTTGCCTCTGCTCTGCTGTAATCCCTGCAGAAGGACATTGCAGATTAGCTGTGGTTTCTATGGTGTTTTGGGGAAGAGACAATGAATAAACTGCATGTTATAATAGAATTACAAAAATGAGAAGGAATACGAAGCTGTCCTGAGTGAATGAAATACATGACAGTGATAATTTCAGATATGACTGTTCTGTTGGATCTCACCACATGGTCCTATTCGGATGTTCACCTGGAAGTCAGGTTTCCAGTGTGTTATTTTCCCTTTCTTTCTTATTTTCCCTTTCCTTCCCCTGCTTTAGCAAATTACCAGTGTAGTTTATTCATCTGTCCTGACTTCCTCTTGCTTTCCACCTCATGCTGTGTTGGCTGGACTTGCACAGGGTTGTTTGGGAGTGATTGCAGCAGCCAACAGGTGAAATGCTGATTAGCACTTAGTGGGGAGCAGGGCAGATGTGCAGAAAGAGGAGAGCAAGGGGAGAACAATTAATTGACTTTTATTTCACAGCTAGGAAACAATACCATAAAGAAAAAAAATTAGGAATTTTAGAGGACTTCATCCATGAAGTTTGGTTATATATATATACATCAGGAAGGAGATACTGCACTGGACAAGTGAAAACATTGTTTTGTTCAAATTAATTACAAAAACTCCAATAGTATTTAGCTTAACAAGGAAATACAGGTGTAGAATCTGTTCTCTGCGCTGTTACTGGCTTTCCAGCATCCCCACTCAGGAATTGGATTATTGCCTTGCCATTTCCACACCCTTCACTAGGGTAGCTCTTAATTAAATAACTACCATAGACATGCTGTGTTTGTAGGTGGAGAAATCTCACCTTTTAGCAGGATTTAAGATTTTGCACATCATGCTTCGTGCCTGAGGGAAAACATTGAGAATAAAACATTTTAATAGAATCTTGGTAATGTGGGCCTTTGTGACCAGATGGCCCAGGCTACAACCCTTGACTGTTATTGACGTGTTTTGTTTAGCTCTTGCTGATAGAGCACAGGGATATGATACTCAGTTTCCAGTCTCTCTCCATATGTTACTTTTCCAGTTTATTTGTCCACATCAAGTCAAATGAAGTACAAAACAGTGGGATGCAGGATTATTTTGTACTTACACGGACAGGTTATTCTCCACTACACCATGGAAATGTTTTCTAAGACTAACTTAGAGTGGTGGTTCTGTGCATCTACACAACAATCTTTTGGCACCTTTTAACTGTGGTGATGGTGGTGCTTTTTGAAACTTAATCCTCACACTAAATGCAGAGCTCAAAGAGCAGGAAGGGGATTGTGGAGATGGTCAACAAATCCCAGCTCTTTTTCCACACATTAGAAGAGAAGGACACCTGCAAAGTGAGACTGTGTTCATCCAGGCGCAGTGGATTTGCCCTGCACGTTATTGATGGACAAATGGTGAATCAAGGATTCTATTCTTTCATTTAAAGGAATTGTCCTGCATAAGAATGGGTAATGTAATTGTTGGCATGTGAAATCTGGAAGCCATGAGTGGCCTGGTGAAAATTGGCAGGACATTTTATGCTCAGCGAAGGGCAGAACACAGAGAGAGGAACACAGGAGACTGCAGGAAATTACTGAATAAATGAAACACAAAACTTAATTTTTTTTCCCGTAAGAAATTTTTTTTGGTTATTTGTCTGTTTTTTTGTTTTGTAAGGGGGGTGGGGATGAATTAGGTATTTTGGATCAGAAACTATCTATACCTCTTGCCTCTGATCTGGCTGTTAGCGGCAGTTACATGGCAGGACTGACCCCAGCGAAAGCTCAAGACTAAAAGTGGTCCAGGCTTGCAAACAGGATAAAAATCTTTAAGATCTATAAGGAAATGGAGGTTTTTTTCCTCCTCTGAGATGTGAACTTAAAGCAAAGAGCAAATGCATCTTGTCTGTTAAAGCAGGAATAGAAAAACCCTTGAAGAGGGGAGGAAGCTGAAGAAAACTGGATGTAAAAGCTGCTGGAAGTTTGCTATTTTTGAGTGGCTATCTTAGTGCAACTATTTATACACAATAAATTATATGCTTCACAGAAGAGAATTGTCATGGACTAAAGAAACAGCTGTAAAAAATGTCAAACTTCAGGCGAAAAATTGAAGTGTCAAAAGAGATGATCATGATCTATCAGCCTGGGAAGAGAACCTAGAGAGAAGGTTTATAGGTTAGAGGAAGACATGAGAAACACAGGAGAGGAGCAACAGTGAAATAAAAGCTGAATTAAGAAGTGCTTTGGTCCCACTGGAAAAATAGGCAGAAAATGAGAGGGAGTCTAAAGAGAAGTGGAAGAGGAAAGGACCTGGCAAGGATGGGTGTCCAAGCCAAGGAAGATAATGGTGTGTGCTCACAGAGGAGGGAATGATGTGCAGAAAGAGGAGCAACACCTCCAAACCTTTCCAACATCACGAGAGAGATCTGTGTGACTGCTTATCAGCTGCTCACTTGGGAAAGGTCTGAATCCCAATTCTTGCCCTGAATCTTCGTTTCAGTCACTAAAAATGATGTGGAAGCAAGAGAATGTATTTCTCCCAATGGAACTAGACAGGGTTCTACAGGAAAAATCTACTGGAGTTTTAAAAATTATGTTTTAATATCCACTGGCTTGTTTTTAAATCATCACTGCATCAAATGCAATGGTTGTGCTGTGCCAGATTATGCTCAGAAAACAGGATGTGGTCATCAGCAAGAATTCTGACTTGTTCAGAAGACAAGAATATTTTGGTGACAGCTGAAGAAGTGTGTAAGGAGAGAGAAGATGGAATTACAGAGGCACAAGGAATTCTGATTTCTTGAATCTGTCTGATGGCTTATAAGGAGAGCATTCTGCTAAAATATATCTATAATTCCATGTGGGAAAGACATATCCACAGATGAGGATATAGAAACAAGAAGCAAACAAAGTAAAGAAGTGGAGAAGGGTGTTATTTATGAATAACACTTAGACAATAAATAAAGCTCTTTCAAATCCATCAAGAAACAAAGATTGAGTTTAGAGAAAAATCAAGTTATGGTAGAGCTACAGTAAGATAGGGCAGAAATATATATGAGCTCAATTTGCTCAGCCTAGCACAAGCATTTTCTGTAAATCCAGATGATTTAAGCAAAAGGAATACACTGGCATAATAACTAATGGATATAAATTTTGGCATAAGATTAAAAGAAAAGTTTCTGGTACCCAGAGAAGTGGAATTAATTTCCAACAGCAGTACTGAGGAGGGAACACAAAATTTGATAAATATGTGATCACAGTGGCGTAATACAGCTGCTTCTGATCCTGACAGAACAGACACCTCGAGTTTTCCTGCTGCTGTGGTGTTCCTGAAAATGTGTAAAACCCTGCTGAGCTGGGCCTGAACGGGCGGCTGGAGATGTCAGAGTTTAACATCTGATTAAATTCATGGCTTGCATGGAGGAATGGCACAGTCCTGACCTTCATGGAAAAATACCAACCTACCTCAGCAAGGAAAATAATGAAAGGAGCAGCACTCCATTAAATTAAAGGGCTTTCATTGCAAGTACATGAATTATTAAGCTACAGCATATTAATTTTCATTAAAGGATATGTATTTGATGTCCTAACAAACCATTAAGTGAAAACAGCACTTCAGATTTGTCTTTTTCTGAGAGGTCTTTCTTCAACCTTCCCTTTTTTAAGAATACTGACGTTCACATAAACCCAACAGAAGACATTTGTTTTCTTTCAGCTGAGAGAATTTTATTGGAAAATTTGTTAGAGTACACCTGTTTACTGAAGACTTTCAGAAGAATCACACATGAGTTGCTAATGCCTTGGAAAACTGGAAAATAATAATTTGCCATTATTTTTCAGTGTTTAGTGTTGCTAATAAGAATAAAAGAGTTTTAAAACATTTGGAGAATACTTTCTAATCTAGTTACTATGGTTACAAGTTTGTTGGAGATAAAGCAGTTATATGGCAATGATGGAATCGAATTTTCTGAACAATATTGATATATCTGGTACCTAATTTCCTGCTTCATAATAAATCATGTTAATGACCTGAAGGAAAGCAGCAAACAGAAGAAATTTTCTGCTCTAAAGCTGTTCAGCAAAGTATGCTGCAGTTTAACTGCCAGACTTTGTGTTAACTTTGATTTCAGAAGCTGATAATCTTAAACTGTGTTGCAAATTAAGGTAGAGGTGACAAAAATCTGTCCCTGCCGGTAAATTGCCTATGCAAAGTAACTAAGATGAAATAAAACCGTGGCAAGTATTTTTTCAGTGGCGCAGTAACTTAACTGTAGGCTCAAGTTTAAAATGTTTGGATTATTTTCAGACATAACAACCATTTCCTCTAATGGTGGCCAATGTTAGACACCTTTCCATGATGTTTTTCTTAAATAGTTAATGATAATCATCTGTGAAAAGGCAAACCTGAAGCGTGTCCCCAAAAGTCTAGGATTATTCCAGCTTTCTCACCCCAAATAAATTCCCAGGCTGGTGTTTTAAGGATCAGTGTAGGGTGTGAGTCTGTACCTGGTTTTACTGTGAATGGGCATTGACAGCAGCAGCCAGAAACACCCTTATAGGGATGGAGAAGAAGAATTGCCATTCCCTGACTCCTTTCCCTGAGGTTTTCATGGAACCAGACTGGTTTTTTGTTAACTTTCATCTTTACAGTGTTCCAAAATGATCCTATATCCTGAGTTGACTGATGGGAAGTTGCTATTTTCCACCTTGACTTTCTTTCTGTCTTGTTTGAATGCAGTTGCTTGGAATAACCACTCGATCTGCCCAGTTTCTAAAATCTATTTTCTTATTGAATGTATAGTTTTGAGCAGAAACTTAGTCTCTGCATTCTTAGTAGGGCCAAATTTTAAATTTAACAAGATGTAGAGCCTAATTCTGTAATCTTGGATTGGTAGAACAGGATATTTGGATCCAGGATTTCTTCTTGCTTAGTCCCTTTAATTCGTAAAGTTTCTTCCTACAAATCTACTTAGAGTAACACTTTATTTTAAGTGGGATGAGAGATGCACCAGACTTATCCAGCTTTATTTAGCAGAGTGCTGTGTTAATATGTTACCAGTAAAAACATAAAAACTGCATAATATCAAAGTCAGGGGAGAGAACACAACCACAGAGCTTCCTTTAAATCAATTAAGATATTTATTTGGTAGCTGTGAATTGATTCATACTGCTTCAAATGTGATTGTTTTCCTGTTCCATTCCAAATAATTCCTCTGGTTTCTTGTTATGCAGTCAGTTGTTAGCAAGTTTATAATATAATATAAGGCAATATCCAAACGAATGACATTTTAGGAAAAAAATTAACTTATCCCTGCCAATTTACAAACTAAATACTGTCATACTGTCAACCTTGGTGCTTTCATTAATGAAAGACTTTAATAAAGGCATTTTGCAGACTGGTCTGGCGACAAATTTGATATTACCAGCTGTGGCTTGTTAAAATGGTATTAGGTAAAGATGGTTGGCAGAGCATTTCCGGAAGGAAAAATTATATGTATTACATATAGCTCATCTGTAAGGTGGAGTAAATAGCTGTCACTCAGGGAACAACAGTAATTTTCTTCCTTCTCTCTGACTGCTGATTCTCTTCAATGATTAATTGAAGAGAGTTTTAACCTTTTTGTGTTTTGCCCTTGTTTTTATCATACATGGATGATTCCTGTTTTTTTTTTTTCTTGCATTTTAGGGTGATGTATAGCAAGAGATCAATAGGGTGAATAAAGGAGTATGATGCTATTATCCATAATGACATCTGTGTTTTAATTCAGGAAACATTTTCCCTTCTCATTTCCAAAACATCTGGTGCTCTTTTCCAGCTGCCCTCTAAAGGCTCCTTTTTTTAACCTTTCTGTTTTATCATCTTTATCACTTACTCTGCAACCCTGTTGGCTGAATTCAGAAATGGACTAACTAAGCCATAGTCTACAGGGCAGAATCATGGAATGTTGAGGCTGGAAAAGATTTCTGGAATACCTAATTTTGAAGTTAATGTCATTCTACTCTATTGACCTATTTTTATTTCAGGGTCAAATATATAAAAATGTAAACTATTTCATTGTAATCAGTGATTCACTGTTGACCTAAAATTTTCAATTATAGAAATCCCGCTATTCAGCAATTTCCTTTTGCTTGTGTTTGGAAAAGAAGACTTAAGTTTGACCACTCTACTTTCTCTAAAATGACTCACAAAGAGAAAAATCTCTTTCTGCCACTGAAAATTTGCTCAAACAAAGGCAAATGAAGCATTCAGAGAACTGTACTTTTGGATTAACCTGCTTTCCAAAGTTCTGTACTTAACTTAGCGAGAGTGTTGGTTTTTGGTTTGGCCACAATGCTGTTTATGAAGTCATGGTGATTATTAGAATTTACACATTTGGGGTTTAAACACAGGACTCATGCCCTCCATGCTGTATTTATATATATGTGATATACGTATATATATATATATATTTTCCAGAAATGTGTAGCAATGAATGACTACAGGCTTGTACAACATATCCAGACTTCCATGAACTCTCTTTTTGGTCAATGCTGCTGACTTTGTAGGTGTTTTTCTCTCATTTTAATCTGTAAGCTGCTGCTATGAGTTCTTCTTGCTGTCACTGGGAAAGTCTCCCAGTTTCAGCTGCTTTTCTCCCCACAAGTGTCCATTGCATTGCTGCTCTTCCATACTTTATTTCCCTGCCATGTGTCCATCTGCCTGAGGAGCAGGTGGATAACATGGGATAAATATTTAGACAAATTCTAAGAATTGAAGTGATTGTTGAAATATTTGCACAATTTTGCCGGGGCGTTATTTTTGTAATGTTCTGTAGCTTGAGTTGCAGTTTAAGCCGAGTCTTTGTAAGCTTGTGCTCATCCCTCAGCACTGCCATGGAGTCTGGAAGCACCAAGTGCACTTTGGTGGAAACGCCAAAGTGTTTCACTTTCCTGTGTGTAGGCCTGACCCTAAGCAGGTTTGGGAGAAGCTGACAGATTCTCCCATCAAAGTGGGAAAGGAATTTTGTTGAAGGCCAACCCTCCTGGGCGATTGCAGGGGGAAAAAAGGACCCTTGAAGGAAGTGTGAGTTACGCTGATCACGTACACATCAAATTCTAGTTTATTCAATATGTTTTTAGGGAAAATTTTTAAAGTGCACTTGGAAAATAGGATTTTCATCAAGGTTCAAACAGCTTCAAAAGTTTTTCTTTTCATTTCTACGAAGCATGGACGAAACTATTAAGCTTACATTTCCAATTGAGCTTGAGAATGGATTTGATAATAGGAATCTGTTCAACAATGAAGTCCAGAAATTGAAAGTAGTAGTGATCCCTATAATCCAATAACATGTGTCTTAATATATTTTTTACTTATTAGAATTGGAAAAAAAAAAAAAAGCAGTGTAGATGTAGCTAAGCTTGGCTACAACTTGAATTCAGGGGCTATATTAATTTAACAGAACTCATGTTCAAGCCTGATTTACAATATATTACAAGTATTTCATGATAATTGAAATGATGAAAGCTGGTTTCCTACAAATAATAGTTCCCTGCAACAAACCCAGCTGCTCTTATCCATGATAGCACCTCGAGCAGGATGACCCCAAATAATCCCCTCAGCACCACTGGGGTTATTTTCTGCCTCCTGACATTTCAAACTGGGATAAGAGGGAGTAAATCCTGGAGCAGCAGCTGACCTAAGCAGGCAATGAATATACATGTGAAAAATGCAAATTCTTGCTTCCCTTTTGTCTCTGCAGGTGCCAATAGGTCTTTTCACTCTGCATTGCTCCAATTTTTGTGGAACTTCTAGGAACTTCGTATGTTGGATGTTTTTTGGTCAAATTTGGTTCAAACCAGCCAAAATACTTTAAATGGATCATTTAAATGTTATTTTTTTCAGGAGATCAGACTAAAGAATCAGGCGTTTAGCAAAACAGCCTTTCCTCAACAGATCCTTTTCTACTTGACAAGGAAGCCCTCAAATGTTCCTAAAGAAGCTGTTGTAGGGTTGGAATAATGGTTATATCAGACACCTGGAAAGAGCAATGTCTGCAGTGGGCAACTTGCTAACTATATAAAAGAAAAGCTGTGAGGATCTGTATGAATTTCACACAACAAAATGGGCAATGCAGAGCGTGTTGAAAGTGTGTAAATAGGAAAACATAATGAATCAACTTCATCCAGTATTACTGTGCTGTTGGGCAAACCTGAATTTGCTGAGGGTCACTGGAACATGAAAATTAATTTGAATTAATAGGATTTATTATACATAGATTATTTTTTTCAAACTCCTATACTATCATTACTGCATTAAGTAATTTTCTTATTAGAATCCTAATTGTTAGTTAATAAATCATATTCTTTTTTCTTTTTAAAAAAACCCGCAACACAATAATGATACAATAATGCTTTGGAAACAAAAAAAAGTGTCATTATCTGTTAATGAGAAATCTTAAAAGCCATATATTGTTTCCTTTAGGGGGTGACTCATGAAGGATGTTCTTTGTAAGTATTAGAAAGTTACTTTTGTAAGTAGTAGAAAACTGATTGTATTTATTCCCCAAGATTCCACGCAGATTGGTGATTCCAAACTCTTCATCTGAAGAGATACAGATGTGGTTCAGAGTCACCTGCTGTGAGCTCAGGACGTGCTGCTGCTGTTTGCACCCACCAGCTCTTTTCCTCATGTACTAGAAAACAAGCTTTGACCACATTTTTCATGTTGAAAACTTCCATCCTGAACAGCCTTTTAATTCTGGGAACAAATGAAGCACATGTTCCCTGATGATAACTTATGTGTATGCATAGGTGTGTATAATTTATAGCAGATGGAGACAGGTACAATCCAGTCCAGTGCAGCAGAGCCAAGAACAAAAAATAAATGCTTCTTCAGCTGCTTTTCAAAAGAACTGTTTTCTAAAATTTTTATTGGACATCAGAGTTAATTAGACTTTTAGAACTAAACTGAAATTTCCCTGTCAGCTTTTTAAATCAAAGACTAGAGGCAAAATACAGCTCGATTGTCATTTTTTGTCCTTCATTCTCTCAAGGAGCGACCCCCTGTTGCTTGTGTAATGAACCGTGTAGACCCTTATGCAGTAGCTTTCAAAGTAAGAAATTATTACGTTGAAGAGAGAGAGAAATTATCTCATTGCACATAATTTAGGAGCAGGATCTGCCATTGGTTTCAGTCATGAATTTACAGTCTGGAGATTTTGAGTTTCAGAGATCCGGGTGACAATCAAATACCTGGCAAACAGTTCATACAAACAGTTTTACGTCTATTGGAGGATCAAAAAGACTGTAAGAGGGTTCTTCAAAACCCCCAACCACCCTTAAAAAAGTGAAAGTACTGTCAAAGTGGAAAACTATAATCTACCAGAAAATACTTCAAGTATTTCAGAAAGAAGGCAGGCTGTGCCACACTGCCGATGTTCTCAGTGAAGGAAGGGGACAGGAGTCTGAAGGAGCATCTCCAAATGAAGTGTCAAAAGAAATGGATTCAGAGCAAAAGAGAAAAAATGAATATTATAAAATAGGAAAGAAAAGTTTGTAGAGAGTTCAAACTGGGAATATGCTCCTGACTGTGGCACCTAACTGCTCCTGCAGCTTGGCTTCACTTGCTCTGGAATATGGGGGTCTCATCCTTCCTATTCTTTTTAAAAAGCACCCTAGGAAGCCTTGAAAAATGTTTGGAACTACAGCCCACTGAGTGCCCTTCCTACACCAAGCAATCAGTCAAAGCCAAGATGTAGCAGTCACTGGAATAGATAAACTTTGGAATGATCATAAAGGGAACAGTCAACATGGGTCTTTTTAAGGCAAATAGTATTTCCTAAATGTATTGAGATCTGTGGAGAAGCTGAAGGTGTAGATAAATCTGATCAATAAACCATACTTGGGTTTCTCTACTGAGAGGAAATCCTTCCTTTGGCTAAAAATGATTGAAACATCAGTGTGGAAATAGATTTCCATAGGGAACGTTTTACCGATAGATATTTTCAAGGATTTATACAGTGATTTGTGTTGTTTAACACAACAGAAATTATCTGGAAAAGGAGACATTGCAGTGACAGAGTTTGCAGATCATCCAAAACGAGTCAAGGGACTGACAAGTAATGAAAAGATTAGAGTGTTGCAGAGCGATTTAACAGTACTGAAGGTTAGAGCTGGTTGATAATTTTTGTCAAGCACTGTGATGTTCTGTATATTGACACAAGATGTAGAGGCTAAAAGGAAAGGGTGTCCTTGCTGTTATGCCTGAGGGTTTATGCCTTGCTGTTATGCTGGTACAGGATGGCATCGATCACCACTGCAGGGAGAATCCAGCAGCAGATGTATCCAGGAATGACCCCCAGCTATTCCTGTGTAATTTTCGGTTCATCTTTGAATTATTTGTGCTGCTCTTTGTAAAGAAAACACACTGCAGAAACGTTTCAGGGTGGCTGCACAAATAGTTACTTTGCAGTTCTGTATTTCTACAAACCATGTCTAGTTTAAGCTCTTGTTCTTCTAAATACAATTTCTATCATTCAAATGCATCTGGAAAGCAGAGAGAAGGGGCGAGGAATGTCTGACTCATTATTTGTCTTCAAATATTGCTTTATTATTTATAGAGTCATTCTGCATTTCAAAAGCATGTAGGCAATGGTAGAAACAAAAAGCTGTTTCTGAAAGCAGTGAGATTTAAGTTACCAAGGCCCACATTTTCAGGGGAATTTAGGTGTCTCATTTCCTTCATCACGATGGTGTGTGTAATCCACAGGTAAATGGAGTTAAACAGTTACTTCTTCTGGCATTTCTGATAATTTGTGCATCTCCAGTTCTGCTGTAAAGGCAGATATTACAATGTCTGTTCATTGAAATAAGTGGAAAAATGCATTGGTCAGAAGGAGCCACAGTCTTGCACCAAGTACAACCCCTTGAATAAGACTCTGGGGCAGGTCTGGGTGCTCCTGAATATTGTGCAGTTCTGAAAGTTGCTGAGAAAGAAGCCCCTTGTCTTCAGTGTAACTTCTTTTGGAGAGAATTGCTCTCTTGTGTTTTAGAGGGCTACTGGACTTTAATTTGGTTCCCTGCTGCTGTTCCCCTGGGATGCTGGGCTGACACAGCCCCTGTTTGCAGGGAAAACTGTCCTGAGCTGTTCAATGTGCAGGAGTTGTCCTGGAGGCTGGGGATATTTGAACTTGGGGTTTTTAACTGGGTAGTTTCACGCTTCAGTTCTACCTCTTCCTTCTCCAAGGTACTGCAGAAGGGTTAGACTTAGCAACTAAATTTTCTGATACAAGTTTCTCTAATATTTATTTTTCTGTAGATTTAGTTTAATGCTGATATACTGTGCTGTCAATTGAAAATTCCCAGGATAGGCCAAAGTGATAGATGTAGAGAAGCAGTCCTAACCGATGAGAGATCTGTTTTCTTGCCCATTGATTTCTCTGGCTGAAATTGAAATGAATGATTTGCGGTTGAAATGACTTGACTATTCTTTCTAAAGATCAATTTCAAAACCATCTCTGCTCTTCATATTAACTGGGAAATCCTGGGACTGTTTTAAGATCTTTCTGTATTCTAAACACATTGTGTAACCATAGAAACATACATATTAAGGTGATTTTAATTATTAATAAATTTGGTAGACGTTGCTAAATTATTTTTGTACCTCCACAATGGGTTGTTGATTAATATACATTTTTAAAAAGTTACTAACACCAGTAGATATTTTTTTACTTCTATTTGAGAATTGTGATCATACGCCTGCAGCCTTAACTTCTGGTAAAAATTAAACAACACCCCCTGATCCTGGAGAAACTAACTTGCTTCATTAATCTAAAGGCTCTTTTTGCCTCATTAATTATTGCTGTAGTTTTACCTGCATTTCCCTTAAATTAGAAGAGAAAACCACATTATTTTAGGTTTATTGCTGAATTCTCTGTGACGGTGGATACACTCCTGTGCCTTCATCTTTATAGGTATCAGCATGTTATTTGGATGGTCTCCATATATTTTAATTCTATTTTCATATGAGGCTTACTAATATTTTAGAGAAGTCCAGTCCTTTTTACCTGAAAATATGTAGTACATTTGTAGTAAAACAGTTTCAGTAGTATACATAATATAATATTTTTCATCTTTGGATGTTTTAGTCATACTATAACTGCAATTAAATATAGGGAGACAGCAATTAATTACATCAGAAACAGCTGTTAATGCTTTCATTTGTTCTGAACGATGGAACTACAGTAATGATCTGAACCTGTATGAACCGGTAAGAATGGACTGGGCTGTTTCTTAGCACTGAGCTGAAGCAATGCCTATGAAAACCAGGTGTATTTTGGATTCATACCTCTCTAATTGAAGTCAAATGTGGCCATGGGTGATTATAGATTATCACTTAATAATGCCACTATCAGTAAGGAGTGGTTAGTATGAAGTGGAAACAGCTGTGGAATGAAATCCTGTTTTGTTTTTTGGGTGTGTCTTTTTTCCCTGCATTAGCAGAGTGTCAGTGCCTTGGTGGGGCTGTAAACCCAGGGCCCTCAGCATCGGCTGGGTGTTGTTCCAGAGTTAAAGCCGAGGCCCAGAATAGTTGTGGCTACAATACTGGTGCACAATCCAGCTGGATCCTCTCTCTGCACACTAACGTGGAGCAGGTACTGGTTGGATATTTGTATTTTGCCAGTTTAAAGTGGCACTGGAGACCTATTTTTCTGTTTGACTCCTATTTAATTTCTATCATTTTAGGATAGATGGCATGTTTGTTAAACACCATAGGATAAAGCCCTGAGAACACTGAATTAAGGGAGACACCAAACCTTCATTTCCCTCAGCCCATCTTCCAGACTCTGGTATCACCTTCCCATTTCTGACCAAAGGGTGAGCGTGGGTTGGAACCACGGAACCACTCCAAGGATGCTCTGGCATCAGGATCACTCCTGGGGTGAATCCACCTCCAATCCCCTGTTCCAGACATTACCAGTGCACAGATCAATGGGACTTTTTCTCTTGGAACCCAGTATGTCCCTTAGAATAGCAGATTATGTCAGATTCATTCCCATTAAAACAGCATTAAACTGCTCAAGTCAGGTTTAAAATTGCTTAAGCTTGTTCTGGTAGATGGGACAGAACCTCCTCCACTTCTCAGCTCATTTAGAAGCAAGATCTCGTTACAAAAGAGGGAATTTCTTTCTAACATTTAGAGTACTTTGTACAAATATTCCCCTTTTTCTTTTTTGCTCTGGTTTATTCAGTGTGAAGACTTTTACTTCTTGAATGTCTTTCTCTACCCTTTATTTTCTTCAATCTCAGCTAAAGTATTAAAATTATTTTTTTCCACACTATTAGCTACATTTACATTCTGCAAGATAAAGAATGCCATAGCCATTATCCACCAATCCTATGGATGTAACACTTTAGTAATTTAACAGCTCAAACTTTCACAAAATCTTACTATTAGCTTTAAATAGTATTTTTTGACTTTGAACAGTGTTATGGCAAAGCAATTGTATGTGACTGGAAAGCATCTAATTTTGTCAGAGTTAGAAAAGATAAAGCTGCTACAGATAGTGGAAAAAATATCTTGTATTTAGCCACAAGTGCATTAGAAAGCTCAGAAATTTTTTGGTTTTAATTGTATAATAACTGTAATTAAGATTTAAGTAATGATAAATTCAGAGGCTGATATTAACTTGCAAGTTTATGAAATGTAATGTAGTGTTTAAAAAAACCCCAAAATCCATTATTTCTGTTGCCTACAATTTTTTCTTGGCCTCAGGCTACCATTGGGCAAAATCAAACCTTTTATTATAGAACCTTGTGTGTATTTACCCTCGGGTTCATTCCTTTAGAAAGTAAATTTTATTCAATTCATTCAAGAACAGAATTTATGGGTTTTGCGTATTATATGGGTCCTTGAATGTTAATATTTTACTTGTTAATAGTTGGTGGTGGAAGCCTAACAATACAGTTGTTACATTAATGAATTGCAATATGGAATATCTTTTCCCTGCAGTCTTAGATGTCATGAAATGCAGTTTTTTTAAGGTGTATTTGTTATGAAAAGACGTAAGTTAGACATTGATGGACTGGGTTTCACAGAACATTGAAAAGCTCAGCTGCATATGGGATAAAACCAGAGATAAGTGACCAAGATGAATGTTTTTTGAAGCTGCATTCTAAAATTTTATTTATTTATTTATTTAAATGGCAATGTGTATGATAACCGTAACTCCTTTTAGGCAGCTTAGAAAGTTATTTTCCAAGCAGAATGAATTACAGGTTGTTATGTGAATAGGTTCAGTCTAGAGCTCCCTGTAAAAGTCATCTTAGACTTTGGGAATGTTTCATATTTAAAAAGAGCATTTGCAGTTTAAGCTCCTATTTAATAATTATTGGTTGAAACATCCAAAAGTTGTCATGTGTAATCTTTAAAGAAGCCATTTACTGAAGCATTAAGTAAATTTGTTTTTAGTTTTAATTAAGTTTATTTTGTTGAAATCCTTTGCAAAAGTGGGCAATGCAGATTGTGAGAATCATTGCTTCACACTATTACACAGCAGTTTTATTTCTTAGCTAGTGAAAGGTGAGGAAAAGATCTGTATTTATCAGTGCTCTCTGAAAACTGGGAAAATATTTCCAAGAATCTGTGTCGCCTGACTTGAAGGCATTTTTTCTTATGATGGTCAACAAGACACTGGTTTGATTGCATTCTGGAATAAGGCTTCTTAAAAGAGATTACTTCAAACTTTAAATACAGTGTAATTGATCACTCAACATTCTGTGGATTATTTGTTATTTATTCTCAGAGATACCAGCAAATCTTACTTATACTCTTAAAATAATCTGTTTGAGCTCAAAGCGAGCAGCTGTGCAAGTCTTTACAATATCCTTGTAATCCCCTCAGTGTTTCAGATTATTTCTGTAGGAGATTTTTGGCTTTATATGGAATTTTTATTCTAAATGAGTAGTTAGATTAAATCAGATTGACATTTGTTTGCCAGCAGAGAAAATCAGTGGCAACTGGTTCACTTAAGATAACACTTGCTAAGGACTGTCATAGTGAGAGTTCTCGCTGTATGTAGAAAGGGTAGTTAATGTATTTCCTGTTCCAAATTTGGCCTTTTCCTACAGTTCTGGTGAGGTGAGGTCGATGTTATGACAGCTTTGTGCTTTGCTTCCTCAGTAAAGCATTCCAGGGGTTGTGAGGTTTTGATGTGAGTCTGGTTTAGCTGGACGAGCTGCAGAAGGGATCCCACCAGATCAATGTTCATTTGCCTTTTCCCTGTTTTTCTCTCGCTGACTGGTGGAGACTGACACAAAACTTCTGCAAGCATGTGAAAGTTTGCATGCTCATACATCAAACTGTTTCTCCAGGTATAGATGCCAATCTTTGCACGCAAATGCAAATGTTCATGCAGAAATATTGATACAAATATCTGTGTCAATAGGAGATGAGACTAAAACAAAGCCACCCTCACTTGGAACGGCGACAGCTTTTGGCTTGCTGAGTCAGAAAATGTAGATGCTCTGTGTAGTTACATTTTATGGCTCAGCTTCCAGTTTTTCGAGGAAGGAAATTATAAAATTTACATGAATTATCACACTAACCTAGAGCGACTATTTTCTGCATAAATTCAGCTTGGGTAATTGGTGTTGTTGCAAAATTGAATTAAATAGTTTTGCAAGTTCAGAATTAGATATACAGAGTTATCTTGATATGAGTAAACAGGAATAATTTCTTATTGTCTAAGATTTTATTGGAGGAAAGCCCTTAAGAAGGCCACAAACAGGGGAAGACCTGTTTACAGTGGATACATAAAGTAAATCCTTGGTGTGTAGCAGTGACAAGAACCAACCTGATTTCATGGTACCTACTAGCAATTTCTGATTACACTTGATCCATTTGCATGATTTTAGAAATGTATCAGTAGTTTTAAAAGTTCACTTCAAAGACCTCCTGTATTTTTGTCAAGTACCTGGGAAAAAACAGAGGTTCTGTGTTTTGGGTCTCTCCAAACCCCTCGAATTACTGCATGTTTAACATGTTGTATCTCGGGGTACAGTCTGCTCATATTCGAATTGCCAGTTAGAAATAAAACTGCCATAGAATAAAATGGCAAATCCTGCAGTGAAAATATCAGGATCAGAGATCCACCCTTCAGTTTTTTTCTGACTACTCCGGTGATGGTTCAACTTTAAGAAATGATTACTTGGCTTTACTAAAACCAAGCAGAAGTCATTCTAGTAGTTATACTTCATTTGTTGTTTTTTAAATCTCTTTTCAATGTTAGTATGACTAGGATTTTTACTAATGCAGTAGATTAATGTAATATTATTAAAATTGCCTGGTTTTAGATTAAAAAAAGACATCAATGCTAACATTTAGTCACTATAGACTGCTTTTATTTCAAACTAGAAGTAGTCGAACTATTAAAAGTAGTCTCCAAACACAGAGTCACTTACGGAATTGCTAACAAAAGGTCTTTCAAGGAATGTTTGCACTTTGTGTGATAAACTGTGAAACCCCTCACTCAGCAAAGAAACACCAATATGGGTGTAGGAGTCATTAAGAGATCTGAAATGCTCTCCAGTGGCAGCAAATTCCTCAGCTGTGAGGATGTTTTTCACCTCTAGCAGAAGAGAATTCATTCCATTTGAACTACAGAAACAAAGGCAACACAATTGGTGATATCTGCCAAAGGTGAAACAAAGGAAGAAAGATGGAGGGAATCAAAAATCATAACAATTAAAGAAAAGAAATGTAAATTTAACAGGACAAAGTAGGGAGCCAAAAATATTTCTGAGAAGTATTTTTACATCCATTTACGTACCCATCCAGTGATCCAGGGAGGAAGGCAGTGATGGTAGTGGAGGGCCTTGGATCTGGATGGTTTTTAGCATGGAGAAAAGTGGAATAAGTGGAATAAGACATTGGGTCAAGACTTGGGATAGGGCTTGTGGGTCAGCTCTCAGGAGTCATTGCATGTTTATTGAGATGTGCTGGCAGTTTAGGCTTCCTTCCCACAGATTAGAGACATTCTGGCTTAGCTCAAATCCTTTATTTGGTCTGAAGTCAGGCTAAATATTACCCTGAGTGTGGGTAGGATTGTTGCCTAATTTTATACCTTTTAAGCTGTCACTGTAGGTGGGTCAGGAGAGAGCTGAATGGTGGTTTTGTGTTATAAATGAGGAGGAGAAATCTGACTAATCTTCCCTCTGCCACTCTTGAATTCTTTCTAATTCACCTCTGTTTGGCTTATGTTTTCACAAGTATCTGAGTTTCAGTGAATTATATTTTGTCTATTTTTCCAGCAATGAATTAGAACTAAATCACCGATAGAGTAACATTAATTATACTTTTTTTCCCCTAAGCATGAAGGTGAAATTTTTGATCAGGTTTATGATAACGTTGATAATTTAAGAGTCAATATGAAGAAAACACAAGTTATATTTACCATTCATAACTTTTAAGTTACATTTCCGCCTATAATTTTTAAGAAGTTGCAGCTACTCACAGCTGTTTTGAATTGACCTCTGATGGTTTAAGATGAAAAGTGGAGTGGATCCACTGATAAAAATTGAAATGAGTTTAGAGAACCAAAATTAGAATCTTTATTTACAGCATAAAGTGTCATGGAGCATTGGTACTAATAGAAGTATTCAGAGCTTCATCAGACTGAAATGTCTAAAAGTTTTAAATATCCCAGATAACTGTCAAACACAGCTGCCATCTGCCCTTGGCAGAAGCACCAGCATCTGCTGAGATGCAGACCTGTGACCTCTAGATAAGTTTCTATACACAGAAAAATATTTATCTTCCTCCTGTGACCTTCCATGAAGAAGACATGAGCCATGGATTTGTTTCCTAGGGAACTAGTGACTGAGGAAAATCTATAATTAGATCTGTGGGTTGCTTGCTACAAGTGGGAATTGGGTGCTAAGCAGGTTCTTAAAGTATCCAGAAGTATTAGACAGACTTCATGTAATCGAACCAAATTTAGAAAACATAACCTTCATCATGATATTTCTTTTTTAATATCTTCAATTATAAAAATTAAATATTTTTGATAGGGTACTTATCTAAGTTCATTTTAATTGCAAAATATTTTCACATTCAAGACTCATCAGGTCGCTAGCTAGAGCAAAAATAAAATTAGTCAAAATCTTCCAAGAAATTTCTTCAACTTCAACTGAGTCTTAATTTTCAAGAGCATTTTAGGTGAATCATTCTCATCAGCTCCATTTTCTCACTTTACTACTCCTATTCAGTTCCTCAGGTCGGCTCTTCAACTTCAGTGTGTTATTCTGCAATTCCAATTACTCTGCCCAGCTGGAGGGTCCCACTTAATCCAGATCTTGATTTCTTTCTGTGCTGCGTGCATGGATCTAAAGATAACATTTGTAGCTGAGTCCCAGGGGCAGTGAATGTGGCTGCAGGGAGAGGAAGCAGCCAGGATTTGTATTCCCCAGACAACCCAGGGCAGACTTCTCCAGACCTCATCAGCAAATTATTCCAGCTGAAATGCTGCCCTGGTGCTCCCAGCCCAGGGCCAGATCAGTGCCTTGTGCTTGTCTGGATGCTGCACAAGAGGCCCTCATAATAAACTAAGACTTTGATCTAGTTCAGAATAAATAGCACTGTGAAATACCTGGGAAGAGGTGCTGTAAGTTGGGTCTGTTCTCCTCCTTTCTCCCATTTCTCCCAGATTTACCTACACCTGCGGTGATTACACATTTTGGATTCTGTCCTAAATCCTGAATTGCTGCAATTCCAAACCATTAAATGTGGCAATGTTGCCTCTTAGTTTTTGCCTTTTTAGATCTGTGAAAAGCTTTCAGTAAAGCTCCTCTATAATAATAATTCCTCGGTTTGTTTGTTTTTAAAGGGCTCTTTTGAGTTCTTTTAATATTGTCAATCACAGTCAGATTTTTCCTAACAGACCACAGCTTTGGAGCTACTCCGTCTGGCTGTCACTCAGCAGAGAGTGGTGCTCCAATTCCTTCAAGTGACAGGGTTTGCAAGTCAGCCACTTAAGTAGCAAATAAAATACGGTGATTCAATGGCTCCTGAAAGGCCAAACCCGGCAGTGAAACAGCCAGGCCTTCTGTGACAAGGAACATTTCTAAGTCCTTTCCCTTTGAGATCACAAAAACCTGCGTTTGTGAATTCTGTGCTGTCAGTAGGGAGGCACTGTTGTGTACAGAATCCTGAGTCTGCAGATATATTTGTGAAATAGACTGCTAGGAACAGGGAAAGGGAAAATTATTTGTAATGAATCTTCTTGCTCTTTATAAATTAGGAGTAAAAGGAAGCTGAGGAATTACCTGCTACAAAAGCTAATGCACATCTTGATGTGTTTATTGAATTACTTTGCTTCGATCTCTGAGCAAATGCTCACTGTTAGCTATTTATATTGGTTAAATCCTCAAATTTAAATCCCTGAAACTGCTGGAAAGGGATCTTCAGGGGGAATTCTTGCATCTGTGTACAGCTACAATAATGAAGCTGGGGCTAAAGGGATCCACCAGTGCCCAGGGCTCCCACATGCATAAATTCATTTTGTTTCACTTGAACACCTGTGCATCCCACTACAAAGTTGATCTGAAATTTGTAAACATTTATGCGTAATTATGATAAAAAGCCATTATGTTGAGAAGATATTTTTTAGTTGAATATCAAATATCCTATTTGTTTTGATTATTCTAGAAAGACCTGGAAAATAGAGCCCTGGTGGTGAAACAACTTCACTGGTTTTTAATATATTGTGTCATTTTCATACACAGAGATATTTTGTTGAAATATTTGCCTGTGGAATATATGAACCTTGTCAAATTTCATATTTGCAGTTGTTTCTACTTAGTAAAACATTGTGTTTGCACTGATGTAACAAAATAATAGTTGGTATAGTACCTTTTACAGGAAGTAGAGCCCCAGTCCAAAAAGATCCTTCAACGTTCCACCCACTTTTTGAGCAGTGAAAGTTCTATTTCCTTCACGGACATAAAGTCCTCTGTGTGGTGCTTGATCAGAGCATTCACAGTTTTGTCTGAATGGCCTCAGGCGAGGAACACTGGTACCATTTGCAGCCCCCAGTCAGCCTTGCAAACAGGCATCAAAAACACTTTAAACCCGTGTACTTTAATTCTCCCAGCGTTGTGCCTTAATCTGACACTTCCTGAAATGTTTTGCATGGCAAAGCTCAGAGTTAAAATGCTGAAAAGGACCCTCTTGAGAATATCAGGGTATGTTTTTTTCATTTTCATAATTCATTTAATTTCAATGCCTGATTGTTTTAATTCCCATGTTCCTTCTCTGAAAGCTGGTATGAAAGTTTCCATGTTCAAGGTATTAGTTCAAGGTATTATTCTGAACATTTCAGAAATTTTATACAGATATTAAAACACTTCAGTTTACAGATGCACTGTTGTAATAATATAACAATTGTGTTCCTTTTTTTTTTTTTCTGTAAGTCATAAGAGTCTTCAGAGAACCAGGGCAAAAGAATGTGATTAAGAAGTAATTGCTACTCTTGTAATAAGAGTTTTGCCCAGTGCCACTGAGGTTTAAATGTGTATAAATATATAAGAATAAATAACAAATTATCCACAGAAGTAAACACAGAGTGGAAACTTTGTTAAAGGATTAATTAGCTTGTATTTAAAGTTTTAGGTAATCTCTTTGATTGAGAAGCATCGTCCAATGATTCAGCCAAATCTGTATCTTAAAGTGCAAAATTCAGATATTTTGTAGTAATGCGTTTCACCCAGGATCTGAAATAGAAAATAGGTCCTTAAAGTTTAAAATAACTGAATTGTGGCTTTCTTTGCTGCGTTAAACCCAGTCTGTTGTCTACATACCTTTTCTTTCTCTGGGAGATCTGTATATGTGCCTTGTTATTTGGACTGTGAACCACATCAAGCAACCGATTTGGAGCGTCTGGGGTACTAAATGTAGTTTTTCCCAGTTCTGCTCCCCCCAGAACCCAAACTCTTCACCTCAACTTTATTTTCCCTTGCCTTGGCTGTCACAGAGGTTGGGTCTGTGTTGTATATTCCCATTGCTGGTGACATTTCCCTTTCCATCCCGTGCCCGTGGATTCTGGAGTGTCCTTCCACTTGCAAGCACGGATATCAGGATTTCAGGGAGTGATTGGCTGGTTTCAGCTTTGCAGGAAAACTCGTGGAGATGGACACAGCTTTGAAAACCTTGCCTCTTACATAGACTGGAGACTGAAAACTGGTCTGGAAATGGTTTGAAATTTAGGACTGGTATCGCTGGTGTTGTTGCTTTCTGTAAACACCTCTAATTCCTGCAGTTTTGTTTTACTGTTTACTTGAATTTTGCAAATATTGTCCATTCTTGTTTCCATTAACTTGTTTTGGATGTTTTGGACAACATCCTGAAAGGGCATTTGCCCAGGTGTGCTTTGATTGATAATAGAGTGAAATTAACAGCCCGTTATGTGAACAGAGAAAGTGGTACCTGGAAGATATCCTGTGCTGGGCTTATCCCTAATTATCAGGAATAAAGGATACAGTCCCTTAAGGAAGCTTTGTAATTCCTGTTGCCATTACGAGAGTGAATCCCCTGGGTTTTCTTGCCTGTCACCTGTACATGGAGTGAATCTGGGGAAAGTTCTAATCAGAGAGAAAGCCAAGGTCAGGTTTGGCCAACATCTGCCTTCATCAAAGGGCACAATTTGGCTCCCGTGCTCAGCCAGTTTATCTAATATTTCATTAAAGAAGCTAGAGGTATTAATTTTTGCATAATAAATTATTAAACTCAGCAAATTATATAAATTCTTTTCTAGCCATGGGTTTTGTATGTTTAGCTTACAGTAATGAAGCAGTTTCTGTTGGTTAATGCTTTTGAATAACGATGGGAATATTTTGCATTTGTTTTGGTTGAAAGACTATTTGAGTCAGTGTGAAGCAGATGGAGCCTGTGACTGTAAAGAGTAATTTTCAGTATGGCAGGACAGGAAGTGTCTGTTTATTTATACAATACCTAAACAATGGCCCTAAACCATTGTTTTGTTCTTGTGGAACACAGTGATTAGAGGAAAAAAATAGTTCACCTTTAAATATTCCATGAATAAATTTGCTTCCTAAGAGGCTGGGGGAGGGGGGGGGGGGCAGGAATCACCAAAACCAAACAACCCTACAAAAAAACCCCAAACCCCTCAAGAGAGACCCTGTAGAGCTCTGAAATGAAAAGAACTGGGGCATGAACCAAATATTCCTGTCTGGGGGTGGGATTAGTTTTCTAATTAAAAAGTGAAACTATTATGATGCATCTGTAATTCACCTGGCACCAAGAACTAGGAAATTATGGGAGTGGTTGAGGCAAACGCGTCTGAAAAAATAAAACTGGTGACTGAGGATGGTGCTGTTTAGGACAGATTTGCTGGCCCTGCAGAACTGTGAATTCTCTCTCTCGGGGCAGTGTGGGGTTTTTGTACTTCTATTTCTCTTCTTCTCTTGAGAACACTCTGATTTACTTTTGCGATAAACCCGTAACAACAGGTGGATCACATTGCTGAAATGAGTTTAGCTGCGAGGGATACATAATGTCAGCTGAAAAATAGCACTGGGGAAATACGTTTTGGCCATGGTTCAGCAGAAAGCAGCTCCTGTCAGCTACGTGATGCTCTGTTTGCTTGGAAGTGTCTTTCAGTCGAGCAGGATCGCAGAGCCTCTGCCTTTTGCTGGGCTGTCGTGGGTGCTGTCTGTGGGATGGATCACTTCAATTCCCAGTTATTCTCTGAAGTACCCTTGAGATGGGAAAGTGAGCGATGTCCGAGTCTCCATCCAGTGCTGTCCTTGGGTCCTGGGTGAGGGAATAGCCTTCAGCAGTCCATGTTAGTGTGGGATGCTCAGCTGGTGTCTATTCTGAGCCATCTGCCCACAGAAAGTCCCCTCTGAACTGTGACATCAGAACAAGGGAAAATAAAATAGGTAGAAATTGGGATGCTGGATAGAGTGTTCCTGTCTTATCCATATTTCCGGTGGGTGGGTGGTGGGGTCTTGCGCTGCCTTAAAAACCATTTCCTAAGAATGCAGAGCCTTTATATGCAACACGTAGCTGCTGCCATATGGTGCAGACATTTTCAGCATTAGAACCTGCACTGAAGTTCCTGAAGCTGCGAAAAAATTATGGAAATAACTGTGTCTGTCAGGGCTTCAGGTAGTAGTGGCTCTGGGATTTCATTTATGTATTTTAGAAAAGTAAAAACGAAATCCCAAAGTAAACATTCCAGTAGAAATAATCTGGCCTTGTTTTATCTCCACCAGGATGTTGGGAAAGCATTGTTCTGCAAATGCATTGTGAGCTAGGAAATTTTCCTGTGAACAGTGCTGTGTTTATGCCAGTGCTCAGAATCTCAGCCTTGCCAGAGGATTTGTCAGACAATCCTGTTTTCTTGCTTGCTCTTGCTGAAGGACCAAACCATATGGCAAATTAAGCCTGATTTTTATTAAACTTTTCATTGTACTGAGCTCCGTGTGAACTGGGAAGTGCACTTTCTTTGAACTATGCAGCCATTATATAAGCATCTTAATTAGGAGATGTTAATGTTCTCCCTGACATTCCTGGGAGTTTGCGGCTCCCTCTTGTGGCTAATTAAGCGTTTTAACGAACCTTCTGAAAATGACTTTTTGTGAGCCGCCCACAGCTCTTGGGCGAACGCTGCCGTGGTGCCCGAGCAGCTCAGTGCTGGGCTCTGTGTCACAATCCCAGGCTGAAGGTGCTGTGCCATACCTGGAGGCAGGGACAGGTAAATGGATAAAAGAAAAAGGTCTGCAAAGGGTTGCAAGGGAATGCGGCAGCTCCCTGAAGTCTTCAAAAAGCTGAGTGAGCTCATCCAGTCATTTACAAAACCTCTGCTCTCTGGTAACTCTGTTCCCGCCACACATTAGGTGCTGAAGAAGGGTTTGCAGCTGGAGTAGGGATGAGCTGTGTCAGCTCCAAGGAGTACAAATCTTTCAGGCGCCACATTGGGATGTCTCTCTGTCAAATTCAAGGTGAAGATCTTTGCCAGATTTGGTGTTGAGAAGAAATCTTCCCACCAGTTGAGTTTGCAGGGACCACTATTACTACTACTACTACTACTATTATTATTATTATTATTACTATTATTATTATTACATTCTTGCTTTTCTATCTAGTGTGGAGAAAAATCTCTATATGAATATATGTTTTTGTTTATTTTTTTTACAAATTCCCTTTCAGAGCCCAATATTTGTTTTTCCTTCTTATTGTGCAGTGTTACAACAGGGGCATTGTGTTTATACTACATCTTAAATTTGTCCTAAACATTTAGGTAATGTTTGATGGCTCTGGTAGAAATGGCTGTTATATAAACATCTCTGAGTTAGATTTTTGTGCTGGCCTGGGGCTGATTTCAGGCCTTTCAAACCACTGCTCTTATATGGGAAAGTGCACTTGCCTCATAATAAGTCTTGAACATCAGGGCAGAAAAGGATCAATTCATCTTTTCCCTACAAAACTGAGCAATGGTCATGACACTGCAAAATCTCAAGCATAGCTTTGTGTTAAGAAAAAACATGTATTTTTAGGCTTGACGTAAAATACCAGAAATTCGTCAAAAAATGACCTGAACAGCAGGTAACTTTTCAGTAGGAGCCATTAAGTTTCAGTTTCATCCCCAAACCAGAAGTCACAAAGTAACTTTGCCCTTTTGTCACCTGTAGTGTTGTCTGCCTCTATGTTTTGGCATGACTTGCTCAAAAATACACAGGAAGGAAACTTCATCCATTAGTGTTTCTGAGTGTTGGAAGGAGGGAGAAAAAAAAAGGTGAAACAGGTTTTTACTTTGAAATGCCTCCCCTCCCCAAAGGGTTTGCGAAGCAAAACTTTATCTCTGAAAATGCTGATTTCCTATTTCATAACTCGTGGCAATTTCTTCTCCATTAAAATAAAGGAATAATGATTGTGGAGTTAAGTCAAAATCTCACTGCCCAGTAATCTGCAAACCAGCGTTTCTCAACCCACAGCAATAGGGCAGCAAACATTTATTTCCTCAGGGACATTATTAAGCACCCTGCATATTTATTATCTCAGAATTGGAGAAGGTCCAGATTTCTGAGGCCACTTTCTCCCTTCCTCTTCCTGAGCTGTAATTCAGACCAGCATATAAATTTTGGCCTTAATGTTTCTGCAGAAATCAGCAACATGAAATTACTAGAAACAAAAGAACATGGAACAGCAGAGGGAAGAAATGGCTTGGCAAGTTTGTCAGCCTTAAAGGGCAAGATTAATTTATAATCCCTCAGATTCTGCTGTACAAATACACATTTGCAAAGCATGCAACTCATAACTAACATTGTGTGGCTCTGCAGGTTTGTAAATGTTACTGCTGCTAATGTGAGGCTGCCCTGAAGTTGGATTTTTAGGGATTTTTTTAGGGATTTTAGGGAAAATAAGATGATAGTAACAAGGAGCTGCCATACACTCATGGGTGTGTGCCTATACGTAAACAGAAATTTGGAAAGTGGACTAATTCCATCTGTGTGACTCAGGAGTATTCTGGGCAGGATACTCTGATATTTTCATGAAGAGTTTTTTCCATTGATTTAAAATCCTGGGAAAGGAAAATTTTGAAAGGGAATTGGGGAAAAAACCCTAACCTGAAAGTAGTGTGTAATGACTTCACAATGGCTGATAGAATATTGTGTGGTGGCTCTCTGGTGTGGTAAGGGTTGTTGTGAAATAAGAGTGCTTCTTGGCAATCAATAGAATATGTCTTTTTTTTTGTAAGTTTGTAGCTGTTCTATCAATTTAACTAAAAAGAAGAAATAGCAGTAAATGAAATGTCAAATTCCAGACACAGAGTGAATTCAGTGATGGAATAACAGAAACTTTAAGTAGTGAAATTGAAGACACTAAAGATAAGATAGGAACTGGCCAAGGACATGAGTAGCTTTTCCAGGGTTTAACATAAAAATTGCACAGCGTCTTGTGAATGATTGAAATCATATTTTATAGTTACATTTTATTGGCAGGGAACATAGCTCAGCATTAGTTAAAAGACTGAAATGACTTATGTGGTTTTAGGATGAGTTTAAAAGATTTTACAACGTGGCCTATCACTTGTTTCCTGCCATGCAGGTCATCAGAAGTGAAGGGACAGAGGGAGTAAAGTTTCGGCTCTCTGGAAAGGGAGTGGATCAAGACCCAAAAGGAACTTTTAGAATCAATGAGATGAATGGGGACGTCTCCGTGACCCGAACCCTTGATCGAGAAGCAATTGCCAATTACGAGGTGAGTGCTCAGAGCAATAACATCTCTGCCTCTGTGTTGATAGTGTGCATTTTCTGAATGTGTATTTGCTCCTGAAAGATCTGCAGTTAAATTGAAGACTCGATTGCAGCTACTGTCCTATAAAATTTCAAGAAGAACCATTGGAAATGGTAAATGTGTTTGTTTTTCACGCAGTTGAAATTTCTCTGCTTTCTGCACAGAATTTCTGTCATTATGCTGTCTGAACATTGTATATGCATTTGATTTCTGAATACAAAATTTTGTTTGGACAAAAGAAGATCTTTTGGGGAAGTTGTCACTACTGTACTACAGAATTATACATTCTTGTTGTCAAATGGTCAATGGAAAGTACTGTTGAACTCCAGTTTTAGTAATGGGTGTCTTCAATAGAGATAAAGAAGATTCTGATAATATGGAAATGTTAAGAAATGTACATCACATACAAAGATCTCACTAAAGATTCCTTTCCTTGCCAATAAAAATATCTCTTCATTGGATACCCAACAAACAGTCTCTGAAATCTGCAAAACAACTGCTCCACAATGTCCTGAAATACATAAAATAAACAGAGGATCTGTCAATTCATGTTTTCCATCCAGGTCTGGGAATGTGCACTCACAGAACTTGTCCCTGGCCACACTGGTCCAGAGGAGCAGCAGAATTCCAAGTGCTCTCTGGTTGGTGCATGTTGCCTCTCGTGTCCCAGCACAGGGATCATCTCCCAGCCTCTGGCACGGTGCCCTGGCCCCTGTGGGACACAGGCTCTGGGGACAGTCCTGGCTGCCATCCCTGACCCCTCAGTTTTGTGTTCTGCAGCGTAATAATCAACACTTGTACCTCCAGTGCTATTTCCCTCCTCCTCTGGGAGAGTTTCCCAGTTTGATGATGGGTCCTACTGCTCAAACAGCACTGCTAAAATTTACCATATGCTGGTTTTCAACACTTAAACATCTACTTCATATCTGGGTCTGCAGTGAAATGTATGTTAAGCACTCGCACAGGATTTATGAGAGTTGCTGACGTCCTTCTTGCAAGAAAAACATTGCAGTTTCTCTTTTTAACACTGTTCCTTGTCTTCATTTGCCAGCTGTTTCTTATTTTATCAGTGGCTTTCCACCTTAATGTGTTGAGTATAAACTTTGAATATTTTTTCTGCAGGAAAATCATAGTAGACTTTTCAGCTTAATGCAGCAAACCACAAATGGCCCTCGTATCTGATCTGGCAAAAGGCACACTTAATTTAAGACCAACCCATTTCCCTAGAGGAGGCTTTTTGAAGCACTGTAAGTTACACATAAGAAATGTGGTGTAGCAGGTGATCCAGAGCAATGTGAATGTACAGCCTGAGAGGCTGTGGTGCTTTCTGAGCTGTTATCCAGCACTCTGCTCAGCAGCTTGCCCCCATCCTGCAGCAAAAAATGGCATTGGAATGTTCTGAAGGAGAACCCTCAACTTGATTACTCTGTCTCAAATCCAGCCCATTATTTTCCAATAAAGATGTGTCATGGTGTCGGGAAGACAACAGGATTTTCTCCCTGATTTCCTTGGTACACTAAAAGGTGAATAACCTGAAATATCCTTGAATTTCTCTCAAAAAGTGTTTTCTGGTTTTATTTGAGCTTCCCCCTGCCCAGCATTGTTGTTCTGAAAGAAAAAATTCAAAACAAAAGGCAAACAAGTAAAGAAGAGATCATTGTGAAAAAATACAAGTTCTTTGCAAACCATCAGAATATCAAGTGTGCAGTCAGAGGTGGGGTATGGATGGAAAGATAAAATCTGTTTGAGTCCTTCAGCTACACGCAGGGATGCTCTGCCTGAGCACTGATTTAGCTCCTGCACTTCGTGCATATGTACTCAAGGAGTAAGAATTGAAAATTGTTAGTAGGGCACAAAACAGAGCTTTGGTGATCACAGTATTTCACAGAACTTTGCAGATTTTACCACCAAAGAATGTTTTAAATTAGCGAAGAGTATTTCATCTGTTAAAAAAATTGGGGTTTTTTTTCACTGAACGTTTGAAAATCTGGGTTTTGCTGCCCTCTTTCTCCTGGAGGAATACTGAAAACTTTTAGGACTTTTTCTCTGGATTCACAGCAAGAGAACATGATTAAATTAAAGAGTACTAAACTTTAAATAGACAATTTTGTTTATTGTTTGAGTTAATCCCTTCTTTCTACGGTTTGTTTTTAAGTATTTTATTTCTAATGGAAGTTAGAAAATATTTTAAAATAGAGTGAAAACATTTGTCTGAGGGTCAGGGCCTGCCAGTCCTTTTGGTGCAGCCCATTTGTGTGGAAGTTGTGTTTTCAGATGAGTTTAAAATCTGGATTTTAGCAAAGGAACTGAAGCTAGCAAGAGGAATGTAAGGCAGCTCATATTAATGACAGCACCTTCACCCTCTGAAATAAACTTATTTATCCACTGGGGTTATGAGCTTATTTCTTATGAGACTGGTTTGTGTTCTTAAAGTCCAGGGAATGTCAGTCACTTCAGTTTTAAGTGAAAGCTGCTTGTGAAGAAGAGCAGGAGGATTCGGGGATGATGTTACGCCCAGCAAAGACAGACTGGTTTAGAAAAGTGTTTAGTAACTCCTGTTTCCTTCTGAAGAGGTTTGTTAAAGAGCATCCTGATGGGAATTCTGCAGGTCAGAGTACACCGGGGGATTTACATGCAGCGGTTTTACTTTGGGGCTTGCTGGAGCTTGTTGACAAAGCTGCTAAATGATGCTCTGAAGAGGGGGCTTAAGCAGGCTCTGGACACGTTATGGAATTGCTTCTGGGCTGGTGAGATAAGAGGTAGCCTAGAGCCCCTATTTAGAGGGAGCAAAAGTTGTTGCATTGAGGAAATATGCTCTCAAGCATATTTGGTTTTCTCTTGAGATTTGAATAAATCAGACTAAGTCAGAAATTTCAGACAATGGCAAATAGTTTCTTTATTTGCTATTGGAAAGTGCAGATGTGGAAAAACAGATGAAGGAGCTTGGTGGGGAGATTTAAGATGGATTTTCTAGCCCAAATCAGTGAAGTGCACACCATCCAAAACCTGCCAATAATTTATGCAATTCAGAGTCCACTTCAGACCCGTAGTCTTTTCTGATTCCAGCAGAGCAGAAATATTAGTGACTTTTCAGTTCTTTCCTTGAGCTAAAAAAAATCAAGTGCTTCAAGAGCTGTGATAACAGAGCAAAAGGATTCCAGTGAAGCTGGAAGGCTACTTGTGCTCAGTGTTGATAAAATCCCAGTGAATTGGGAAACAAAGGGTCAAATAAAGTGTCAATGAAAATAGAAGTCTGAAAACCAGTGATTATGAGGTAATCTGTTATTTAACAACCCCTGGGCTCATTTTCAGAACCTCACATTTACCTGGATAATGTATTTGTAGGCAGAATGCAAGAAAAAGCAGGAAGAGTTGCAGAGGGTGATTGCCACCACCAAGATGACAAAAAGTTTCTAAGTTTACAAGAACAGTGTTTTGTTCTCCACTCCAAGTTAGGCGCAGAAGAATTGGCAACAATATTGCATTATTTTTTTACTGTTCACACATGAGATTTGGGGTTCAGCATTCCTTGGGTACAGGACAAAGCATCCAGCTGCAGAAGCTCGTTTTCCATGGAATTCCTGCAGCGGTGAAATCCGGTCCTGCAGCCTCTGAAGCATCAGTGGCAAAGTGCCACTGGGGAGCTCCAGCTGGGACTCAAGCTTTTAAAGGGCGTTGCCATCACTGATAGGCAACAAATGTGTGTGGAAGGGAAATAATCAGAAAATGATCCTCTGCAAGCATGAAATGAAGCAGCTTGATAAAACTGTGTGCAAATTAGAGCTGTGACCAAATTTACCTAGGCAATTTGAACTGCTAATGAAGAGTTGGTTTTAATTATTTTTTAAGTAGAGAGCTTTATTTGCTTTAAAAAATACTTAACAAGCAGAGGTGTGAAATCAGCCCTCAGCTTTTTTTATAATGACAGATCACACTTCTGCAAAAGGATGCCTTGCAACTGGTAGTGACAGACTGAGATATTTAGAAAACTCATGTTAACAGGACTGAAAAGCAAACTGGGAGTGTGTGGTTCTATGAAGAATTGTTTCTATATGTTGGCTAACAAGTAGGCTGAGAGGAAGGTAAAGATTTCAGACCCCTCATCAGCTCTCTGGTGTGAACTGCCTCAGTTTAGGTACACGTGATGGAGCCAAACATTGAGGGTGAGGTTGCAGCCCTGATGGGCTCAATTTCCCTGTTTAATAGGGAGCAAACAATGGAAATGCTTCCCAGTGATGAGGAAAACCAGCTTGGTCAGGTGCTGAGGAGTGTTCTGTGGGAAAGATTTGTAAGTACTTTAATGCATTTTTGCAGATAAGGAAAGTGTTACTGTAGCAAAACGCTGGAAGTGAATGGCTGTAATTGATCGCGTGCAGGAGAAGGAATTTGTCGTCTGCGTGAGTCCAGTTTAGTGCAGCCACATCCTTTTCAGAATGATTTATCATCCCCTGATACTGAATCTCCGCTGATGCTGGCTGGAGATCTATGGACAGCACACAGAAACATGCTGCTCCTTCACAAGGAAAATCATCAGTTTTCTTCTAAATTCAAGACTGGTCTACAATGTATTTTAATGCTGGTTATCTGCACTGGCAGATTTGTCTGGAGTGTAACTGATCTGCTCTGTTTTGAGCTGAAACCAGTTGATGGGGAATGTCAGACCCCAGTCGTCTCCTACTAATATCCCCCAAAAGAGAAGGCACTCAGCCTTTCATGGCAGGAAGGGTTTGGTCTTGTAGAGATGTAATTTTCAGTAAAATGTGCTTGATTTAATTAAAGAATCATTAACACACAGAGCCAGACGGTTAAAATACTCCTGGTTTCAAATTGCATTTGTTACACTGAAAAATCATAGAGTAACAGCAGAGTTCAAAGTATGAGGGAGGAATCCTGACCCTTTAGCAACAGGAAATGAAAGAAAATTTTACTGAAAAGAAAAAGAAACCAAAAGAAACCCCCAAAAAACTTTCTTGTGGAAGTATAAAATATGATTATTAATCAGATAGAAAATTATTTATGTACACGAGCTGCAGTCAGATCAACTGAAATACAGCTGAAAATTCTGGCAGTGCAAAAGATCTCTGCAGCTTGTGTGGCACATTATATGTAGGGAGTGCAGGAGATATATGGGGTTTTTTCTTTATATTGCTAAGTTTACAAATATATTCATTAATGTGCTCACTTATTGGGGCACCAGGTAAATTGAGAGAGGACTCTTCAAAATGAAAAACCTGAAGGCAGAAACAAACCCAGCAGAAGAAAAGGCCTGGATCCTTCCATGAGATCCATATGGGCAGACTCCCGAATTCATGGGGAACTTCCTGGCATCAATTGTTTACCAAGGTTAAAGCCAAGGTGAACACCCTAACTGTGGGCATAAATCAAATATTTGAGCATATAAATTTGAAGCGGAGTCACATTTCTTAAAATTGTGATTTAAATAATTGCTTGTGCAGCTGGGATATAAATGGGATTTCCAGCTACTGGAAATATTTCTCTCCCAAGGTTGGTTTATAGGATAAAGAGAAAATCTGACAGGAAGTGAAACTAAAATTCATGTTATTGTTATGTATATTCTTCTATTTTGTCTCGGGGGCACAAAATACTCTATATACACTCTCTAATTTACCATAGCTTGTTCATTTTTACTTGCAATAGTCTGTTCAATAAATACTGTATGTAAATCAATACATCCTAATGTTATGAGATATCAGCAGGGTACTGTGATTCCTTTAGGAAGGCAGTAACATCCTCATTTTATTTCTGGGGAAAGCCTGCAAAAGTCAACAGTTGGTTTTGTTGGAGGGCATTTGCTTCATTCTGAGCTCTGACTGCTCACATGCCTTTGCCATCCCTGCTGTTCGACAGCATTGTTGTGTCATTTGTAGCAGGAATAGAGTGAAATTTTGTAAAAGGGAGAAATCAACAAAGCTTTATTTATAACCTATCATTGTCAAGGCAGTGGGCTTGGATTTCCATCCTAAAATTAACACACACCCTCCAAACACCAGGAAAAATGAGTATTTTCTTATTGAGGAGTGGGAGAATGGAAATGCAGAGCACTAGGATCTATGGAAAAATGTGAGTTTATTGAGACAGTAACAAATGACACAAAATTCTTTTGCATGAATTCTTTTGCAGTTTTGTAGGGTCTTTGTCTGTTGTTTTGTTAGTTTGGTTTTTTTAAAAATTATTTTCTAATAGAACACTCCTGGAAAGAATAATGATGTGTTCAGTAAAACACGAGGAGACTAATAACGTTTTTTGTCATATTATGTTAATTGTCTATGAAATCACTTTTGTTATTATATATTAATTGCATTTTAAGGCATTTAAAAGTCATCATGATGTTTCTTTGCTGTTTAGCATGATGGGTTTGTTTGTTTCTTTTCCCTGTTTGTGTTAACCCTTAAAATATCTCGCTGAGGCCTCACTGCTCTGGTACAGTAACAATACCCAGGAGGACATTTTGCCCTTTCCTCAGAACTTGTGTTTTCCTGCAGGAAAGGAAGGAATCTTAGGAGTTCAGGGGACAGATGGGAACCTCTCTTTTTCTAGTTGGTGCGAGTCAAACAACTTGGGTAGGAAACCTTTATCTGCTCCTGAACCTTTCTCGAACCAGCCTGGCACACAACCAGGCGGAGGTTAAACAGAAACTCTTAATCTCGTCTTTAGGAATGGCAAGGAGGATCTTTTTTCATCTCTTATTAGGTGTAAATTTTTGTTGGTTTGCTTTTCTGGAAAAGTGCAGAAGTTCTGAGAGTCCTGATCCCTTGCTAGAGAGTGCAGAAATGTTGCAGTGGGAATTTAAATACAGAGTACCTGTGCTGCAGCTCAAGACAAAGTTTTGAAGGTCTGGCCTTACTTGCTAATTTAATAATCTTTTTGTCATCCATCAGTAACATTCAGAATATAATACAGACATTTTTGAGGTTTGGCTGCTCAAACCTCCATATTTCTTGTTCCTCACAACCCAGAAAGAATTCTGTCTTGTTTAGATATTTATTCAAAATTAAGAATCTTAATGTTCTAATTGCTGGAAAGACCTTGATTCCTATGGCTAAGTCCTGATCCTGGAAATGCGGGTCCATGACTATCTATAGCTTCTGTTTCTAAATAAGACAGCTGTGGTCTGTAAAAAGTTTATTTTTTATTTTGTTTTTATTTTTTAAAGAACTGAAACAATGAATTCATTGTATCTTTGTCAATAATTTCCTGTCTGCAGCTAGAGGAGCTTCTGCCTCCTTTCTGACCTCTTGTTCTTTACGTACCTGAAGAAAACCATATTACCTGTCTTATCTCTTCCTGCATCTTCTTTTCATTTTCCACCTCCCTGCATCTTTTCCCCTTGCACTTTTAGCTTCATTCCACAACATTTTACTCCCCCTGTCTTTCTTGATGTTTTATGTCATTCACTTCCACTTTTCCTACACTCTCTGCATTTCCTTGTTCAGACACTAACCTGTTTTCTGCTCTTTATAAATAATGCTGTGAGGGGAACACACAGCCATCATCTGAGCATAAATTTGTTTGGTTATTGTGTAGAACCTTTCCACTGCCTTTGCAAAAGCTGTGCTGCTTTATCCATTCTAATCAGCTGTGTCCATAAATAAATCCCTTTAGAAGCCTGTGTTCTGGGAACCTTTGACTTCGCAGGGCTCTGCTGTTTCTGCAATTTTTGTGAAATAGCCCAGGTTGTAAATATCTGATGCTAAGAAAATTCCAGTGGAAAATGGAACTTTGTTTCCCTGTTAATGCCTTTCAGTCTGTATATCTCCTCCATCAACTTATGGATATTAATTGAAGAAGTGTATGATTATCTGGAAATTCCTAGCATTTTGTTTATTAAGGTAACTCTAATACCTAGTTCTGTCAGCCCCGGAATTGTGGTCTGCTCAAAAGTGAGCTGTACCATAGAACACCTGACACAATAATTAGTTCTGTGGCTTCAGAACTGGGAGTTTAGTGCTTGATCTCTGTAAAATTATTGTAGGATAATGGGCCATAATTTTAAAGCTGTATCTGCATGTGTTTGGGGCAAAAAACCCTGAACAGGTTTTTAATTTTAATGCAGAGGTAAATTTTAATTAGTGTGACATTTTTGCAAAACGTGTGGAAAGAATTTGTATAAAATTAAGAAATAGGGGTGCTTCAAGCATTCAGTTTGTGGACTGGGAGTTGCTGTAACATCATTAGAGGGAATTAGGCTACTAGAGATAAAATTTAAATATCATTGCCCAGTTGAATGTGCAGTTATCTGCAAAATCCAATCTTTTGGTATCTGTTCTTTTTTACACCAAGCTTTAGGAGTCCTTATATAATGCAACAGTTTCACAGGACCCCAAACATGACCTGTTCACTTAGGTATTTTTAACATGTCTGTAAGAGACTTTGAGGAAAAGCAACACTGTGGACCATGGGGCCTCCGTTATTGAAATGATACAAAAATTACAGTGTGCTGGAAGAAGAAATTTAAAAAAAGACAGAAGATTGGAGTCCAGGGTCCACCTGGCCAGGTGACCTTCAAAGTTTTTGACTGCTATATTTTAAGTCCACTGCAGAGAGTCATCTGTACCCTAGCCCACGGGTGAGGCAGATGCCCCCCCGTGGGTGGGTGATAGTAACATTTTATATTCTGATCTGTGGAAATGAAATTAGAACCCTTTGTGGGCTGTCTCTCCCACACCCCAGGATAAATCAGCTGTCTCTCTGTTACCACAGTGCTGGCAATTAACTGCAGCTCTGTGCCTTGGGGGCAGCTACAGCACCACTGGGCCCTGCAGCTGGAACTGAGCTCACAAATTCTGCAGGAGCTGAAATAGAATCCATTTTCCTGGGGCATCACAGGTGAACAGGTGTTTATAAGAAATAAAATGATTTTTTAATGTAGTTCTGACTGATACATTTAACAAGCAAGCAATAAGAGATCAACTTATAGACCAGACCATTAAAGAAAATAGAGCTGCACGTCACTCTGTTACACGTGTGTGTGTTCAGGCTGCTTTTTTGCCATTCTTTGATTAAATACCTCCAAACGTGTCCAAAATATATGTCAGTGCACAAACACGAATGAATGATAAACCTTAAGGGTATTCTTTTAACCTGTCTTCTGGGAGGGATTTTTTGACCCACAACATCTGAACTCTGGAATTCTTTTTGGCAGTTATATATTTAATTATTTAAAATGAAAATAAGACAGGACTCGATAGGTGGAAGTTCACAAAAACCACTAACTGTGATGAAACTCATAAAAATGTAAGTTTGCAGCACTGCACACTGCAAGCAGAGCAGTGAGAATTCCCCTTTTTTCCTTTGTTAGTTGTTTGTGATGGAAACATTCATGGAAACAGGTGATCCTTCCGTGTTCACATCTTTCTTTCTTTAGATCTATTTCACTGCATAAGAGCAAACTAGTGAGAGAGGCTGAGGGAACTGAAGTTATAAATATTTAGAGAACACTGCACGAAGACACTTAATATCATGGAAGTTTTACTTTGGCACGATTTTGTTAGCATGTAAATGATAAAATCTTGCTGTATTTATCCTGGTTTACTCAGGTCATAACTAATTATTTCTTAATTAGACAAATTCCCTAAAATTAAGCTACATCTATGTAAGTGTCTTGGTTTATTTTTCCTCTTCTAGTAGCTCATTAACCAGAGACGTGACTTTAGTTTATGAATTTTCAAGAGATAATTTGCTGGTATGAGTTCATATAAAACACCATATGCTTACACTCACATGATGGATGTTTTTGTTTTGAGGGTTTTGCACTTTTTGCTGTAGAGAATAGAACAGGTCCTCGTAGCTGCTGGCAAAACTTCTGCAGGTGTGTGACTGGAAGGTTGCAGGGACAGTCACTGGCATCCTGACCCGTCGAGGTTACCCCATCAGGACATTTTTTTGTCTGATTTTTGTAATCTTCCAAACACTTTCTCTCAACTTGTTCATCTGCTGGCAGCAGGAGCCAGGACTGGGAAATGTTGTGCTTCAAACTCTCCTCAAGTCCAACACTAAAACATAGAACAACCTCAAACAGTCCAGTCGAGGCTGAAGGCTTCTGAGTGGGAAAGCAGGGGGAAATATTGAGAAGGAGGTTTTCTGGCTCCACAACGCCATCTGAAATGGTTCTGTTCATGGAAAGCCTGGAGAAATACAAATTATTTTTTCTACTTTTGTCATTAACAAGTGTGACGTGCTGTACCCTTCTCTGCTGTTTCATTTGCAGTTTAAATTTGCAAACCAGAGACAGTTCATCTTTGCAGAATTCTTCACAACCTCTGCTCTTGACATTATTCTTAATATTTGTTTTACATACTGGCAATTCAGATATCTGAATGTGATGCATTGAAAATACCTATTATCTATTTAAGACTCTGTTATTGTATGTATTCTTAAGTGTATTATGTACCCATAAAACACAGGTGATCTGTGTTCATATACAGAGTACAGATTTTATTCGTGGAGGGGAACAAATAAAGCAATGTGCTACAGTTACATTTCTGTTAGATTTAGAAGATTTAATAGAGTTAAATAACAGGATTATGATTTACTATTTAGAAGTTACTAAGAGGGAGGAAAATCATGACAGTTTTAAGTTACCAATTTTTCTTGTTGTCTAAAACTACCTGCAAAAACTTCCAGGTTTTTTCCTTGCTGCTAAGGAAACATAGCGGGGATGACAAAAAAGAGGTAAAGAAGTTGTTCTAAAAATAACATATATTGTCTAAATGCTACGAAGCTTTATTGTATTTTATAATTTCCCCTCTAAAGAGAACATTTGCTGTGGCAGAATGCCTTACTCTCTTTCCCAGTTCATATGAATTCTAGTTTGCCTGTGATCAGTGTGATGTCCTGGATTCTCAGGTGTGAAGGCTTTATTCCCAGAAACTGGGGCTTTTCCTTCAGAGAAGGTTGCAGCCTTTGTCCGGTCAAAAATCTGGAGCTTCCAATAGAGACTTGGAGAAAAACCAACAATTTTGGTACTTGTTGGGCCTAAAATGTTCCTAAATTGATATCTAGGGATGCTCGCGTCTGTGCTGTGTATCCAGTGCCAAGGACCTGAAGGAATCGTGGATGTGCTGTCCACAAACGCAGCAAATCAAAGCACAGCCTGTGATGTTTGTGGCTCCTAAGGACCTGGTTCTGCAGACATGTCACTCCCTGGTCCCCCAGCCCTGTGGGACACGCACGTGGCACTGCAGAACTGCCAGACTCTAACTCATCCGTGCCCTTTAACACCTCAGCAGCGCCTCAGTTTGAAAGGCACGCTGCTTTCTGCCAGGTTCCAAACTGCAAACTTAGCAGTCACTGGTAATTTTCAGGTACTGAGTCACCCAAAGATACCGATCTCCAGCTCCCGTTCAGCCTGTTTGCAACTGATATGTGCAATGTATTTATTAGAGAGATGCTTTAAAGGAGTGGAGGTGTTTGAGGATGTGCATTTAATTTCATTTTTTCCCTGGGAGCTTTAATCAATGCTGTGCTCACTGCCTCTGCCACATGCTTTGAACTTGTAGATGCAAGCGTATAAATAATTTCCCATGTCAATTCCTGGCTCATCTACCCGGGCTGATATATGGAAGGCAAGTTGTCTCCTAAATTCTTGTCAGTGGGATTAGTGAATTGATTAGTTGAATTCTGAATTAAAATTGCAATTAAAAGGCAAAATTGTACCCCTTGGGCTTCAAGTCATTTGCTCAAAGTGTAGCAGTCAGATTATAGGCTTTTGACCAGGTTTGTATTATGAATAAAAACTATTTTCAATAACCTTTTCTTTTTTTCTGTTTATAAATCAATCTCTTAGATTTTTAGCAATTACTAAACAAAAAATGTTGTTTTTTGTTTTTTGGTTTTTTTTCAGTTTTTCAGCTTAAAGAGGAAATTCCATTGATTTTTGAAAATACTGAAGATGTGATTCAGGGAAAATAATTACCAACAAATACCATCAGTAGCATATAACGATTTTTTTTGCAATAGATTCAGCTCAAAGTATTTAAAATGACAATATGGGCATTGTAAATTAAATTGCAGTTAGTATTTACAGGTTATTGATACATACTTTGCTATAACAGACTCAGGACATACTTCAGGCATGAACCTTTGCCTTTGGGACTGAGCCAGAAGCTTCCCTGATGACAGGGAAAATCCCTTCCTTCCTTCCTTCCTTCCTTCCTTCCTTCCTTCCTTCCTTCCTTCCTTCCTTCCTTCCTTCC